>JAKRSK010007615.1:3305000-3792054 GCA_029891615.1 Natrix natrix natrix | reverse complement strand
ATCCTTGAGTCTGTCATCTGCAGCCTCCATAACTGTCCGGTTTGGCTCTGCAACCCAACAAGACAGACACGGACTTCAGAGGAGAATCAGAACTGCGGAAAAAACAATGGCTACCAACCGGCCTTCCATTGAGGACCTGGACACTGCATGAGTCAAAAAGAGGGCTGTGAAAATATCTACAGACCCCTCACATCCTGGACATAAATTGTTTCAACTTCTATCCTCAAAACAACACTAAAGGGCACTGCACACCAGAGCAACTGGACACAAGGACAGTTTTCCCCCCGAATGCCATCACTCTGCTAAACAACCCATTCCCACAACACTGTCAAAATATTACTAAGATTGTATTACTATTACTCTTCTCATCTTCCTACTACCTATCGCCTTTTCTACTTATGGCTATAACTTTGTTGCTTGTATCTTTACGATTTATATTGTTTTATTTAGTCTCCTAGGATTATTTATGTTGATTGCTTATTTAGTATCCTATGACTATCACTAAGTGTTGTATTTTATGATTCCCAATAAATGTATTTATGACTATGATCATGATTTATCACTTATATCTTCATGCATACTGAGAGCTTATGTACCGGAGACCAATTCCTTGTGTGTCCAACCACACTTGGCCAATAAAGAATTCTATTCTGTTCTGTTCTGTTGTTCTGTTCTGTTGTTCTATTCTATTCTATTCATTTAGACTCTTTGAAATAATGTATGAACTACTGGACAGGGCTTCACACAATTTCTAATTTGAATCTGGACAAATATGTCTTCTGGTGAATTTGTATATGGTTATGCAAGTGCACACACACACAATTCTTCAAGTTACCAACTATATTAAAAATTTCATTAAAAACCTTTAGTCAATATTAACCATAATACTGTTTTAAACAGATGTAAATACAAAGATGCATCACACACTTATTTTACTTTATAGATGTAAAGTAAGATATAGATATCATTATGGCACAAAAAATGCACTTGTTTTAAGGGGCTTACAGCTTAGGTTGATGTACCAGTCTTTCCCTTCGTGCTTTTGATTCCATATAGCTGCACCAATGGAACAAACTAGAGATATGGCAATAAGAATGCAGAACAAAAACAGAATTTGTATATTTGTAATTCTTTCCACATTAGACAGCTTAAGAGGTGGGCTTGTTGAGTTCTGTGGAAGAAAAGGAGGGTCCACAAGTAAATATGACATTCATATGCTAATTTATTTCCTTTTCTTTAATGTCTAAGGATATTTTCATGCTTTAATCATCTTAAATATTCATATCAATTACTGATATAGCTTACTAGCCGATAACCCGGCATCGCCCGGGTATTAATTTATAGGGGGGAAATGTCAGGACCAAATGTAATTTCTAATGTTGGATTTTCCCCCTTACCAGAGGGAGCCCCCTTGTGGAGTATTGTGAAGCTGTTACCATGGCAACTCCACTGCGCTGCACAATAGAAGCCATTTTAAGGCACAACAGGCTGTATCTTAACAGAACACACACCCAGAGGGGTGTTAGGGGTGTCTTACCCCCCCCCCCCCACAGTATTTGTCTACAGAGAGTAAGTCATCTGTGTACCAAGTTTAGTTGAAATTGCTTGAAGCTTAGGTTCCAGAGCTATGCTGAAACATACACACACAGAGCTGTTTTTATATATGTAGATTCTATTCTATTCTATTCTATTCTATTCTATTCTATTCTATTCTATTCTATTCCATAAAGGCTTGAAAAACACAGTAGTTTTAACTTGGGTGGTACATTCCATTGATGGTGTCAATAAATAAAACAATAGGAACTACTGTTGAAATAAATGCTAAAAAGAGAGATACATTAGATTTTTGTAGCCATATGAGACTGTTGTGGCATTTTAAAAATTAACAAATAATTGAAGTGGATGTGATAAGAAGGCTGATTGTCTTTCATGTATCATGGGATTTTATTGTCCTATAAATAAATTACTGCCGATTTAATTTGACAGTAAAATAAATGCACACTTTTATTTATTAATTTATGAGTCATATGTTTATCTAGTGAACTGAGAAAACCAAGGATATAACCTTAATGTGTGTCAAATGATACCAACATATTTACCCAATAATAATCATGGCCAACTATTTTTTGATCTGTATAGCAAATTCATGGTGTTAAGTGTTCCTTTATGCAGATAGTCCTCAACTTATGACTATACCAGAGTCCAAATTTTTTGTTGCTGAGACAGTTAAATGAATTTTGACCCATTTTACGACCTTTGTTGCCACAGTGGTTACGGGAATCTGCAATCTGGGAAACTGCAACTGTCAAAAATATGGGTCAGTTGCCAAGCATCTGAATTTTGATCATGTGACCATGAGGTGGCTGCAAGTGTGAAAAATGGTCATCTCTTTTTTTCAGTGACGTTGTAACTTTGAACAGTCACTAAATGAACTGTTGTAGGTTGAGGACTACCTGTATGGTCATGCTTCCAATTTATTATCCAATCGGGTGACCTTTTTGCTCCTGTCCATTATGGCATAAATATAGAGCAGAAGATCCAAAGAGCTTTAACATACAAGGTTATTCTCGGTTAGGAGACAAACCTGCATAAGTTTTGTATCATGTCCTGTATAAACAACGATTCCATGAACCCACTGTGTATTTCTGAGTTGAGCACCACGCAGAAGAATCTGGTCAGGCCCCAGTGGAACAGTCCTAAAAGAGAAGACAGCAAAAATTAAGCCACACTGAATCGATCAAAAATAATTACTTCAGAAACAATAATATAGAAACAGATTGGGTTTGGGGGGGGGGGGGGGAATTCTTAGGCACATTTATTAAATGCTACTTTTTAATGGGAATAATAATAATAAGAATAAGTAATAAGAACATAATTTTTATTCTGCCATAGGGTATGTTATGTTTCTCTTTGCATTGTACATAGCCAAATTGCTATTTTGCACTCATATTTTTATCGTCCTGTCAATCCTTTCAACTGATCATTGCATCCAAAATTGAGTCACATCCTGATTTAATATAGGTCGCACGATTAAGCCTCACCACCATTTTCCTTGTTCATTAGGGATATTTTTTTTTAAAGAGTGAAAAAGACAGAGGTAGTACATATGAATCAATAAGGCCTCTTGTACCATTAGCAACAGTACTATAAAAAGCGTTTCAATTTAGCTTTTCATCTTTATTTGCTGTCAGGTGATTAATCTACAAAAAGGCTTGACTTCTCTCTTCTTTTATCTTTGTGCTGCTGATAAAATCAAGGTGCTATCCATTTTTGTCCAGGGAGCACCATAAATCTTGATATACGATGTTGTTTTTCCTTTGATTCTTTCTTTAATGAGTTTTCTTTTGCATGTTAGCGGAAACCATCCGGATGTTAAAATGCTGCTGAACCCATTGAAAGGAAGTCTTCTGCAATCCAGATGTCATCCTGGATGGCCTGGAACCTATGCCAGAATCAGCTGAACTTTGCAGGCCTCACTTCTTAATATTGGGTTTTAGGTACATTTCTACCGAATGGGAAATCAGGATATGCAAACCATTTCTAACACAAAATAGTCCCCTGCAAGTAACATCCTTTTTCCACAGAGACTTGGATTGTAACCTCAGTATTGAATGGAACTAGCTAAATGGAATAGAGAATACGGCATTAACCACATTTCTCTGAGGCTAGATCTTTTTGTACATCCAGGTTATTGTTGTTGTTGATGGTTGCGAATTCGTATCCGACCCATCGTGACCCCATGGACAATGTTCCTCCAGGCCTTCCTGTCCTCTACCATCCTCTGGAGTCCATTTAAGCTCACGCCTGCTGCTTCGGTGACTCCATCCAGCCACCTCATTCTCTGTCATCCCCTTCTTCTTTTGCCCTCAATCTTTCCCAGCATGAGGCTCTTCTCCTGGGAGTCCTTCCTTCTCATTGGGTGGCCAAAGTCTTTGAGTTTCCTCTTCAGGATCTGGCCTTCTAAAGAGCAGCCAGGGTTGATCTCTCTAGGACTGACCGGTTGGATGGCCTTGCAGTCCAAGGGACTCGCAGGAGTCTTCTCCAGCACCAGAGTTCAAAGGCCTCCATTCTTTGGTGCTCAGCCTTTCTTATGGTCCAACTTTCACAGCCATACATTGCACCTGGGAAGACCATAGCCTTAACTATATGCACTTTTTTTGCCAGGGTGATGTCTCTGCTTTTTAGTCTGCTGTCTAGATTTGCCATCCATACATCCAGGTTATGTTTATTGCTATTAAATTCTTCTAGATGAAAAGTAAGCTCATAGATTGTAACATGATGTGTGTGCTTCGTGTTTTCTTTTATGGACAAACACAAAAATGTGCACTGTCCATGGCCAACCATAGATAATTCCTGTTGTGCTTTTGTGGATAGAGTGCCACTTAACAAAAATGTGTGTGGTGCATGACCATTTATAGATATTCTCGTTGTTATATTCTCGTTGTTACGATATTCTCGTGGTTATGGTTGCTGAGATTTTCCAGCAAATTATGCTTTTGTATGTTGAGCTTTGCCAGCAAACAGCCAAATACAAAAATGTGCATTGTGCATGTGAATAATAGATGCATTGTTACATTTGTTGAGCTTTTGGGCTGACAAATGCACAATTGCGCTGCTTTTTTGTTTGTTTGTTGCATAATGCCAAGTATGCTATGCCTGCATAGAAAGTGGTCTCAAGTTAATGGAGGATTTTTCCTGTGGGTTCACAAACACTGTTAAAACTGAATACATTTCCAATTTCTGGGTTCAGTTGTCTGCTGCTTGTCCAAGCAACATTTAGGCTTTAGAAATGTTATAAAGTATTGCTTCTATAGTAGGCTATAGAAATACTTACAATAATCCACTCTGCCAATTTTTCTGTAAGTTGCATGATAGTACTTAATTTTGTTTATCAATGACTACCTTGCCTCCAAGTTTGAAAATTAAGAAAGCAACTGGTTTGTTTTGAGTTTCCATAAATAGTGGAAGTTTCGAAATGTCTCAACTTTCCTTCCATCTGAACTTAAGACACTTGAAACATTCTAACTGAATGTGCCAATTGTTTCACAATTTGTTTCACAAATTTATTTTTGTTTCGCATCAGCTTCTTTGGGGAAGGAGATACAGATAAATCAAGGTTTGCTTAATGATGGTTCGAAGTTACAATGGCACTGAAAAAAGTGACTTACGACCATTTTTCACACTTATGAATGTGGCAGTGTCCCCATGGTCACGTAATTTACATTTGGAGCCTGACAACTGATTCACATTTATGCCGTTTGAAGTGTTGCTTCCAGCTCCATTATGATTCGGATTCTCTGGCATAATGGGTGTTTTAGGATGCTTGGAGTAAAATACTGGTTGAGGTCCGAGTAATGAGGTTAAGGAATCAGATAAGAGAGGCATTCATTTTAAGTTGTTAAGATTAGAAATAGGTCTAGGAAGTGAATGTGTAAAATGAAGAGTAAAAGCCAAACCATAATTATAAATACTTGTGGTTGTTTTCATGATTAAAATCTGTTCTGTTTCATTCCCTTTTTTCTCCAAACTTTAAGGTTTGAACAATGATGCTGAAATAAAATGGCCAAACTTTTTTTTTTTTAATGGCAGGATGAATAAGCACATTGAATTAATAATTACTTATAAAATGGTTGCGGGAGGTGGGTGTTACCAGAACTTTAAACAGTGAAAGTAAACTGAAATTAATACAGCTGACATATATATTATTTTTTGTTAAAACACAGCAATGAAAATATTCTTTCCATCAATATCAATATTCTATTTTTTATAGATTTTAGAAATATTATGAAAGAAATTGCACTCAAAAGTTTACATACCCATGGCTGTCTAGTCTAATATTTCCAACAAAGTCATAGAGATGTCTATTAGGACTCTCACATTCAATTTTGCCTGAAAGTCTCACCAAGTTGTCAATGTCCTTTATATCAGCGGTCAGTGGTAAGCCCTGTTTGAATAAAAGTGTTCATAATGCGATGATGAAAAATTAAGAATAAGTAACACAAGCTTATGATTTCCTATATATGGGTGTTTACATCTATTTATTAATTTATTAGTTGCATTCACCGATAATGGTAAATCATATTATATCATGATGTGTATAAGCAAATTCATCCTGCAGTTAGCTTCAGTTTCACAAGCTCTTTTTTCCTTAATTCCATATAATTATCAAGATATTGAAAACTGATTTATTTTTATTTAAGAACAGGATGTCATATTGTCTGGAGCAAAAAACTGTGCCTCATATATATTATTGTCAGTTAGAAGCACACACACACAGAAATTTATCTATATAATTAAGTCTGTATTTTTAATTATGATTTTAAGTGCTTCATAATAAAGTTAGAGACAGAATGGAAAGATTCAGAAATATCACTCTAAGCCAAAATACAAACTGCATGACGACTGATTAAACTTCCAAGTTGCTATTAACTGTTGATAGTTGCCACAATTCTTTGCACTGCTTGACGTGACAAATTTAAGACAACTAAAAGCAAAATTTCAAATATTTCTTCTCTGCCCTAAGCTGCATTCACGCATTTCAACCCATGTATATATATACCTTTGCACTAGCCCTAATCATTTATCAGCTGATAACATATTCATATTTTAATTATACATTTTCGTTATAAAAAAAATCTGTTTATCTTTTTATGAATGATACTGTCCTCTCGTTTTTCTTCCCCCCTCCCTGTTCATCTGCAGTGCCCAATTTCCCATGTAAGGTTTTTCACAAAATTGAGTATAATGTGAAACGCCTAATAAAGCTGAAAGGATTGAGAAGACTGCAAACATAAAATTGAAGCGTTATTAATTTTTATACTTGCATTCTGAAAATGCAAGAAGGGATATATATTATCAATATTTTACAGGTAAAACCACGCTTCTTAAAATGCGGATTCTTCTTTATGTAAATAACAGACTAACATCAATAGTATGCAATACACCTTGGATCAGTGCCTACATCTCTTGAGGACTTAAATTACTGTTCCCGACCCTTAATGCTTTTTTTTTTGCCCTTTAAGATTCTGCTTCATTCTGTGTACTATGCACTGAGAACTATCTTGAAGCAATATAAAGTAAGATAATAGAGAGGGGAAAACATACTTCTTACCTGTCGTATTTTTAAATTAGTTTCGCCATCTAAATTTGATGTTTCAATGTAGCACATAGCTTGCGGCTCACTTATAGAAAAGAGAAGATCCATTTTATAAATTAAGCAGTCCAGAATCTATTTTCACTGAAATACATCATCATTCTTTAGTTTATATTATTGTCATTAAACAAAATATGAACTAGTAATTTACATTTTCAGTCAATGACCCTTAAAATATGTAAAGAAAATTATTCATATTGACTTCATTAATGACCGGTAGAAATTCACTGACTCCAGATCTTTGTTGGACAGAAAAAGCAAGCTAAATAGTTTGACAAGAAACTAAGCTTGCAATCCATAGGTTTGAATAACATAAATTCTCTAGTTTTTTTTTATAAAGTAACACAAAATAAATAATTATGCAACATATAGGAAGTCCTTGACATATAACAGTAATTGAGCCCAAAATTACAATTATAAATCATTGCAATCACAAAGCAGGCCAAAAAGTTACTGCGCCTGATTTTATGACTTTTGTGACGGACATTAAGTGAATTTGGCAATTATTAAGCAAATCTGTTCTATCCAAGAAATAGCTGACAAAAAAATGACAAAAATCACAGTCAACATAATTGTAATTGAATGCATTTTATTGTAATTGCATTGTAATTAAATGCATTGTATGAAAATACCACCATATCTCCCAAAATACATATAATGTTGATCTTGCATTTATGTCAAAAATATATTTAGTAAATGTTGAATATTTAGTAAAGTTGCTCATCCATATTTAAACAGGAATTTCTTCACTTTACATTTACGTTTTAAAAGTCAGTTTTTCTGAAAATGTAATTGACTGATTACAATTAACATGCAAATTATTTCAGTTTCAGTATATGAAACATATTTAAATCCGGACATATTTCATATGATTTAACAAATATACACTGTGTTTGCAATCTTTTACACATCTATCTAGGAGTACCTCTACTCAATTCAAACTAGTTTAATTCTGAATAATCATGTGTGCATAGGATTGCACAGGAAAGCTACCAAATTATGTACATATAATTTAAAATAAGCCCTATTGATCAAATTTGTTTACATTTGAGTGAATATTTTCTGAAGAACACTGAAAATAAATGAGTGGAACATCAAAGATCGGGAAAATATGTTTCATTACCGAAATTAATATATTTTGACATTCATCACTATAATCAAATAAAATTAATGATGTCAAACAAAATGCAATCCAAACATAGAATCTATATAAAAACTGCTTTTATTGAGGTAGCATGCTGTTCATCCATCAACAAATCCAAATGCATGCAATATAAAGCATGCAACATTTAGGTCTGTGCTGTGGGTCCTCTAGAATTCTCAAAATGTATCATTTGTTAACAACGAAAGTGTTGTATAAAATTATTGTTAAGCATGAAGTTCTCTATGGTATGATTTATGATCATATTATTTATAGTTCATGTTTCTAGACAGCCCATCTTCCTCAAGGGACTCGAGTTTAAAACTTTAGATGGTGTCTGCATAACAACGTCATCAAAACAGTTTATTTTAGTCATTGGCTTATTTTATAGAATAAATCTGGCAGTTGATCAACTATTTCTGCATTAAGTGCAATCCTAAGACTCTTGATTTATAAGTTTGTCCGATAAATTTCAGTGGAACTTGTGCTGAAGTACACGGGTGTTTAATTGCACATATGGCTTTAATAATCATACAGATTACAGAGAGCTGCAAAGCACTATATAAGTCTGAGTGCTATTGCTATTAGCTTAGACCAGGGGTGTCCAAACTTGGTAAGACTTGTGGACTTCAACTCCCAGAATTCCCCAGCCAGCCATGCTGGCTGGGGAATTCTGGGAGTTGAAGTCCACAAGTCTTAAAGTTCCCAAGTTTGGACACCCCTGGCTTAGACAAAGTCGAACATTCCTTTGTACTTTCATCTGAATGCACGTTTGTACAAAGCAAAACATTCTGCAATTTGTTCACAGCAGAATCTTTTTCTGCCTTGGTTTAATAGACGGACCCAGAAACACATTTATTCTAGAACCGATTCTTTCTAACCTTGTGGACAGACAGATGAGATCAGCTGGGAGATGCTCCCCATTGGTCACCTTCACTATTTCCCCCACTGCAACCTTTACCAGTTTTGAAATAATAATAATTATAACAGAATAATAAATAAAGGAGGAGAAATCAAACGGATTAAAAAAGAAAGACAGAAAAATGAAGTCATTGTATAAAGCGTGTTAAGGAACAGTCTCCCCCGCCCCCAATCTATTTAATTTGGATCAGAAAAATGTGTTATTTAAAATATTTTTAGAGACAGCAAAAATAATCCTAAAATGGGAACATCACAGCGTAATTGTCAAGCGCAGGGGAAATCAGGAGATTCAGGCAGTTCAAATAAGTATAAAGATTTACTGCAAGCTTAAACTCTCTACAAGAATCTGAGCTACTAACGGTCAAGAGAAATGAGCGGGAGATAAGAAAGGCATTCAAGTGGAATGGACTTAGAGCTCTTGTGGGTGCACAGGGACTTGTGACTGAGGCCATGTTTGACCCCACCCTCAGGCTCATCCTGGTCATCTACAGTAATACAAATTCTTAGTATTAGAAAGGAAATAGAGCAGTGATGGCGAACCTTTTTTGGCTCATGTATCAAAAGTGTGGGGAGCGCAGGGGGGGCCGTGTATGGGCATGTCACACCCATAATGCAATGCGCACAACCCCAATGCGCATGTGTGCATGACCAGTGCTCCCCATTTTTGGCATGCTTTCTTTGCCCTCCCCAGGCTCCACAGCCTCCCCCTCCCCCCAGAGACTTCAGGAGCTTTCCTGAAGCCTCTGGAGCATAAAAAACCAGCCCTATGGGCAAACCGGAAGTTCGGGAACAGACTTCTGGTTTGCTCATAGGGCCGGTTTTAGCCCTCAGGAGCCGTTAGGGGCCTTCCGGAGGCTCTGGAGGGCAAAAAATGAACTTTCGGTTTGCCCGTAGGGCCGTTTCTTTGCGCTCCAGAGGTTTCAGGGAAGCTCCTGAAGCCTCTGGAAGGCCTCTGGGCGGTGGGGGGTGGCTGTTTTTGCCCTCCACAGGCTCCTATAAAGTCTCTGGAGCCAGGGGAGGGCGAAAAATGACCTCAAAAGAAGGCCGAAGTCAGCTGGCCAGTGCGCTTATGCGCGCTGGCCAGCTGACTGGACAATGCCTCAAGTGCCCTGACAAATGGCTCCGCGTGCCATCTGTGGCATGCGTGCCATAGATTCGCCATCCCAGAAATAGAGCATTATAATGTATTATTTAACTTCAGCAAAAGAATAAAAGTAATTTGAAAAAGGAATGGAGATAAATATCTTGGTTTCCTTTTCAGTTGCTAGGAACTCCTTTAACAGAATTAACAAATACTGGAATTCATGGCTGTTTCACAATCCTAGAGAGGTACTCCGATATTTTTAGAAATTCAAATTCAGCACATCTACCAGGAAGACGTGATGTAGATGGGGTGGGAATCAAATAGCCATTCTATGGGCAATTTCCTCATAGAAAATATCAAAATAGAGTGTGAGGTGTCAGCTTTCATTGAGAAAGGAAAAGCCTATTTAAACAAGAATTAAACAAGAATTGCATGTGGTAAAAATCTTCAGGTAAGGGTAGTAAAATACTCTCTTTAAATATTTATATTTGGAGATAATGACCCAATCAAATAGATTTGGGGTGGTGGTGTTTCATATATTGAGTTGTCCAAGGAAACACAGATAAACAAGATTAAATTTCACAGGAATGAAATCTAGTATTTTGAAATCTGAATGCATGTCTTGAGTCTTTAAAAAAATATTAATTAAATTAGGAGGAAAATCTTCTGAGTTCCAAACTATGAAAGAAAATATAATCAGATGCACTGCAAAGCCCAGTACTTTATTCATTCGAAGTAGGCTTCCTTAGCAATAATTCATGTATGCAATATTTCAGCAGTTCTAAACATTTCTGTTTATTCTTTATTTCCTTGGTGCAATTATGGATCAAAGTTGGAGAGAGAAAACAAAGTCTATTCTGGAAACATTGGTGAACATCTCTACCTTGATGAGAGAAGTACAATGTCAGCAGGTATATATTCTTTGCCTTTTATTAAAACTATATCTCCAACATCTACCTGAAAGAAAACTAGGAATTGGTTAATGGTCTAAAACTAGCAGAATAATCCTTTCCTTTGCTGAATTTAAGTACGTACTGTGCAATAAAAGCAGTAAACGAGTTAAAATGGAATCAACGGTATGTAAGAGGTTTAAAAACTGTAGGCATTCCCATCTAAGTATTATTTTTCTCCCATTTAACAGAATAACCACATTTCTATTTTCATTTTATGACAGAAAGTGAAACACCATTTTCTCATAACAAAAAAGAGTGATGATCTGTTTTGTTACTTGGTATGAATACAAAATACATCTTTATGGTCAGTCAGCTCTTTGCCTTATTTAGATCATGTTGCACAGTCTGACAGTTAATCCTCCAAGAATTAAAAAAAAAATGAGTTGACTTCAATACATAAATGTTATTAATATATTCTGTAGCACTTGTGCAGTAACAAAAATATAACAATTTGGAAGGTCTTTTTATTGCCTAAGAAATAAAGTACAGTATAGAATCTGTCAAGTCAAATACTGAGACACTCTCTTATAGCTATATAAAATTGATTACTAGAATAACTTGAATAATTTCTACTTAGAGGTAATTCCCACTTAGTTCAATGAAATTGGCTTCTATGTGGGCAAATATAGATTTATAGTTGTCATGAATTTAAAATATCTAAAATGAATTCGTATTTCAGTTCTCCAGTGCTTATTTCCCCCTGAGTAAATACTGCAATCCATAATGAATGAAGGCACTTATAAGAACAATTAGAGCACTGTTCTATGCTGAACAAGAGAGGTAATATTTTTAATTCTTTATTATAATGCTGTTAGCACTATGATTACATTTACATTCTTAAACAGATAAGATACACGTGCATTTTGATTTGATTCATCTCATTTGATTCAATGTACTGTAAAAATCCAGGATATTTGCTAATTATGCTGTGTGAAAATAACTAGTGGTGGATTAATATGATAGGGAAATGGCAACTTTGAGAACTATTGGCATAGAATAATAAACTATTATTTTGCCTAAATCTTCTGCATATCAGAGCATACAAATTAACCCTTTAGGGATCAAGTGCACATTGAATTATTATGTAGGAAAAAAATAACCAGAACTTTCAATAAAACAATTAATGACAATTTAATCAGTATGGTAAACATACGGCCAACAAAATAGAAAACATATGGCAAAAATTAAATTTAATCTTTTTAACGACAATATATTCAATATGGTAAACACAAACATTTCATTTATTCAGTGTAATTCACTATAATATATATAAAGACTTAGATCCAAAGTTACCCTTCTCAGGGCAGAATTGCTTATATCTTATGTTACATACAGGTAGTCCCAGACTTATGACCACAGCTGAGCTCAAAAGGTGTTAAGTGACTTTTGCCCTATTTTATGACCTTTCTTGACATTGTTGTTAATTAAGTGATTAAGTGAATCACTGCAGTTAGTTAAGTTAGTAATATGGTTGTTAAGTGAATCTGGCCTTCCCATTCTCAGAAGATCGCAAAAGGAGATCCCATGACCCCAGGACACTGCAACGGTCATAAATATGAATCAATTGCCAAGCATCTGAATTTTGATCATGTGACCATAGGGATGCTGCAAATCGTAAGTGTGAAAAACAGTCATAAGTCACTTTTCTCAGTGCCGTTTAACGTCACATAGTCACTAAATGAAAATCCTGTAATTTGAGGACTACCTGTAGCAGTTTATATCACTGAATATAAGCTGCTGAGATAATTATTATAGTTAGGTAATGCAAAACGCTGCATACAATAAATAACTTGACAACAACGTCCTTCAGTGTTTAACATGCATTGTTGTCTGTTCAATTCTTGGAATCTAAATCATATTTATATTTTACAATAATGAAACCACACATACCTTTTCCCAGTGTACAATCTCCCAAGCTCCATTTCTCAATACTGCATCATGAAAAGCAACAATAAAACCACAAATGCTTTATTAAATCCAAATTATTTTCTAATAATGTAACATTTGCTCTAAGATCCAATTATACAGAAACATTATATCTGTGTGTGTGTGTGTGTGTGTGTGTGTGTATATGTGTGTGTGTGTGTGTGTATTTGTGTAGTGTTACAACCTGGTATGCCTAAATATGGGAGGAAGTCACTACTACTTTACTGTCCTTCGCTTATACATACAGACCATGCAGGCAGAATACCATATTATTTTACTGTTGCTTTTTTAATATTTGTGTTGTATTTGTACTGATAAAGAAATTAATGTATTATGATAGATTTATTTTATTGAACTTAATAAAGGGAATATTTGACAACACAAATATAAAAAGGGAACATTAAAAATAAAAAATATGGTTTTCTGCCTGGATGGTCTTCTGTAATGAGCCGAAGGACAGAAAGAGGGAGTAGTGAGCTCTCTCCCATATTTGGGCATACCAGGGGTTGTAACAAAAATGCATACATACATACATACATACATACATACATACATACATTCATATATATGTATTTGTGTTACAACCCCTGGTATGCCCAAATATGGGAGGGCGCTCACTCCTCCCTCTTTCTGTCCTTCGGCTCATCACATTTATCAGCACAAATACAACACACACACACACACACACACACACACACATATCTCAAAATAAAACCATGTGGGAACAAAAGTTCATTCTATCAGAAATTTATTTTGTTATCGCACATAATTCTGAATATAAAACCATTCATTTGTGCAAGATTCTGTCAGTCTTTTTATTTACTTTTTTTTCATCTTTTTTGGCTAAAGTGCTCTCTTTTTCAAGTACATAGTTTGTGTTTAGCTACCGGCAATTTGGAGGTCAACAAAAGTAGTCATTAAGTGAAACCAAAACTATGCTTGTTATCTTATAGGTAGTCCTTCACTCGTGACCATAATCAAGGCAAGAATTATTGTCATAAGCTGAACCATCATGTGACTGATTTTTTGAGTTTTTTGTGGTGGTTGTTAAACAACCACGGCAATTGTTAAGTGAAACCATATTCCCCAAGGGCCGGTTTTTGCTCAAAAGCACAAGTAATGTCAGAAACTGGCAAAAAGAGAGTCGTGTATATGTTTATATGTGTGTACACACACACACACTTTACAATTTCTTGTTTATACTTTGAACACCATCTAGATTAACTGTCGTTAGATGGGATGACTATATAAATCATATAAATAAATAAAATGACAAAATAATTAGAAAAATAGCTTTATTTGGAAAACTTCATATGACTTCATTTTTACTCACTGAACAGTTAAAAATGGTTATATATGAAACGTCCTACCTTGTATTTCCTTTTTATTCACAGCATTATCAGCTTTCTGTCTTTTCTGAAACAAACGACAGATTTTTACAACGTTATTATGGAATATTTTAAATATTAGACAAGTTACATATGAAAGTGAATTATGACTAGGTTCACACAACATGTCCAACACATCATGTTAGAGAACTAGTGCCTAAATATGCACAAGATACCACATTTGGTAACTTTTTTTTGGTGATTTATCCTTCATGCAAACCAAGGCAGAACTTTTGAGGTTTTTTTTTTCTCAAAAAAAGTACTATTGTCCAGGCAGACTGCAGAGAGCATCCTAAATTGGTGATATGCTATGGGATTTGTTCAAAATATTTTATTTTTTCAAGACATCCTCCTCTTGGCCTATATAGATGGACAAATAATGGACAAATAAAGAACAACACAGCAAGAGCTTGTTTCCATTATTCTCTTAAAGATTGGGGTTTTTGTACCAATTGAATTGGGACACAATTTTGGAACAGGCATTGTCTTGTTCTGATAATTGAAACGCTTTTACAAAACTAATAACATTCAATGTACTTTTTGTCATCAATGCATTTGGAAAATATTCTCTGTCTGGCATCTTACACATGCGATGGTTTCGTTTTAACAAGGGAAGCAAATCAGGCTCCACAATCCACTCAAGGACCTGTTGGACTCAGCCTGCCTCTCAGCCTTAAAAACGGAGGCTTCCAAGGATTGAGAGAATAGCAAAATAACACAAGGCTGTGTTATTATCTTTATCTACATATATAAAAACGGCTGTTTGTGTGTATGTTCCAGCATAACTCTGGAACGCCTCGAGCAATTTTAACCAAACTTGATACACAGATGACTTACTCTCTGGAAACAAATACTGTAGGGGTAAGACACCCCTAATACCCCTCTGGGTATGTGTTCTGTTAAGATATAGCCTGCTGTGCCTTAAAATGGTTTCTACTGTACAGCACACTGGAGTTGCCATGATAACGGCTTCACAGTACTCCACAAGGGGGCTCCCTCTGGTAAGGGGGGAAACCCCAACATTAGAAATTATGGTTGGCCCGGACATTTTCCCCATATAAATAAATACCCAGACAATAGCGGGTTATCAGCTAGTTCTGCATAAAAAAGCCGAGCCTCATATCGACTGGGTGCCTCTCTTAGGAACTACAAAATACAGACAGGAGAGTTGGGTGCCACTGGGTCCTGGAGAGGGACTGAGGCTGAGGCTGAGTCCTGCTGAATGGGAAGCAAACCCCAAGGCCTGCAGGAACCTGGTGGGGGGGGGATAGACGGGGGGGATGCTGTAGTATTTCTGCAGCCCCTCTTAAGGATTAATACCTGAAGAAGTACTGCAGTGGCTGTTAACTTTGAAACTGGGCCATAAGTAGCTTTTGGGGTGTCTGCTGTAAGTTGAGGTTTACTTGTACTGAACAATCATACATAAAATATTAAAAATGCTTCAGTTAATAAAATGCATAGGAAGTACTAGGCCCCTGGGAGATGGAGAAAATCTATAGCAGTTCTGTTCATGGAATTCCTTCGCCTAAGGGCACATCATCATGTGTGTTGCATGGGTAAAATCAGAAATGCATGTTCCATAACAAAATGTGAGGAATTGTTTGTTTAGCTCAGTGGTAGTTAACCTTTTTCTACCTACCGCCCACTAATGGATCTTTCTTGATGGAAAAATTTCCTTACCGCCCACCAGTTTTGTCCTTCGACTTCTCCTCCTCCTCCTTTCCCCACAACCCCACTCCCTTCTAGCAGTGATGATGTTACCTAGTTTGGTAATGAAATGTCTGTAAGAAAACCACCAAGCTCACAAAGCAGCAAGGATCCCACTATCCCCCACCTCCTCTTTCTCCCTTTCTTTCTCCTTTTGTCTTTTCTGCTCCTCCCCCCCCCCCAAGCTCAGAAAGCAGCAAGGATCCCACTATCCCCCACCTCCTCTTTCTCCCTTTCATTCTCCTTTTTGTCTTTTCTGCTCCTTCCCCCCCCCAAGCTCAGAAAGCAGCAAGGATCCCACCATCCCCCACCTCCTCTTTCTCCCTTTCATTCTCCTTTTTGTCTTTTCTGCTCCTTCCCCCCCCCCAAGCTCAGAAAGCAACAAGGATCCCACTATCCCCCACCTCCTCTTTCTCCCTTTCTTTCTCCTTTTTGTCTTTTCTGCTCCTTCCCCCTCCCCCAAGCTCAGAAAGCAGCAAGGATCCCACTATCCCCCACCTCCTCTTTCTCCCTTTCATTCTCCTTTTTGTCTTTTCTGCTCCTTCCCCCCCCCCCCAAGCTCAGAAAGCAGCAAGGATCCCACTATCCCCCACCTCCTCTTTCTCCCTTTCATTCTCCTTTTTGTCTTTTCTGCTCCTTCCCCCCACCCCCACCCCCTTCTAGCACTTCCCCAGCTCAGGCGTGACCGGAGAAGTTTCTCTTCTCAGAAATGTCTTCAGTGGAGCGGTGGCAGCCTGGCAGGCTGAGCCTACGTCCCTTTCAAGAGCTTCACTGAGGAAACTTCTCCGGTCGCGCCTGAGCTGGTGAAGCGCAGGCAAGCGCCGTCCCATCGCCAGGGAAACAGTGAGTGAGGTGAATCGCATGGTTGCTCAGATCACACGGGCGCAGCCCGACCGGAGAAGTTTCTCTTCTCAGAAATGTCTTCTCGGGCTGCGCCCGTATGATCTGAGCAACCACGTGATTCACCTCACTCACTGTTTCCCTGGCGATGGGACGGCGCTTGCCTGCGCTCCACCAGCTCAGGCGCAACCGGAGAAGTTTCCTCCCCTTCCTCTTCCCACGTGTTTGCTTGTGCACACGCTTGCGCTCGCCTGCCCACTCGCACAAAAGGAGGTTTTAACCTCCGAAATCCCTAACGCACGCATTCTCGCGCACGTTAGTTCAAAAGGAGGTTTTAACCTCCGAAATCCCCACTGCCCACCTGGAATCCAAAAACGCCCACTAGTGGGCGGTAGGGACCAGGTTGACGACCCATGATTTAGCTACTAAAAAAATATATGAAAAAAATCAAAATGAGTATAGTACTTAGTTTACATCCCTTTAAATTTAAACATATATCTTATTTGAAGATGAGTAATTAGTTTAAAGTTATGATGGAAACATTTTGCTACTTACAATATCTTCTATTATTTCTTTGACTGCTGCTACAACTAAAATAAATAAGAGAGGAACCAATGTTGTATACCGTCCCGTTGGAGAAACATCTGGAATTTGCTAAAGCATAAAAAGAAAAGTGCATTTTAATATTAGTCATGTTAATTGTATGAAAACATGTTCAATAAAATGTGATAACAGCAGAATCCACATAAACGCCAATAAGGAAAATTTCTCAAATAGGTAAATAATAATTACAATGGTTATTTCTATTAATTATTATCTAGCCTAGTTACAAGTAACTCTCTCTTAATAAACATTGTATATTTATAATGACCAAAATACATTCCAATACTGATAGTAATTTGAGAGTTTTTAGGCATTATTGATTTAGGCATTACTGATCTATCTGGACTAAACTGTGAAGTCAGGAGAAGTTTGTTGTCAGTTTATGATTTCAGGTGATCTGAATTCCTTTTATCACAATTTAAAACTTGCTCAGCAATAAGTATATATAAAGTATTGATACCATTAATGCCCCAGGTCTTTAAACCCCCCCCCCCAATTTTTATTTATCCCAGAGTAAAAATGTATAAAAATATGTTAAATTTAATCTAATTATCCTGATAGCCTTTAATACAATAAATACTACAGTGTAGAACCTGAAGGCAAATAAAACCTGACATGATATCAAAGAAATCACATAACAACTTTCTAGCTGATAATTTATTACTCTTTTTACTTGCTACATTAAGCTCTATAGAAACACTGAGGCCAAAATATATGCCCAATTACAAAGTTCAGTCAGGAGGGTTAAACTCATTATCACATGACAGATAAGAAAATACAGGAGTTGGTATTTCCTATACAATTATTGCTTACATCATAAACACTCTTTATTATACGATCATTACACATGGACAAGAAGAACTGGTAAAGCAACTTTCAGTTTAAAGTTAAGTACAGCAATATATGTGTTTCGGGAAATATTGCTTACATTCTTCAAAAATAATTTGGAAAAAGTGCTTTGGACTTCAGTTGAGTACAATATCTCTTCATTAATCATTGAATTGGGGTGACTCCCCTCCCCCCAGTTTTTTGGGTAAGTCTGAGAAAAGGAATCAACTCACTATAAATTGAATGCAACTCTTAAAGCATTTTTTTCTCATAATCTGGTAAATATCAGGCTAAGTCCCTAACCTCTGCTTCTGTAGGGCTCAAAACACTTCTTAGGAATCTTTTCATAAGAAAGGATAGACCATATATTTGTTTGTTCAATTTCCATTGGCCGCCCATTTCAATCAATCTCTCTGAGAAGCTTTACAATTCAAAATATACATTATGGCTAAAAGTATTTAAAAGAGTTTAAAACAATAAAAGCAATAAAACTCCATAGCTATATTGAGAGGAAAAAAATAACCTCGCCCTGGTTTAAAATTTCACTCTCTAAGAAGTTCTAAGATTTTATCTGAACTTAAGACATTGCATAATGGAAGCCTGCAGCCACGGAGGACATTGCAAACAATTGTATGACTTCTAACAATTAAATGTTACTGGAGGATAAAGGGAGGGAGGGAGCAAAGCACTTAACACACATTCTTACCTGAAGCAATGCAATGAAAAGAAAAAAGGCATTAGCAGCTCTCCTGAACTGGGAATAAAGGAACCTAGGCAGGAATGTGATAACGTTGTATTTTGCAGTGCTAAGAGAGAGGGATTAAAAACACATGGAATTAAGGGAAAGACATAAAAAACATATGCAGAGAATACTAAGAGAGATTTTAAGAGCTAATGCAGCATTTGTAAGTCTAAATACACATAATGTCTTCCTCCTCCTCCTGGCAACCCCTCCTCCCTTTTGCCTGATGATCTTATTATCTGTCTGCAAGAAAACAGCCAAGCTCAGAGAGCATCAAGGACCCACCATAACTTGTGATCAGAAACATCCATGGGTGAGGTTTAAGGGCATACATGGTTAAAGGAAGCACAAGCACCACCCTTTCAATGCGCACATAGTGATATTGCACACACATAACAGGTCAGAGCTAAAGATGCAGTGGCAGAACAGTGGTTTGGCTTTCATCAGAGAGTATGTAAGATAATTGTACAAAACTTTGGTTACAAATACCTGACATGATTGCTACAGAACTTAGAGAATTGTGGTTGATTGATGAATATAGTTCTCACTTCCTCTTGATCAGCTAATGAGGTTTTTTCTGAAACATCATCTGTCTTCTCATAACCTACAAAATATTATAAATCTGATATGTACATTTAAATTCTGCAATGATTTAAATGAAAACAAAAACCATTTTTAAACATTAGTGAGAAACACAAAAAACATATTGTACGTATTATTGTATCATTTGTATTGACAAAATTAATCTTTTAAATTCCTATTTAAGATGATTACATTTTTTATCTTTCCCTGGTCTGTTAGTGACATGCTAAGGTAGCTTGTCTAGCTGCTCAAAGCATTCAAATTAAATATTTTGATTTGACAGCCAAAATAATAACAACAATAAATAATGGGCAGTTAAAATAAAAAATAAATGCCAAGATAACTAAAAGCATTAAAAGAAAGTGTCATTAATTTTAGTTACGGAGAGCAACCAATATTAAGTAACACTAGTCCTCCAAAGTCTTGTAGAAGTCTTGATCAATCATGCATTCTTTTTATGCTACGTCCAATCCTCGACCCTCTACTTCCTTCCTCCTAGTGGAAAAAATACTTCTCTCTTCTAGCTGATTTTTGGCTGCTTTAGTTTAAACACAAAACACTTTCTTCCTTTTTCTCTCCCCCACATCCTCAAGTGTTTCACAGCAAAGCTTTTCTAGACAACTCTGCCTACTAAGGTTGTAATGTCAGGTACTACGCTAGGAAGATTGTTGTACATGGTGGAGACCACTGTCTCTGAGCCATTAATTTAATCTGTTGTGAATCAACACTACTCAGTATTTTAAACTGAAATGAGCACGTTGGATTGGCTGCTTCTTCCAGGAGCCGGTGCTCCTCCAATTACCTACAGTAGAAACAAAGCACTTAAGCACTTTTAAAAGTTAAAACTGTCACTTTGCGTGCATTAAGAAACCTGCTGGAAGCAAGCATAGTACCTGGAATATGATTACGAATATGGGTATACTGTAACTGCTCTTGCCTATCAGCTTACAGACAGCTGCACATTACACAACTGTGGCTTTCAAGTAACCTCCAAAAGGAAACCAATGTAGAGCACCTTGCAATAGTCTATCGTCATGATGATAAGACTTTGAATTACTATCACCAGGTTTTGTTGCTCTGGAAAAGGGTTACAGCTGGAGTACAAAGCTGGGCAAAGGCTTCCCTGGTTATGCCCCCCCCCCACCTCTTTACAAAACAGTAGTAGTTCTGAGTCTAGAACACTTTGAATCACAGCCCTGCCTCCTTATAAATGGAACAGCTAGTTGCTGGGAAAACAGAATTCTGTTTTGTTAGGATTAAAGTTCAGCTTCTTTTTGTCTCGTAGAGCTTTGTCCAGCTTCCAAATACCAGGCCAGGACTTCAGCCTACTATATCTCCATGGTACTCCATTGTGCAGTCCTCAACGTACAACAGTTCATTTAGCGAATGTTCAAAGTTACAGTGGCACTGAAAAAATTGACTTGTGATTGTTGCAGCAGCTTCATTGCCACGTGATCAAAATTCAGAGGCTTGGCAACTGACTCCTGTTTATGACGGTTGCAGTGTCCTGGGGTCATGTGATCCAAGGCAGATTCACCTAACAACCGTATTACTAATTTAACAACTGCAGTGAATCACTTAATAGCTGTGGCAAGAAGGGTTGTAAAATGGGGCAAATTCACTTAATGAATGTCTCACTTAGCAACATAAATTTTGGTCTCAATGGGGGTTGTAACTTGAGGACTACCTGTAGTTATGCAACCTATGGCTCAACAATTAAAGACCAAGGAGGACGAGTCCAATTAAGCAGTCAACAGAAAGGTGAAGAAATATTAATTTGTTATGCTGGCAATCTGCATAGATTACAAGTGACCTGAATAAATGGTTTCATGCTAATTATCCTTCTTTGTGTACAGATACTTGCCAAATGGTTAAAAAAAAACCTAAAGTAGTAGAATAATAGCTGTGAAAATGATGCTTCCTTTGAAGCTTTGTGGCACAAGGGGGTTTGTGCCACTGTCAGATAATTGATAAGCAGCTGAATTAGTGAGAAAATTTCAAAATTACAGTTTTGTAAAAGGATTCAAACATAAAAGTAACCTTCAGCAGAATGTAGAGCTGGGAGAGAGATGAAATGTAATTTACATAAAACTCTCTTACAAGGACTATCAATACACCCTTTAGTCTCCAATAAGGGATCCTAAAAAGCCATAAGTAAGGCCGCAAAGGCGCCCCCGGGCTGAGGACCTGGTAGCCGCATGGAATAGTGCGGCTGCCGGTGCCTTGGACCGGGTGGCGCCTTTGCGGCCTCTCCGACGGCCACGATCGACCCGGGCCCCCTGGTTTAACGGGGAGCTAAGGGCGATGAAACGCCTTAGGAGACGCCTGGAGAGTAAGTGGAGATCCTCCCGCTCCGAAGCTGACCGAACACAGGTAAGAGCCTACATAAGGACCTACCTTGTGGCAATAAGAGTGGCCAAACGTCAGTATTGTGCCACTCTTATAGCGTCCGCAGAGAACCGCCCTGCTGCCCTGTTTCGGGTGACCCGCTCCCTTCTGTCACAGGAGCAGCGGGACCCCCCTTTGCAGGGCAGGGCAGAGGAATTTGGAGAGTTCCTGCAGGATAAAATCGATCATATCCGGAGAGGTTGGACCCACTCCAGTGCTCCAGTGGGGACGTCCGAGACTAGTCTTGAGAGACCATGCTGGGAGGAGTTTGACCCTGTTGTCATCAAAGATTTGGACAGGTTGCGCGGGCGACTGCGGGCCACCACATGTTTACTGGACCCGTGTCCCTCCTGGTTGGTGCTGGCCTCCTGGGAGGGCTCACGAGGCTGGCTACTGGGACTGGTGAACGCTTCGTTGGGGGAGGGCCGGATGCCGGCCGCCTTGAAAGAGGCGGTGGTCAGGCCCTGCTCAAGAAGCCTTCTCTGGACCCAAAGGAGCTAGCAAATTATCGTCCTGTCTCCAACCTTCCTTTTTTAGCAAAGGTTGTTGAGAGTGTGGTGGCTCAGCAGTTTTCGCGTCACCTGGAGGAAGCTGATTATCTAGACCCGCGCCAGTCCGGCTTCCGACCCGGTCACAGCACGGAGACGGCCTTGGTCGCGTTGGTGGATGATCTCTGGAGGGCAAAGGATGGGGGTTGTTCCTCCATCCTTGTCCTATTAGATCTCTCGGCGGCCTTCGATACCATCGACCATGGTATCCTATTGCGCCGGCTGGAGGGGTTGGGGGTTGGAGGCACCGTGCTACGGTGGTTCCACTCCTACCTCTCTGGCCGGACGCAATGTGTGTTGACGGGGGAGCAGAGGTCGACCGCAAGGCCCCTCAATTGTGGGGTCCCACAGGGGTCGATCCTCTCGCCTCTCCTATTCAACATATATATGAAGCCGCTGGGCGAGATCATCCGTGGTTTTGGGGTGAGTTACCATCTGTACGCTGATGATACTCAGTTGTACATTTCCACCCCAAACCACCCCAACGAGGCTGTCGAAGTGATGACCCGATGTCTGGAAGCCGTACGGGTCTGGATGGATGACAGCAGGCTCAGGCTCAACCCCTCCAAGACAGAGTGGCTGTGGTTCCCGGCTTCCCGATTCAATCAGCATACTCCATCGCTGACCATCGGGGATGAGCAATTAGCCCCGGTGGAAGGGGCGCGCAACTTGGGCGTCCTCCTTGACGATCGGCTGACCTTAGAAGATCACGTGGCGGCCGTAGCAAGGGGGGCGTTCCACCAGGTTCGCCTCGTGCGCCAGTTGCGGCCCCTTTTGGACCGGGAGGTCTTGCGCACAGTCACTCACGCGCTGGTGACGTCCCGCCTGGACTACTGTAACGCTCTCTACATGGGGCTCCCCTTGAGGTGCGCCCGGAGACTGCAGTTGGTCCAGAATGCAGCCGCGCGGGTTATTATGGGGAGATCGAGATTCTCCCATATAACACCTATCCTGCGCGAGCTGCACTGGCTTCCTGTGGCCTACCGGGTGCGCTTCAAGGTACTGGTCACCATCTTCAAAGCGCTCCATGGCACAGGGCCTAGTTACCTGCGGGATCGCGTCCTGCCCCATACATCCCTGCGACCCACTCGCTCACACAGGGAGGGGCTGCTCCGGGTGCCGTCCTCTAGAGAGTGCCAGGGGGCGGTGCCCAGGAGTAGGGCCTTCTCTGTGGTGGGCCCTACCCTTTGGAATGACCTCCCCCCAGACATCCGGACAACAACCGATCTTCGCTCCTTCCGCATGAAGCTGAAGACCTACCTGTTTTGTCAAGCCGGCCTGGCATAAACGTTACAATCTTGCCACCCCAGGTCATTTTATAATGGGAAATTTTGTTTTTAATATTTTTGGGTTTTAAACTTTATAAGTATGCTTATTTATGGACTTGTTTTTACCTCCTCTGCACGATATATGGTGCTATCTTGATTATTGCTCTGTACGTCGCCGATCTGGGGAGAGGGGGACTATAAGTTCAATAAATAAAAAATAATAATAAGTCAATTGAGATTGTAGAGATAAATAACAGATCAGTACAGTACAATACAACACTATATTTTAAATACAAGTACTCCTCAACTTATAACTCACTGAAAAAAGTGAGGACTATTTTTCACACTTATAACCACTGCAATGTTCCCATGGTCACATGATCAAAACTCCGATGCTAAGCAACAGGCATGGATTTATCATGGTTGCAGTGTCCCGCGGTCATATGATTTCCTTTTTACAACCTTCTGACATGCAAAGTCAATGATGAAGCCAGATTCACTTAATGACTGTTACTAAGTTACCAATTGCAGTGATTCACTTAACAACTGTGGCAAGAAAAATGGGGGCAAAACTGAATTAACTGTCTCACAAAGCAACAGAAATGTTGGGCTCAATTGTGGTCATAAGTCAAGAACTACCTGTAAAAGAACACAGTCCTTTTTAAAGAAATTGATAATAGATATTAAAAGTACAATTGAAATGACACATATGAAATAAAATATATGTCATAAAATACAACGTAAGTCTTTTGGGCTTTTTGAATCAACATTATGCATCCTGATTTAAGCAAAAAAGTTTAGAGAGGCACAAACTTGGAAAAAAACTAGGCTTGTTGAACTTCTACAGGGATGAGAATCTTATTATAAAAGAGGTTTTTTTCCCCCCTGTTGACTGCGAAAGGAATTCTTGTTTCTTAGCTGGAATAGTTTTAAAAAGTAAAATAACAGTACAGTACTAAGATTCTAACTGAATTTAAAAAATATAACTTAAAGCAGAAAAGAACCAGAGTGGATTTGAGATCAGCTATTTATAAAAAAAACATTTTGATGATGATTTGTGGTACCTTAATAAAACATGAGAGATAAATTGAGAAATTTAGAATACAAAAAAATTACCTTATAAATCTATTTTGTCACAAATGCAAGAAATGTCACAGTAAATCATTCAAGTGCAATATAATGTTCCAGGCAAGATGACTATATATTAATAAAACAATCATGACGAATCATTCACAGGATGAATTGAAGAACTAAGGCAATATATTTACCTATTGTGGACCTACAGTCAAGAAAGTGATTTTCAGAAAAACTGGGAAATTTTATTGGGAAATTGAAATTATTCCTCAGCTAAGTATTATTAAATATTTTTGTCCTACAAGTGCATCATTAAAACATATATGGTAATTGTGTGTCTTATGGTAACAGCTTAGGGTTTGTTAGATTTTGAAAACTTGTATATTGCAAATTCTATCACTAGGAAAAAAATATGGAATAATGCACTGTAGACAAACCAATGATTAAATTGTTGCTAATTAGGAAACTGACAAAATTAGACTCACATATAGATCTGAATATTTGATTTGATAAATCCAAGAAATATGAAAACATATGATTCTCTTCTACCATAAAAATATGTATTTAAATATATTAAAACAGTGTATGTACAACTGCAGTTTGGTTATCAAAAAAATGTTACGGGCTAATGTGCAGGAGAACAATATTTGTAAAAATGTAAAATAATATTAAAATAACTTTTACAGGTAAGTTCTCATTTATATGCACAGGTATAAGTTTGCATGTGTCATAGAACAAACAAGAGCAGGGTTGAAATTTATAGTAGTTAGCTTTTGTTCCCTACATTTGCATCGATAAAATGGGCATACAATATAGGTAGTTCATTCATTTAGTGACTACACCAAGTTATTGACAAAAGTGACTTATGACTGCTTTTCACACATATGACCATTGCAGCATCCCCGTGACCACATGATTAAAATTGGCACTTGACACATGGCAACTTGCCTATATTTATGACAGATGCAGGGCCTCAGGATCATGTGACCCCCTTTTCAAACCTTCTGACAAACAAAGTCAATGAGGAAGTCAAAGATTCATTTAACAACTGTATTGCTGACTTAACAACTGCAATGATTCACTTAACAACTGTGGCAAGAAAGGTCATAAAATGTGGCAAAACTCACTTAACAAACGTCTCCCCTAGCAATAGAAATTTTGGGTTCAATTGTGGTTTTACGTTGAGGACTCCTTATAGCCAACATTACTCCCTCCAAACCAGTAGTAGATCATACTATGTATAGTACATGCTGACACTATGCCATTACCTAAGCAAATCAATAAGGGTTTTTTCAACTATAACACTTTTCAGATATTATATGATTAGACATTTTGAAACTAAAGTTTCTGATAGGCACTCAAACTGAAAAGTAATTATTCAACAGTCACTGGATTTATTTATTAAAAGCTACCTTTTCTTCCCTAAACTGTCAATTTGGCAAACAAACTCAAATATCTTATGAAGCAGAAGGGGCTGAAGGACAAAAGGCAGTAAAAAAACAGCTTTTTAATGAGGATTATCAGAAGAGACCAAGGTTAAACATCTCCACCCCTGAAATCTAATTAGGACTGCTGAAGAAAGAGGAACGCGGCTGTTCCTCCCATCAGCAATCTTGATCAAGAACAATGAAGAGGTTTTAACCTCATTCCCAGCTTCAAAATTTCCTTAGGCAAGCATCACTGCTTTTTATTAAGGAAACTGCAGATACCATTAAAAACATCCACAATGATTGTACACAAATGCAAAATGGAGGGGGAACAATCATTTCTGTGGAGAAAATGCATGGGAATGTAGGGAGATGTCCGTGTTCCTTTGCTTATAAACTTTGCTTATGTGTCGTCTTCTTTCATAAAGATTGTTCATTCCTGCATTAAGAGGCAAAAGGATGTTTCAAAATTACTTTCACATGATCTGATTTGTGCTTCCATCACTTTACTTCCTAAAACATGTGACTGAAACTTAGCTGAACTGTAAGAAGTTTTATGTGGCTTTCAGACAATAATCAGAATTTCCCAAGGCACACAATCTCGTAGCATTTGAAGAAAAGGAATTTGCTTTCTGAGGAATCTTTGTATCCCATTCCTTTCACATGATTGATAAGAACAGATGGAAGTAAAGTTTATTAGCTCACTGCTCAAGTAGAGAAGAAAATTAATAGAACATGTCCAAATGGCATTTTTGTAAAACTAAAAATAAATGATGAGTATGTGTATTTTATATTTCACAAACAGCTTTATTTCTTTTTTAATTTAGAGTGGTAAAACAAAGGAGAACATGTTATTTAAAATGCTGTATTCAATCGTGTTCACAAAAATTAAACCAAAACCTTACAACCATTTATTCAAATGCATTCTTTCCATAGTAATATACTCAACTCTACTTATATAATAAATATTAGGTACTAACGCTAATAACTAGTAGGAAGTCATTACTAAAACCAATAAACAGAATATTTTGCTCTGTGCTGAAAATTTTAAATTATATATTAGTTTACAAAGTCTAATAAACGTATTTATATTAGTACTAATTAATAGATTTATTATTAGAAATGATTTATGAAGATTATTTTCAGATATTAATATCTAATGTTTCAGCCATAAATTAATATACTTTTACACAATTATGTAAACAATTATGTATTACATCTTTTAATACCATAATGTTGGTTGTAGGTGTTTATCTGATTAATGCTAAGAAATATTTCTTCTATACAGAAAAAGGGATACAACAGAAATATTTATAGTGGAATGAAGCATAACAAAAGCTTTTATAATGATGTTTTGCTTAGTGCTGTATTACAGCAGATATATATACACAACTTTCTCTTTCTTGCATCAGCAGAACAAAAAGAAAGCAACCTTCACTTGCAGATATGTTGGCTATAAAAATAAACTTCATGTTAGGAATTCTTGATTGTGTATTTCAGACATACAAATTAATATAGTGCTATTTTTGACAAATTGAACTCGTACTGTCAAAATGGAATACTGGAATTGAACAGGACTGAACTGTTCATCAATTTCTTATTTACATTAAGAAAGATTGGGTTGGATTTTTAAGTTTTGCCTACCTAGCTCCAAAAATTGAAAAAAATAATAATAATTAAAGAAACCCTCCAAAAGTAGAATAACAATTTTAATTAAGGGAAGTACAATCTATATTTAAAATGCATGGGGGTATCTAATTTCATTTTAAATATACAATATCAACTGGAATTATGACGTTTGATTATTAAAAGAAAATAAATTCTCCAATACTTTTGATCACGATAGGTAAATGTTTGCAAATTTCCTCCCATATTGCAAGAGAGTTCCATTATTCAGTGTAATATTGTTCTTAGAGAAACAGCTTTCTTCTCATCTAAATCTGAACCCCGGTAGTCCTCATATTGGAACGAAATTCCATTATATCGCTGATGAGATTTGGAGGTAGCCTAACAGGAGCTGCTCATTTGATCACAAATCTAAGGGATTCAGTCCAGAATGGGTTGTTTTCCCTTATTCCCTCTCATGCTGCAGAGAAAACTGAGAAATACGACATGAGACCATGAGATGTAATCCATTCACCTTCTGCTACAGGATGGTCTTCCCTATAATACAAATAGATCTCTTCATATGGATTCCTTTAACTTCAGCCACAACCTGGGGCAAGAACAAGGCTGGGAGAGATACACTTATAAAATGAAATGCTGTATATCTCATAAATTATCAAAGGTTCCAGCAACGGAAATCTCTCAACTTCAAATATTAATGACATATCATTCTCTAAGAGCAATAATTCCCTTCAATTTGTTTTAGGCTATTCTGTCATTCCTTTTATTTAAGTAAAGATGAGTTAACATCTTTCCTAATACCTCAGCATTCCCAGATAGTGAGGAATCTGGAGCATTTCAGCATTTCACAGGCCTAGGACTACCAAATCTCATCTCCGTGTCAATCTATCAATTTCATTGCGTTTCCTTGTAACATAAAATAGTCCAGAAAACATCTAGCAAACAGCAAAAGTCGCAAACAGAATTTAAACACACCAGGGGAGTGTTGCTTTTGTGAAATATGATGCAAAGTTAAAATAAAAAGGTAAAGGTTTTTCAATCAGGCGCCACTTCAGATCCATTCAGGGCTATCCAACCGTGACCTGCTTAGTTTCCACACCCCACCAGGGGCTCCATCCCCTAAGACCACCATCAAACATTAGTGATTACTGGCATTTGCAGGAAACACATGACTGACTATTCAATTATCGGGAAAGAGCTGTTAGTTGTTTGGGAAAAGAAACCCAATTCAGGAAACAAAAGATGGAATAATTAAAAGCAGACACAAAGGCATGAGAGTTATTTTCCTATTAGTGACTCACAGTGTTTTATAGGAGCCAGACAATTGAAGATGGGCATCCGAGGTGGTCAAAAGAGTCAAAATGGCAGCTTTGCCGGAATAAGACTTCCCTTCTTAAGCAGCCAGCTTCTTGTGTTTTGACCCATCTTTGCAGACAGCTCAAGGTCTAGAGGCTCAATCGTACAATGAATGGGTCAAGGAACTAAAGGCAGTGATGCCAAATGTTTTCAACACCGAATGCCCCAACCGGAACGCGTGTGCATGTGTGTGCGCCAGAGCACTGGAAAACCAAAGACCAGCTGACTGGTGCACGCATGCCTGTTTTTTTGGCTATTTTTGGCCATTTTCTGAGCCAAAAACGTCCCAAAAAGCAAACTGAAAACAGCCCTGAAAATGGCCTGAAAACGGCCCAAAAATGGCTTGTTTTTTGGCCGTTTTCCAGTGCTCTGGTGCCCACGAAGACCAGCTGGCCGGCGTGCATGTGCGCGCCAGAAACCAGAAGGGCAGCAGGTGATGGTGCATGTGCCCAAAGAGAGGGCTCTGCGTTCCCCATCACAGAACTAAGGAATATCTAAGCTATTGGAGAAAAGATTAGGGGCAGAATAATAGCATCTTCCAAAACTTGAAGGGCTGTCATAGGGAAGAGAGCATCAATGTATTCTCCGTAGTAACTGAGCAATGGGTAGAAGCTCATTAAAGGGAGACCCAACCTAGGACTAAGGAGGAATTTCCTGACAGTGAAAACAATCAGTGGAAGTTGCCTCCTGGAGTTGTGGCTGGTCCATCCATGAAGGTTTTCAAGAAGCGATTGGACAGCCATTTGTCCTGGATGGTATAAGAACTCCTATCTTGGGCAAGAAGCTAGATTAGAAGACCTCCGGGGTCCCTTCCAGCCCTATAAACAAGAGTCATCTGAACCACAGAGTGAACGAGTACTAAATTGCATCAATGGAGGCTTTTATGAAGAGGACGGACAGCCATTTGTTTAGAATGGTAGGAGGACTCCTACCTTGGGCAGGGGGTTTGACTAGAAGACCTCCAGGGTCACCTCTAATCCTAGGACGAAGAGACATCAGAACATGTACTAAACTAGCACAAATGTAGTTTTCAAGAAAAGAATGGGGCAGCCATTTGCTCAGAATGGTACTGTAGGCAGGTCTCCTGCCTTGGGCAGGCGGGGGCTAGACTAGAAGACCTCCAGGGTCCCCTCCAGCCCTGGGATCCCTGCCAGCTCTATTCTATATTATATAGGAGTTTTTTTAAATGAAGAGATTGGACAGCCATTTGTCTGGGATTGTACGAGGACTCCTGCGTTGGGCAGGGGGTTGGACTAGAGGACCTCCGGGGTCCCCTCCCAACACTTAGGATCAAGAGGCATCTGAACAAGTACTGAATTGCATCAATGGAGGTTTTTATGAAGACTGGACAGCCATTTGCCCAGAATGATACCAGGTCTCCTGCCTTGGGCAGAGGGGCTCGACTAGAAGACCTCCAGGGGCCCCTCCAGCCCTGGGATCCCTGCCAGCTCTATTCTATATTATATGAAAAGATTGGACAGCCATTTGTCCGGGGTATTATAGGCGCGTCTCCTGCCTTGGGGGGGGGGGGGAGGTAGACTAGAAGACCTCCAGGGTCCCCTCCAGCTCTTGCCTGGCCAGAAGGATGGCGGAGGATGCTCGGAAAGGGGGAGAAAAAAGGCCGGGCCAAAAGCGCAAGGGCTGCGGCCAAGGAGAGAGAGAGGGGGGCTCAGCTGCGTTTAATCGACCCCCCCTCCCTTCCCCCTCGGGGCCGAGCGAGCCTCCTCCGCGCCTGACTGACTGACCGGGAGGAGAAGCGGCGCTGAGGGAGCTGCTGAGGCAATTTACCTCACCAATTCACCTCAACAGCCAGGCTCGGGGCTGCTTCTTCCTCGCCTTCAAAAACCCCAATTCGTCCCGAGAGCCCCCCACCCCCATCCCCACCCCACCCCGAGCCCGGCCGCACTCACCCTCCGCCCTGGACCGCAGCTCCGACACGGTCCTCTGAACGGCGGGCATCTCTCTTCTCGTCGCTTCAGGCGGCCAGCAAGGCGCGCGCTCCCTTCACAAGTGCTGAGGCGCCTTCTCGCGCTCCCTTCTCGCGCGCACGCGCGTGCGCGCACACTACCCCCCCCCCTCCCGCCGTTTCCCTCCCTCCTTTCTCTTTCCTCCCTCAGGGACGCCTAGCGGCTGCGGTCGCGACACCACCTCTCGGGCACCTGCGCCTGCGCGCCCAGGCAAGCCCGGCTGCCGGCGAGCGCGCGGGCGCTCGCGTGCCCGACCCTCCTTCCCTCCCTCTCTCCCTCCCTCCCTCCGGCTGGAATGTACCAACTCTCTTGAAGGGTGGGGGAGGGGAGGGAGGGAAAAGAATCCTTTTCGACCGGCCTTTGGAGCGCGGTAGGACGAAGAGACGCGCTTGCCCTTCCCGCCTTAGTATGCAAGCGTGTATGTGTAAACGTGCGGGGGAAAGGGTCCTTTTTTCCTCCACCACCCGCCAACCCGACCGACTCCCCTGCGCTTTCAAGGATCGATAATGGAAGAGGCCGGATTGAAGGCCGGGGCGGAGCCTGGCAAGAAAAGGGGCGGGGGGAGAAGGTATAAAAAAGCCGGTGGCAGGGAGCTCCACCGGCATTTGCTGAGTAGGTGTGAAGTGGGGATACGCGGGTACTGGGAACCAAATTTGACAGGTGGCTATTTACTTTGTTATGAATGCACCCCTCCCTCCCCTTTAAGGTATGAAACCTTTGAGCCTTTTTGCACCCTGTAAAGATCTGATAAAGCCTGGATGGGAGACCACCAGGAAATCCCAAAGCTCAACCAGGGAGTTTTGTCTCTGCACACAAAGTGCCACAGACATCTAGATTATTGAAAATGAAAAGGAAACTCTGCAGCGTGTACATAGACCAAAATGACTCGGCAAAGGTCATGATTCTGAGCTGTTGAAATATATATACGTGTATATATATATTTAAAAAAAACATACATGTACAGTAATTGTCCTAGGACAACTGAGCAGTATCCTGAACATGGTTACTCTGTTCTGCAGGACATGAAGTATAACTGATCAAACAAGTCCTGTCACACAGTTACATTAATGTTTGTTTATAAATATTAGTTAGTTGTAAAAATTAAAAAGGCAGGAGATTGATTGGATAGAGACAGACAGACATAGATAATTGATATAGATAAGAAATAGGTAGGTAGATATTATAATAATAATAATAATAATAATAATAATAATAATAATAATAATAATAATAATAATAATAATAATAATAATAATAATAATAATAATAATAAAAAATTTAAATTTATTAGCCGCTCCCTTTCCAGACAGGACTCGGGGCGGCGTACAATGGAGCATATAAAACATATACAACACATAAACATACATATATACAGGACATACATGCACGGAGGAGGTAACGAATTACATCACATTGGACAATTAAAAGTCACCATTAAAAATACCCCAATTGTAAAACACAATTTAAAATTTAAAGTTTTTAAAATTTAAAAGAACTGTCAGGAGGAGTAAGAAAAGTTTACGGTTGAGCCAGGCCAGATAATTGAAAGAGGTGGGTCTTCAGCTGTACACGGAAGGAGCGGAGATGGGAAGTAGTCCTGATGTCATGGGGGAGGTCATTCCACAGGGCTGGGCCCATCACAGAGAAGGCTCTGCTCCTGGGTGTCGCCCCCCGACACTGTTTGGCGGACGGCACCCGAAGAAGTCCCTCTCTGTGTGAGCGGATTGGTCGTAGGGATGTATGGGGCAGGATGCGATCCTGCATGTAACTAGGCCCTGTGCCATGAAGCGCTTTACAGATCATAATCAAAACCTTGAAACGCACTCGGTAGACTACAGGAAGCCAGTGCAGCTCGCGCAGGAGAGGTGTTACAGGGGAGTATCTAGTCCTCCCCATAATCACCCGCGCGGCCGCGTTCTGGACCAACTGCAGTCTCCGAGTGCATCTCAAGGGAAGCCCCATGTAGAGAGCATTGCAGTAGTCCAGGCGAGACGTCACTAGCGCATGATATAGATCAATAGATGGAGATATTGACAGGTTAGGTAGGTAGGTAGATAAATATGGTAGGTGGAGAGACAGACACATGATAGATAATTGATATATATAAGAGATATGGATCAATAGATGAGAGATTAGGTAGATATAGATTAGATAGATAGATAGATAGATAGATGATAGATAGATAGATAGATAGATAGATAGATAGATAGATAGATAGATAGATAGATAGATGGATAGATATGATAGGTAAGTAGGTACAGAGACAGACATGATAATTGATATACATAAGAGTTAGAAATAGATCAATAGATGAGAGATTGACAGGCAGGTAGGTAGAGAGATAGATATGGTAGGTAGGTAGAGACAGACACATGATAGATAATTGATATACATAAGAGGTAGATAGATATAGGTCAATAGATGAGAAATTGATAGGTAGGTAGAAATAGATAGATAGATAGATAGATAGATAGATAGATAGATAGATAGATAGATAGATAGATAGATGATAGATAGATACATAGATACATAGATACGGTAGGTAGATACGGTAGGTAGATACGGTAGGTAGATAGGTAGGTAGAGACAGATACATGATAGATAATTGATATACATAGGAGGTAGATATAGGTCAATAGATGAAAAATTGATAGGTAGGTAGAAATAGATAGATGATAGATGATAGATAGATAGATAGATAGATAGATAGATAGATGATAGATAGATAGATGATAGATAGATAGATAGATAGATAGATAGATAGATGATAGATAGATGATAGATACCTTAGGTAGGTAGAGAGACAGACACATGATATATAATTGATATAGATAAGAGAGGTAGGTAGATATAGATCAATATACTGTATATGAGAGAGAGAGAAATAAATAAGATACAGAGATAGGTTGGTAGGTAGGTAGATACGGTAGGTAGAGAGAGACACACATGATAGATAATTGATATAGATAAGAGGGAGATAGGTAGGTATAGATCAATAGATGATAGATTGATAGGTAGAAATAGATAGATAGATAGATAGATAGAGATAGATAGATAGATAGATAGATAGATAGATAGATAGATAGATAGATACCTACAGTAGGTAGGTAGAGAGAGACAGACAATGATAGATAATTGACATAGATAAGAAATAGGTAGGTAGATATATAGATCAATAGATAATAGAGAGAGAGAGAGAGAAATAAATATTACAGAGATAGATAGATAGAGATAAATAATGATATAAATTGTTGATGATAGGTTGATGTTAGAGGGAAAGGGAAATGATAGGATAGGATGGATACATAGACTGTTAAGCAGCAATTACTCAGCATACCAGCCTACAATCATTTTCACTGAAGTGCTGAATAATACAGCTGCATCATTCTGTCACCAATGAGGGCAGGCAGCCACAGCTATCCACGAGAAGCCATAAATCACTATTGTGGAAATGTCCTATCAACCCACTTTCAAAAGAGTGGTTCCTGTGCTGAATCATCACAACAAAACAGACAATCTTATAAATAAAGAGCTGTGGCAATTGCTGTCTTGTCTTCTCCCTGTTTGCTCAGCAGGATAAAATTCTTGGTAAGGGAATGGAAAGCTCATCTTGCATCCGACTACATGTTTTATCAGTATAAGCCAATATAAAAGTGTTCTCCAGACAAAATAAATATCGGTTTTAAAGACCACAAGTTTTGTTAGGAACACAGATGGATGTCTCAGAGCAAAGAGGATGATTATTAAAATAATAATAATAAGGAGCAAGACGATTCTTAGGAAAACAACGTGCTCTGTTTTCAACAAGACCCCAGATTCTTAAAAAAGGGAAAACCTCTTCAAGTATTGTTCTTTGAATTGTGGTCCTGGAATACTGTGTATAGACAACACCTTTCCTTAGCTTCTATTATCTGGAATGCAGCGTTTTGACTTCTTAATATTTCCAATTCTGGAAGAATAAAAGGTAAATGTTTTCCTCATACATATGTGTTAGTCATTCCTGACTCTAGGGCGTGGCTGGCTGGGGAATTCTGGGAGCTGAAGTCCACAAGTCTTAAAGTTCCCAAGTTTGGACACCCCTGCTCTAGGGGGCGGTGTTCATCTCCATTTCAAAGCTGAAGAGCCAGCGCTGTCCGAAGACGACTCCGTGGTCATGTGGCCGGCATGACTCAACACCAAAGGCACACGGAACGCTGTTCCCTTCTCACCAAAGGTGGTTCCTATTTTTCTACTTGCATTTTTACATGATTTCAAACTGCTAGGTTGGCAGAAGCTGGGACAAGTCACGGGAGCTCACTCCGTTATGCGGCGCTAGGGATTCGAACTGCCAACCTTTCTGATCGACAAGCTGAGCGTCTTAGCCACTGAGCCACCCCTGTCCCTCTCTGGAAGAATACGGACATTTAAATGAAAATATTTGCAACCTATTGATAAGGGTTTTTTTTTTTACTCTGATGTTTATTTATTCACATTTCTGAATCCTCCCAACTCCCTCAAAAAGAACTCTTACATAATAAGAGTTTGATGAGCTGTGGACAGCTATTTAACTGTGGTTTTTTAAATATAAAATTGAAAAAAAAATAGAAATGTCTTACTTGGAATCATTAGAAATGCTAAGATTATAATGCCAAGAGGGGTTGGGGTTTTTTTTTTGCCATCTTTTACAAGGTTTTGGTCAGCATGATACAGAAAAGATGTGGAGACTCTAGAAAGAGTGCAGAGAAGAGCAAGAAAGATGATTAGGGGACTGGAGGCTGAAACATATGAAGAACGGTTCCAGGGGTTATGTCTAGTTGAATGAAAAGAAGGACCAGGGGAGACATGATAGCAGTCTTCCAATATCTCAGGGGCTTCCCCAAAGAAGAGGGAGTCAAGCTATTCTCCAAAGCATCTGAGGGTAGGGCCAGAAGCAATGGGTGGAAACTAATCCAGGAGAGAAGCAACCTAGAGTTAAGGAGAAATTAACAATGAAGCAATTAACCAGTGGAACAGCTTGCCACCAGAAGTTGTGAATGCTCCATCACTGGAGGTTTTCAAGAAGAGATTGGACAGCCATTGGTCTGAAATGGTATAGGCTTTCCTGCCTGAGCAGAGGGTTGGACTAGAAGACCTCCAAGGCCCCTTCCAACTCTTCTAATCTGTCTCCTGTAAAATATTTTCTTCATAGCACATTTACATTTATTGCCAGCAGTTGTGATAATGGCTTCAAGCTGCGTCGTTTTAAAAGGATTCTGGTCAGGCTTAGAGAGGATGAGTCTATGAAAGGCTGTTTATATTGGTCGCTGTTTATAATCTCCAGAAAATTACCCAGCAAAATATACTATATATACTAACTGCCAGGAAGCTGTTGTAGAAGGGACTTACTGTTTTATTATTTAAGTTTGCTTCCCAAATTCATCCCATTGGTTATTACATGACTAATGTTATCTGAGATGGGCATATGATTCTTACGTCGTTTGTTTATAAAACAAATGTCCAAAATATCTTCACCGGTTCTTAGCAATACCGTGTCATTTTTTTAAATTGGTTGCCAAGCAACTTGAGGGTAATATTTCTCGAATACCTTCCCCCCCCCCCCCAAAAAAAAAAACAGTATAAAACGGATGTGTCTCAAGGCTCCACATTTCGAAGACGGGAGTTTGAAACTCCCAATTCCATACAGGGAGTGTAAAAAATATTTCATTTATCCAGGTTGATTGTTTAATATAACACCTAGGTTGTGTCAATGTAAGGGAGATTGTTTTGGAGGTAGAATCAGAAGTGGTATTCAGACGGTAGCTGAAATCGGAGGTCCCCCCCCCCCCGCCCCAATTCTATGCCATCCTATTTAGGTACGTTTTTGCATGCACGGAAGTCTAAGTGCATGCGTGGAAGTGGCATTTGCAACAAACCAGGGGTAACAAAATGTGAAACCCACTGCTGGGTAGAATCTAACCGAGTCATGAACACCTGACATACTTTCATGCACAGAAATATTATCTGACGGTGATTTTTGTGTCTCTCTGTGTGTGACAAATTTGTTCCACTGACTGGGACATTTCCATAGCAATTTGTATCTAACTGGTCTCAGTAACCTTATTTTCTTTTAGGAAAATTGAAGGTTTTCCTGCCCGAATCTCAAGGTCCAGGTGGTTTCCCAAATGCTTTCATTATTAAAGTTAAGGGATTCAAAACTGAGAGTGGAATAAAATTACTAGAATATAGAACATTGACAACTTTGACGTATTTGCCATTTGCTGTCAAATGGACTTTGCTAGTCTAAAAAACTGAATTATGTTACATAATATACGGATGGTTCAGAACCTCTTTCTCCTTAAACTTAAAAACCCACCGCAAATTAAAGTTACTTTGGTGATCACATTATACTTAAGGTAAAGGTAAAGGTTCCTCTCGCACATATGTGCTAGTCGTTCCTGACTCTAGGGGGCGGTGCTCATGTCCGTTTCAAAGCCAAAGAGCCAGCACTGTCCGAAGACGTCTCCGGGGTCATTTGGCCTGCATGATTAAATGCCGAAGATGCACAGAACGCTGTTACCTTCCCACCAAACCTATTTTTCTACTTGCATTTTTACACGCTTTTGAACTGCTAGGTTGGCAGAAGCTGGGACAAGTAACAGGAGCTCACTCCATTATGCAGCGCTAGGGATTCGAACCATCGAACTGCCGACCTTTCTGATTGACCTCAGTGTTTTAGCCACTGAGCCACCACATCTCTATATATATACATTATATATATATACTTATATATACTGTTAAGTAATTAAGCTCCCCGTTAGGAGAGCGAGTATGCAGAGAAGCGTAATGAGAGTGATATGGAATAACACGCACAAACCAGCATACAGAGACACTGAATAGTATAAAAATATAGTAGTTTACTATGTAGAAATATAGAGGCATCATACAAAGTTCAGTCAGTCAGTTATCAATATTCTCACTTTAACCCACAAAGTATAGCTAAACAGTAGCAAACCACAATACCTCAGTATACACCGATCAACGTCTATCAAAACAGAGAGCTAACAGCCATTCTGGCTCCCTCTTATAGCTGCTTGAGGTGACAAACTACATCTCTGAATCATTTAAAGTAACAGTAATCATAGCTTATATACATTGCCAAGCTAAGCCTAGGGTTACATCCCTAACATATACATTATACTTAGATCAGGCTAAATGTTATGGCGACTGATGATTTATGAAAAGGGAGACATTTGAAAATGCTAAGAGTGTTTGTGAAACTTACCTTCAGCGGTTGCGTTGCAAAAAGCATACGTTAAAAAACCCATCGCAGTATGACGAATTTCATCAGTGGAAATCAAGATAACGCCTTTCCCATTTAAGAGGATTTAACAAGTTCCATCTGTCTATTCTTCCTGGTAGAAAAATCAGAGGGTCAGAATGACAAAGTTGGAAGGGACCTTGGAGGTCTTCTAGTCCAACCCCCTGCTCAAGCAGGAGACCCTATACCATTTCAAACAAATACTAAGAGATGCAACAAGCAATGAGCTGCGAAGAGAAGTCCGCACAAATATTATCAAGGAAATAATCAGAAGATTAATTCCACAAATGGCAAAGGACATAAGATTGCATTATTACTGGAAAGATACAGGTTGATATATGAAAGCTTATAACAAAAAAAATAGTTAAATTAAGTTAAATTTAGAGCCTTATGTAAAAAATGAAGTGATAGTGGATATGGTTAAATAAATAATTGATAATGATAATAATGTATACATATGTAATGGTTTGATAAGAATTAATTGGATATGAATGGTAAATGGTGACTATGAAAGGAAGATTAGAAATTTTGAAATATAATAATAAAAAATTAAATTAAATCTAGTTAAACTTTGAGTATTAGGTCAAAAAATGTTATGATAATGGACATAGCCAAATAAATGATTGATAATCATAATGATAATAATACGTATATATATGTATTGGCTTAATAAAAGGAAATTGGATATAAATTGTAAACAGTGATTTGGAAAGGAGGACTAGAAACTTGGTTACTGAATATTATTGATTTTTATTTAGAATAGGTCATAAGGATTTAATGCTATTGGATGGTATTGGAAATAGGTAACGAAATGCCATTATGTGGTTATGTTTTAAACTTTGGAATATTCTATGCAGAAGGACGTTAAAACAACTATAGTCAAATGAAAATTGAGGTATGATGATAGTAATATTTATAAATATATTTGATTTAAAATATATGATTTGATATGAATTATAGGTGACGACTGTGGAAGAGATGCACAAAAGCTTTTTGCAACCAATTGACACACTTTCTATAGTATGTAAAGAAAGAGGATTCTTTGTGTTGTGTTTGTGTTTATGCAAAAATAAAATTTTTCAAAAAAAAAAAAAAGTTGGAAGGGACCTTGGAGGTCCTCTAGTCCAACCCCCAGCTCAAGCAGGAGACCCTATACCATTTCAAACAAATACTTGTCCAGTCTCTCCTTAAAAGCCTGCAAGGTTGAAGCACCCACAACTTCTGAATCGGTATCAACAACTTTTACTTTCGACACTAACACAAACAATTTGCATAGTAATTAATAGGTGACGGTTTAACTGTGTCAGAGTTAAATAAATGCTATTTCTCAGGGAAGCAAGTAGAGAGCTGAGAAATAACACTGCAGGCGGTTGTTGTGATTCCGTTTTAGCTAAGTGAAGAAATGCAGTTCAGTTGATTGTTTGACCACAACTGGGAACAAAGAAAAGGTAAAGCAGGCATTGTGTTCCAGATAATTTTATTGCTCGTAAAACCAGAAATATCCTAAGCAGGCTGACATTGTCACTTTTATAAATAAATCCCGTCTGTACAGGAGTAAAAGAGAAAGCGGTGGGTTTCACATTTTGTTACCACTGGTTAGCCTCTAATAGGCATAAGTTAATGGCAGAATTCCAGCTAATGTGTATCCCAACAAGTCCTTTCGAATTGGTGGAATATTTTTTATACAAGTCACCTTTTTTTCCCATCCTGATTATATACTGGAAAAAAAAAGTCTGGGGCAAGAAGAAGAATTATACGGAAGAAACTCAATTTTTTTTCTTTTTTTAAATGATCATTTAAAAGAAAATGACCGAGGCTTCCCAAGAGCATGAAGCAAACTCCTTGTCCCGACAAAAAAACCCTTTAATTAATTGACTGTGAATTCTGCTCCTTCACATCCAGCAAAGTCTTTCAAGGGAGGATTTACGGTCACAGACTTTATCTGGCTTGGAGAGCTGCCAGGCCGATAACTGCAAAACCTGGCAAGGAGTCTCGGAGAGTCACAAACCAATTAAGCGAACTAATGGCCTCCTGCAAGCTCCACTCCCCTTTCGCTCCTCTTTTATTTCCTCTGGGAGGGGCCATTCATCGTCTGGTCTTATTCCCAAGTCGACCCCTGTTTGTTAGCTGTTCCCTTCGTCTGGCAACTCTGCGCATGCGCACACTGGGAACAGGCTCCAGCTGTTCGTCTGCCTCACTGATGTCTGACTCTGAAGGCAGCTGATAACTGGCATACGGCCCTGGCGTCCTCTCTGCCTCCAACACAGAGCCCTCGTCCGAGCCTTTCCCAGACTCCAGGACTGGCCCAGGTTCCTCCCCAACCTCCTCACTGTCCGAATCTGCTGCCAGCTCTGCTGCCCCCTGGTGGGCCACACAGCAACAACAACGATCCTCTGTTATCATTAAACAAGAACTTGTGTCATCCGTGTGACCTGTAGGATTGTGGTCTAGAAATTCCACCAAGACTTTGAGCCAGGAAACCTGGTACCAGCCTGTTGCCAAAAAGAAATAAAAAAAAAACAACGTCTCTGCATCGTTAGCCTGCACTGCAGCATTTGGTCGTCTGCAGTCTCTCCAGTCTACTAAGTTTAATATCACGCTCAATCATTTGTTGAGAAATGAAGATAGCAAAGGCAGTTCTGGGCAATAAAAGAAATAAAATTTAATAGTAATTCCAGGCAGCTCCCAACGAAGCCTATCTAAGCCTCTTAGTTAAAGATTCTGTATTCCTGCTACAACTACAATCATTTCAGCCAGAAACGGTTTTAAAATGTGTACTTAAAAACCATCCCTTTTGCAAATATCAGAACTCTTCCTAACTCTGCCAGAACTACATCCTCGTGGTCCAATTTTTGCTAGAATTTATAACCGCTATTACCAGGGGTGGGATTCAGCCGGTTCAGACTGGTTCAGGAAAACCGGATGCTAATTTTATATCTAGTTTGCTGAACTGGTAGTTGAAAGGACTGGCTGGCCCCGCCCGCCCCACCCGTGGCCCGTTTCGGATGCCAGGTAAGTGCAAGGCCTGCGCATAGGCTGTGGGAGGGGGAAAAACGGACCTTCAGGAAGTTCCAGAGCATGGGGAGGACGTTTTCCCCCTCCTGGAAGCTCAGGGGAAGTCTCCGGAGCCTGGGAGGGTGAAACACCCCCCCTTGCTATGGTGCAGGAGGCCGAGTATGGCCACGCCCACCCAGCAACCAGGCAGAGAACCACTTGCTAAAATCTTTCAATTCCACCCCCTGACTATTACTTATGCCAATGTAAAAAGATATTTCTCTCTCTGGACACAATGAGAATATATCTGCTGAACAAAACTCCGCATTGGCGACAGGAAGGGCATCTGGCCAGTAAACGCTCTGCTAGCTCCATTCAGTTTTCCAGACTCCATCCCGCAAGGCAAATACATCATCTCACAATCAGGAGGCTGTGAGTTTGATCCTAGATAGAGGCAGATATTTCTCTCTCTCAGATATTTCTCTCTCAGACTCTCTCAGACTCTCTCAGCCTCCTGCAACCCTCTGCCAGTGAAAACGGAGCTCAGGAGGGCTGCACGCATCCCTCCAGAGCTCCGTTTTTTTGGTGTGGCAGCCTTCTGCAATCCTCTTCCCGCAAAAATGGAGCTCATGAGGGCCGCCAACGGCCCTTGGGAGCTCTGTTTTTGGCTGTGATGGCCTCATGCCCCCACCATTTCGCTGGCAGATGAATCGCGGGCCAGTCTTTTCCGGTTTCCAGGGTGACCCCATGGGCCAGATCTAAGCACCTTGCGGGCGGGATCCGGCCCCCGAGTTTGACATCCCTGGTATAGACGGTACCTGGTTCAATAGCAGTAACCGTGAAAGGGATCTTGGAGTCCTAGTCGACAACCATTTAAATAGGAGCCAGCCGTGTGCAGCAGCTGCCCCAAAAGCCAACACAGTTCTAGGCTGCATCAACAAAGGGATGGAATCAAGATCACGTGAAGGGTTAATACCACTTTATAAGGCCTTGGTGAGGCCACACTTGGAATATTTGCATCCAGTTTTGGTCGCCACGATGTAAAAAGGATGTGGAGACTCTAGAAAAAGTGCAGAGAAGAGCAAGAAAGAGGATTAGGGGACTGGAGACTAAAACATATGATGGCTTGGTTTTTTCCCCTCTCTCTCCCTCTCTCTGAAGAGATGCCATCGCCCGTTCTGTGTGCCACTATCCGCCTTCTCCGTGCAGCTGAGTCTTGCGACTTCATCCACCCTCGGACCTTCTGCGATGAAATGAATGAATGGTCTGCACACACACACCCCAAAAAAACCTGCACCAGCAGACTGCATGTAATGTTCCCCAGACATCTGGTCGGCATCTGGCCTGCACAGCGTAAATCAGATCCCAGTCAATTTTTCTTCCTTCAGCAAATGGCGACGAAGTTGCACTAAAAATCCTGGAATTCAAGACAGGATCCTGTGTGGACAGAAATCCTCGGGCAAAAAGCGTAGGACAGTTAAAACTGCGCGGTTTGGGATTTCTCCAAATTAAGCTCCTGAAAGGGTGAGGAATAATTTAGGAGAGCCAGCTTGGCTTAGGGGCACGACGGCGAACCTATGCCAGGCGTGCCAGAGATGGCGCGCAAAGGACTCGCTGCTGGCAGGCGCCCCCCGTCCGCCCAGGTCAGAATTCCGTGGCCTTTCTTTCGTGAGCTTGCAAACCACGAAACAGAAGTTGATGCGAGAAAAAGATCTGACCTCTTGCGGCACTGCCAGGGTTGGGATGCACCACCTCCTGCAGGCCAGCTCGTTTTTGGGTCTCTGCTGTGCATGCATGCATGCCTACGCATGTGCATATTCATGCATGTCCCGTGTGCATGTCCATGCATGCATGCACAGGCACATTTGTGCACTTGTGCACACCTTTCAGCCTGGATAGGAGCCCGTGCGCAGTTTGGGCACTCGGTGTCTAAAAGGTTCCTCATCACTGGTCTAGTGCTGAAGGCAACAGGCTAGAAACCAGGAGACGGTGAGTTCTAGTCCTGCCTTAGGTATGAAAGCTGGCTGGGTGATTTGGGGCCAATCACCAGGAGGTGGAGAGTTCTAGTCCTGCCTTAGCCATGAAAGCCAGGTGGGTGATTGGACCAATCACCAGGAGGCCGGGAGTTCTAGTCCCGCCTTAGCCATGAAAGCCGGCTGGGTGACTGGACCAATCACCAGGGGGCTGGGAGTTCTAGTCTTGCCTTAGCCATGAAAGCTGGCTGGGTGAATGTGGGCCAGTAGCCTCCTCGCAGGATTGTTGTGAGTAAAATAGGAGGAGGAAGGAGTATTAGGTAGGTTCCCCTCCTTGAGTTTTTTTTTGTAAAAATAATACAAGCTGAATTCAAAGAAATAAGTAAGTTGTTGGGGAACAGCACACACACACAAAAAATTAGATCTCTGGGACGAAGTGACATGTAAGAGTCTTAAAGGAATCTTTTTTTTGTTTGAAACGTTTATTTTTATTTTTTATTTTCTGTATACAATTATAGTTATACATTCACATAGTTATTATTCTTTTTTTTTACATTTGTTGTTGTTATACATTTGTTATTCCATTTAAAAGATTATAATAACATTTTGGGTTGCTTCGTTTACCATCCCATCCGTCTGTTTTGACACTACCTTCCCCCTCTTTCTTTTCTGCCTCCCTCCCTTCTCTACTTCCCTCCTTCCTCCTCTCCTTTCCCTTCCTTCTTCCCTTACCTCTCCCCTACTCCTCTCTTCCCCTTCCTACCTTCTCTCCTTCTCTCTTCCTCCCTTCCATCTTCCTCTCCTCACCTCTATCTTCCTTCCCTCCTCTTCTCCTTCTCTCTTCCTCCATTCCATCTTCCCCTCCTCACCTCTATCTTCCTTCCCTCCTCTTCTCCTTCTCTCTTCCTCCCTTCCATCTTCCTCTCCTCACCTCTATCTTCCTTCCCTCCTCTCCTCCTCCTCCTCTCTTCCTTTCTTTTTCTATTGTTGCAGGTGTCTCTTCCAGCTCTTTATTTTTATTTTCTTGGAGTGGTTATTTCCACAGACCCAAAAATAGTTGAACATCATTTATTGTTCTCTTTCCTTCTCAAATCTATCCTGATTGTGTTTCCCCCCCTTTATATCTCACTTTTGCATATATACATATATTATTATTTTCTTCCCTATTTTCCCACCTCTTCCCCTCCTTTTCCACTTAGTGGCATATCCTCTGGCCTGGGTTCCTTACTTTCTTTTCTGTATGTCTTTCTCTAACCATTCATAGAGTCTTCCCCGTGTCTTGATGTACACCGATTCCTCTTTATCCTTTATTTTCAAAGTCGACCTGTTCATCTCTGCAGGAATCTTAAGGGAACCAGTGAGTCCTTTACTTGGGTCTTTGGAGAAATGGATGTATGGATGAGGGGAATAAAGGCAGAGAAGGAGGAGAAATAACTAGCTTAATCAGGCATGATGGTGCTAAGCAAAACAGATGGATTAGCAGATGGTTGGTAAGGATTTAGCAATATTGCCTGCCTCGCTCTTAAGTCTGCGTGAGTTTATTAAAAATCAGTCATGCCAAACCGAGCTGATTTTTTGATAATGGCCATTTTAATGGATGTCAGAAGTGCAGTGCATTTGGACAATTGCCTACCCAGCCTTCACCACAAGCTGGAAGATCATGTCAAGTGACACATCCTAAGATTCTGTTGGAAGACATGTCCTTCTGGGTTCAGCTCCAAGGGGGGGAAAAGACACTGGAAACATGGAGGCTTATTTATTTATTTATTTATTATTCATATTTATAGACCGCCCCCTCTCCCGAAAGGGACTCGGGGCGGTGTACAGTCACTAAAATACGTTATAAAATACATGCAAAACAGTTAAATAATTAAATAAGTAGGTAGGTGGAGGAGGTTGCAAGACTGTACATGGAATAATAAATATTAAATATAATATATAGTATAATAAAAACTTGGAGGCTGCTTGGAAAGATGGTTTAATGGTGGACAGGATCACCTGGCTTGAGCTCCTGAACGGAAAAGGGGGATCAGATGCTTCCAGATGTTGGGTGAAGAAGAAAAAAAGAGAGAGAGAAAAGGGACTTGCTGGATTTTTTATACTCTGTTCAGCCCCACCTCTCTGCTTCCTGTTCCTGTGTAAGAAGTATTCTGATTGGTTGTCAGACTCCCATGGGGCCACGCAGGGGCAACTCTCTAGGTTGTGCTTTGAGTCCAGGTTTGGTTGAGTTCCCAGATGCCCTGTGGTGAGTTGGGTAAAGGGCTAATACTATCATGCCTTAAATCCCTTAATCTGAAGGGGGGACACTTTGCTATGTAGAATAGACTGGTCGGGGCATTTTAAAGGCCCAGTAAGGAAATTGGGGGCTATTAAGAGTGAGTCTGTTTCCTGCCTAAAAACTTGTTTCTCCACTTCTGATCCGGGGAAATATAAAATTCTTCCTTTTCAATATTTTTCAGGATATTTGGTTTTTTCTAGGAGAGGGGTGGGTGCTAACTTCCTACAATTCCATGCTAGCTTCCATACTGGTCAAGGTATTCATGAATGGATTTCACAATCCCCAAATATACCGTATTTTTCGGAGTATATGACGCAACCTTTCCCCCCAGAAAGAGGGTGAAAATTTGGCTTCATCTTATACACTGAATGTAAACACCCCCCCCCAACAGAGGCCAAAATCGCGAGACATGGAGGCACAATGGTCAGTGGCAATCCCTGCAGCTGATTGGGGGTATTTGGGCAGTCCGATCCCCCCCCCCCGCCAACTACCTGTAATATGTAGTAGCATGCTCAGGAGATATACAGGCTTTAATTTCCCCCCTGGTATTTGGTAACCAAAATGTGGTGCGGTGGCCTAGAGGAAGGGCTCTCACTTCACAATCCAGAGGCTATGAGTTCGATCCCAGGTAGAGGCAGATATTTCTATCTCTGGGCACAATGAGAATATCTCTGCTGAACAAAACTCCGCATTGGCGACCGGAAGGGCATCCGGCCAGTAAACACTCTGCTAGCTTCGTTCAGTTGCCTAAACTCCAGCCCGCAAGGGATTATGGGATCGTTAAAAGAAGATGATTTGGTAACCGAAATGCAGAAAGGAAGAACTATCCATTAACTATTAATTATCCAGATTTTTTGTTTCTATGGCAACGAAAGTATTATTCTTTGCAACGCAATGCACGTTCTAATGTTTGTCAACTTTTTTGTGAAAGTCTAGTAGAGGTTGCATCTTGTGATCATGAATTCACACACTTTGTTCATTGTGCAAGGCGAGGCTGATGAGCAGGGATGAAGAGCAACTGACATATTCATATTTGCCCGGGGCGGATAAATATCACCCCCAGGCTCCATCCTACATGCTGTACTTATTTTAGAAACCGCGCGGGCTGTGCATTGTCTACTAAGAACCACATTCACTCTCTGCTCCGATCTGGACTCAAAGAAGAAGGCGGTTTTGCCATGCGGCAACTCCCACTCCAACCTGTATCCTGCAGGAAGATTCTGTTGGCTGTATTAGAAAATAGAGCATTTTGATGCTTTGTCCTACGCCCGCAGTGTTGGTAGTACCTCATTGCTCTTCTGAATAGAATGGAATGTAAGCGAAGAGAAGAGAATAATATTGGAAAAGAATGGAATGGAATAGAATAGAATATCGGAATATAGAACAGAATAGAATAATATCGGAAAAGAATGGAATGGAATGGAACAGAATGGGATAGAATAGAGAAAGGAATAGAATAGAATAGAATTGGAATATAGAATAGAGTAGAATTGGAATATAGAATAGAATAAAATATAATCTCTATCCCTATCTCTCTCTTTCTCTCTTTCTCTCTCTCTTTCTCTCCCTACCTATCTCTCCCCCCCTCTCTCTTTCTCTCTCTCTCTCTCTCCCTCCCTCCCTCCCTATCTACCTATCAAATTGGTGGCCAAAAGAGAAGGAAAGAGTCACTGGAGAAGAGCCTCATGCTGGGAACGATGGAGGGCAAAAGAAGAAGAAGGGGACGGCAGAGAATGAGGTGGCTGGATGGAGTCACTGAAGCAGTCAGCGTGAGCTTAAATGGACTCCAGAGGATGGGAGAGGACAGGAAGGCCTGGAGAAACGTTGTCCATGGGGTCACGATGGGTCGGACACAACTTCACAATTAACAACAACACCTATCTGAATTTTGTTCCCCCTGGGACTTGATCTGGTCGATTTAAAAAAAAAACAGCTTAAAATTTTAAGCCCAAAATTCCAACCTGAATCTCTTGAACAGAGATGGGTAGAGAACGCTGTTCTATTATTAGACTTCACCTACAGTAATCTAATAAAGTTCTAGGGCAGAAGTGTAGGATTGTGTTTGCAATGCTAATTTTTTTTTAACGTTGTCATAATATTGTAATTTTTTTTTAAAAAAGGAAAAATTCTTTTCATTCAAAATAAACGTTCGGTTTCGGAGACGCAAAACCGATTCTTGCATATAAAAATGTCCTGTCTTATTCCCATGGCAGGCAAGAGACCTATTATTAGGCGAATTAGGCTGCTTATATTGGGAGGAATTTGGGCAGCTTCTGTGAGCAATTTACCTCTTTGTCATATTCTCATCTCATTGTGCACAGAGAATGCTAAACAGATGGAAGCCTACAAACCCAGGAGGTAATTTTAGGATAATGGTCGGCCATCTTTCGATGACTGTAAGAAGTAGTTTAAAAAAAGATTGGTCTCCCTCTGACCCATCAGCCCTCTGGCCTCCTCTTTGGTATCTCTCTCTATGTTGTAGCCCGCTAGTGGAGCTGGCAGCAGAGTCGGACAGTGAGGAGGTTGGGGAGGAACACGGGCCAGTCCTGGAGTCTGGGGAAGGCTCTGATGAGGGCTCTGTGTTGGAAGCAGAGAGGAGGCCAGGGCCGTATGCCAGTTATCAGCTGCCTTCTGAGTCAGACATCAGTGAGGCAGAAGAACAGCTGGAGCCTGTTCCCAGGGTGCGCATGCGCAGAGCTGCCAGGAGAAGGGAACAACTAAGGAACAAGGGCTGACTCAGGAGTAAGGCCAACAGGTGGACGATGAATGGCCCCTCCCAGAAGGAATAAAAGAGGAGCAAAAGGGGAGTGGAGTTTGCAGGAGACAATTCGTTCGCTTAATCGATTCATGACTCTCCGAGACTCCTTGCCAAGTTTTGCAGATATCGGCCTGGCAGCTCTCCAAGCCAGATAAGGTCTGTGACTGTAAATCCTCCCTTGAAAGACTTTTCTGGATGTGAATGAGCAGAATTCACAGTCAATTAATCAAGGTTGGATCACAGATTACCAGCCCATGGTAATTTACAGCCCATGAAAGTGCATCATTGGACAATGTGATTAATGACACACTCTGGGAGGAGTGGGGTGGGTGGGAAACAGGGTCACAGCTGAACCGTGTGGCAGAGTTGACTTCACTCGGGAACGGTGCTGACATGTTGCTCCTAATAAATAACTGGATTTCCTTTGAAATTTGGCCCGAGGCTCATGAGTTAATTAGGGCATCCGTCAGAACCCTGACAGCAGTGTTAATTTCTATGAATGCATGTTAGCTTTAAAAAATGCAGTAAAATGTGATAAATATGTTGCTGTATTTCTGTGATACGAGGTGCATTGAAGGGTTAACATACACAGATTAGTAGTTGTTTTTTGCTTCTGCACATGTACAAAACAATTTTTGTTCTTCTGGCAAACTGGTAATAGTGGTTGCCGGTACCCACCCCTGGCCCCTATGCACGTGGGGCCCACAGACAAGGGCCCATTAGGCCCATGCATTAAGACAGCCCTGCTCCCAGTGAGTTCCTGGAGGAAGTGACGACAGATTTTCTTTTAAGAACTTCTGTCTTCCGCGAAACTTTTAACAAATGACGAGGCCGGCGGGAATCTGGGCTGAATTTAAACGTGGCAGGATTTTTAACCTTGCAACAACCTCTTTTGGGGAGGATTGGGGAAAAGCGTTTCTTTCCTTTTTCTCACTCTCTCTCTCTATTTCCATTACAATAGTATTATTTATTTATTTTCCACACCGGGAAAATCTCACGCTGCTGTCAAAAATCCGAGACTGCAAGCGAGGGAAATATTGGTCTCAAACGGTACTTCTTGTTCCTCTCTTACTGAACGAGAAGTTTCTGGCTTGTGCCTATTCTGATCTAAAATTAATGTGACTCTTGGCTGGTGTAGGAAAAAAACTCAGCTTTCTGCAGTTCCCAGGAAGATGGGAAAAAAAATTAACCCATTAATTCTGGAGGTTTTTTTCCCTCTTTTTCTAATTTTTAATATTTTTAAAAATTAGAATAATCTCTCTATAGAAAGACCTGTGTGTCTATGCATGCGTGTCTGTGTGTGTTTGTGTATGTATATTCCAGCATAACGCCTCGAGCAATTTCAACCAAACTTGGTACACAGATGACTCTGGAAACAAATACTGTGTGGGGTAAGACACCCCTAAAAGCCCTCGGGATCTGTGTTCTGTTAAGATACAGCCTTTCGTGCCTTAAAATGGCTTCTACTGTACAGCACCATGGTAACTGCTTCACATTACTCCTCAAGGGGGCTCCTTCTGGTAAGGGAGGAAATTCCAGCATTAGAAATTACACTTCTGGGTGCACAGGGAAAAGGTTTTTTAACTAATTTAGTTGTTGACGCAATTAACTCAGAAGGAAAATAAGAGAAGGAGAACAGAAGGGAAAAGGGTAGGGAAAGAAGGGAAAAACAAAGAAAAGACGTTGACCTCAACTCCCTTTGGTGCAGTAGAATAAGATAATAACACCAAACCTCCATTTTTTTACTTTTACATGATAGTATACACTCGCCATTTCTATAACAACAAGCCTATCTCACCGGTAAACCCAAAATCAAACTTTTGGGTTTTTTTCCCCACCTCCAGTGCAAAGTCCAGAAGTGGTTTCCAAGTAGAAATGAAAGTAATTGTTTCTTCTTCTTCTTCTTCTTCTTCTTCTTCTTCTTCTTCTTCTTCTTCTTCTTCTTCTTCTTCTTCTTCTTCTTCTTCTTCTTCTTCTTCTTCTTCTTCTTCTTCTTCTTCTCTTCTTCTTCTTCTCTCCTCCTTCTCCTCCTCCTCTCCTCCTCCTCCTCCTCCTCCTCCTCCTCCTCCTCCTCCTCCTCCTCCTCCTCCTCCTCCTCCTCCTCCTCCTCCTCCTCTTCTCCTTCCTCCTCTCTCCTCCTTCTTCTTCTTCTTCTTCTTCTTCTTCTTCTGCAGCCATCTCTGCTAACTCCACTGACTTTTGCAGCCATCACTCCATTGTGGGAATCAAAGCCTCCTCCCATTTTTGTGCATAAAATAATCTTGCTGTAACATATATAACATCAAATTTCCAAATCTTTTCCCATTAAACTCAAAATAAAAATCCCTACTTTTATCTTTATATTCACTTTCATAATGGATGTTGTGGTTTTTTTCTTCCTCTTGAAAAAGATTTGACTCTTAAGATCACTGCTGAGGCACTGTGGGAGAGCCTGCAAAATTACTGATAAATGAAAAAAGAATTGTGCATTTGTTTTATTTGACTGAATGTCATTCCTTTAAGTATTCTTGGGGTGTCAAAGCTTGCACCCCATGAGCTCAGGTTCCTCTCAGTTTATTTCCCGGTGTGTCTTCCGAGACTCGGCTGATGTCACCCAGAAGATTCCAAGGGAAGAAAACGCAGTAAACAACAATACATCTAGCTAAGATTCCTGGCAACCAAAGGGAAAAAATAAACATATTTCAAATACATTGCAACCACTATAGCAATTGCAAGATCTGCTCACTTCTGTTTGCTTAAGTGGAATAGACCGATCTGGAGCAATGATATTTCAGTCACAGTAGAGTCTTTATTGTCATTGTACAAAATAAATACAACAAAATTGGTTAGTCATGGCTTTCTGGTTCCCTCTGTGTCTTGTTTACTTTTCCATTCTTCCGTCTCTAAGTTTCCTTTCTTTCATTTTCTTCATGTCATTAATCAGATAAGCTGCTGGTCCCTGTGCAATTCCGTTCTGATTGTCTTCCCAGTCATTTAAAACCAAGCGTCGTAAACCTGTCATTTTTTGTAATGAAAACTACCCTCACTTTTTCTGTATCTTGGTCTGTAGTCTTATTGTTTTTTTTTTTAAAAAATCTATCTATATAACTATATCTATCTATATTCTATATACAAATAAAAATGGCTCTGTGTCTGTATGTGTGTTTAGGCATAACTCTTGAACGCCTTGAGTTATTTCAACCAAACTTGGTGCACAGATGACTTACCCTCTGGAAAGAAATACTCTGGGGGGTAAGACACTCCTAACACCCCTCGGTGTGTATCAGTGGTGGGTTTCTGCCGGATCGCACCGGATCGCGCGCGCTCCCATTCGGCAAGGAACCCGGAAGTAAGTTCCTGCCCCACCCCTGGCGACGGGACGGCGCTTGCCTGCGCTCCACCAGCTCAGCTTGGACCGGAGACGTTTCCTCAGTGGAGCGGAGCTCCTGAAAGGGACGCAGGCTCAGCCTGCCAGGCTGCCACTGCTCCACTGAAGTCATCTCTGAGCAGAGAAACGTCTCTGGTCGCGCCTGAGCTGGTGGAGCGCAGGCAAGCGCCGTCCCGTCGCCAGGGGCGGGGCAGGAACTTACTTCCGGGTTCCTTGCTGAACGGGAGCGCACGCGATCTGGTGCGATCCGGCAGGAACCCATCACTGGTGTGTATGTGTGCTGCTAAGATACAACCTGTTGTGTCTTAAAATGGCTTCTAACGTACTGCGGAAAATGGCTTCTACTGTGCAGCCCAAAGGTAACTGCTTTGCAGTACTCCACATGGGGGCTCCCTCTGGTAAGGGGGAAAATCCAACATTAGAAATTAAGGTGGTATCCCTTTAAAAGTGCATCATTGGGCAATGTGATTAATGACACACTCTGGGAGGAACGGTATCCAGTGCTTCAGGCAGGCTCCGGTACACCCGTACCGGGGCGTACTGCCTGCAACCCACCACTGCACCATAGGCACCGCCATCTTGTTTTTTGCTTCTGCGCAAAAAGCAATTTTAGCATCAAGCGCACGTGCGTGGGGGCACATCTCTGAGAGAACCAGCAGTAGTCTCTGCCAGAACCCACCCCTGGTTCACACCCTGCTGTTGAAAGCCCACACACTGGACGGGCCATGTTGCAAGGATGCCTGAGCATCGCGTCCCTAAACAGATCCTCTATGGTGAGCTGTCTCGAGGAAAGTGATCGCACGGGGGGCAAAGGAAGCGATACAAAGATACATTGAAACTTTCACACATTGAAAGACACGTTGAAACCCTCCTTCAAGTCCCTGGATATCGACACCACCTCCTAGGAAACCCTGGCCCAGGACTGATCGACATGGCGCAGGCAGATCCACCAAGGCTGCCGGATATCTGAGGACAGAAGGACAACCGTAGCCCAAGAGAAGCGAGCACTCTGCAAAGCCAGAGCTGCAAACGCTGCAACAATGGTGCCCACACATGTCTGCCTGACATGTGGCAGAACCAGAGGTGTATTCAGTCGGTTTGGACCAGCTCGGACGAACCAGTAGCAGGAAATTTTGAGTAGTTCAGAGAACCGACAAATACCACATATCTGCCTGACATTTGGTAGAACCAGAGGTGTATCCAGTCGGTTCGGACTGGCTCAGGCGAACCAGTAGCAGAAATTTTGAGTAGTTGAGAGAACTGTCGAATACCACATATCTGCCTGACATTTGGTAGAACCAGAGGTGTATTCAGTCGGTTCGGACTGGCTCAGGTGAACCAGTAGCAGAAATTTTGAGTAGTTCAGAGAACCGACAAATACCACATATCTGCCCGACATGTGGTAGAACCAGAGGTGTATTCAGTCGGTTCAGATCAGTTCAGGCAAACAGGTAGCGGAAATTTTGAGTAGTTCGGACAACTGGCAAATACCACATGTCTGCCCGACATATGGCAGAACCAGAGGTATATTCAGTCGGTTTGGACGAGTTAAGGCGAACCAGTAGCGGAAATTTTGAGTAGTTTGGAGAACCGGCAAATATCACATGTCTGCCCTGACATGTGGCAGAACCAGAAGCGTATTCAGTCGGTTTGGACCGGCTCAGGCGAACCGGTAGCAAAAATTTTAGTAGTTCAGAGAACCGGAAAACATCACCTCTGGCTGGCCCCCCTACCCCCGTCGTTCCCTGTCCTATATTCCCCTGATTTTTTTTAGCTCAGCTGATTTGTGTGGCGGAGCAGATGCCGTGCCTCAGCTGAACTAAAACACAGCTCAGCTCACCAGCACTGGTGGCCTTTGAGTGCGGTGTGCACATGCGCAGTGCGCTCTCATAGAACCAGTAGGAAAAGATTTGGAATCCCACCACTGGCAACATTTTGTGCCCGTACAGGCCTTACCAGCCACCCGTGGGCACATTGTAGACAGCCCACAACCTGTTAGATGCCAAGGTCCTCTTTGAACCCGATGTGTGAACATCAATGCCTCTATCGTTTAAAGAACAACGTTTTCCATTCATGTATTAATATGTTGGCATGTCTACCCTCCTGTGGCAGCAAGAATGAACTACATCTGCGATAAAAGAAAAAAACATGGCCATTTGTTATTGTACTTTTTGCCTTGAAAGAGAAGGAGAAGAAATCTGCGAGAGGTTTTATATCGAAATACGTATTCGTTCTTCTTACTGTTTCCACCTTCCCTTAAAACTTTAACAGAATCCGTAATGGCCTGAGAGTCGGCGTCTCTCTTAGATGATTGACAGTCAAGCTGCAGGCATTTCGCTTTTCATCCAAGAAGCTTCTTCAGTTCTTCTATTCTTATTCTCTGTAGTTTTAGCGTAAAGAATAAAATGCAGAGCGGTGAAACAAAGAAAATGAAATGAAACAAAAACATACATTCAATCCTAACAACACCAAAATATTGTACCAAAAAAGGAGGAAAACGTGTTCTATTACATTTAACATTTAACATGTAGGATCTACCCAGGTTGAGTGCTGAAAGAAAAGAAAAAGGAATAAATTATCGTCCTCTTTTACAAATATATATCTCCCCCCTCTCTCCTCTTATCTATCTATCTATCTATCTATCTATCTATCTATCTATCTATCTATCTATCTATCTATCTATCTATCATCTATCATCTATCTATCTATCTATCTATCTATCTATCTATCTATCTATCTATCTATCTATCTATCTATCTATCTATCTATCTATCTATCATAACCATCCATCCATCCATCCATCTCTCTCTCTCTCTCTATCCATACATTCCCACCATTCTCTCTGTGTGTATATATGTAGGTATGTATGCATATATAAAACCTACCATATCCACCCTTCTATCCCTCTACCTATCTATTTATCTATCATCTACCACATCCATCCATCCATCCATCCATCCATCCATCCATCCATCCATCCATCCATCCATCCATCTACCATATCTATCTATCTATCTATCTATCTATCTATCTATCTATCTATCTATCTATCTATCTATCTATCTATCTATCTATCATCTACTATCTATCTATCTATCTATCTATCTATCTATCTATCTATCTATCTATCTATCTATCTATCCATACATCCCCCCCTCTGTGTGTGTGTGTGTGTGTATGTATGTATGTATGTATGTATGTATAAAATCTACCATATCTATCTATCTATCTATCTATCTATCTATCTATCTATCTATCTATCTATCTATCTATCTATCTATCATCTATCTATCATCTACCATATCCATCCATCCAAGAAAGAAGAAAAAAGAGAAACCGGTCTAAATATTAGCGCTAAACATTAAACTAAACATTATACTAGCCTTCAAATCCCTCTGTTAATCATCTGTTATTATATGTAGCACATAAAAAGTCCACAAATGGTTTCCAGTGTCTTTTAGAGCTAGTTCATTATCTCTAATCAAAGCAGCTATTTTCTCCATCTCCGCTAATCCAGTTCATTCAATTTCAAAATCCATTCTTCAACAGTCAGCATCCCGTGAAGGAATCACACCCCAAATTGTTTTTCAGTTGGCTTGCCCATGCTGCCTAAAAGAAAAACTCCCGGTTCCATTCATCTTGGTCTCTTAGATATTTTCTGCATTGTCATATTCATGTTTAGCCAGGTATCTTCTTCAGTTCAGACTGAGTGGTGGAGGATGGAAGGATTTCTGATTTTTCTCCACCGTTCAGTCAGAACGGAAGAAGCTTCTCACGGACGGGAAGCAAAACATCTTCAAGGAGAAAACCAAAGTCCAGTTGTCTTTTGAAAAAGCACCGTTGGGACATCCATAAACTGGATGACTGAGAATCTCCATAGACATGCAGTTCATTTAGCTTCCTTTTCGTCATTGTTAAAACGCAGCTTTGTAAGTACAGTTGAAGTCACACAGCACCATTTTATTTCTGATCCCCACTTCAGCCTTAATGAGCTCTGGAGACCCAAAGCACATCAGCAGCAACAGATGTTGGAAGAAATGCCCATTTGAATTCAGTTCCAAGTGGGGAGAAAAACACTGGAAACATGGAGGCTGCTTGGAAAGATGGTTAATGGTGGACAGGATCACATGGTTTGAGGTCCTGGGCAAAAAAGGGGAGAGATCTTGAGAGTGCCCTAGGTTTTATGCCCTCCCTGGGCTTTTGAATTTGAGCTTGTCTTTGGCCTGCCACATTTTGTATTATTCTACTATGCATTTTCTATTGTGGGAAAATGGGATTGTAAGGAGTGAGATGCGATGTAGCCATAACAATATTCTTTCTAGAGAGCCAAGGTCATCCGTTGTCTTTGCACCTCTGCACCGGACCGGAACTAGATGGGTGGAAGCTGCCAGCATGGCAGTGGGAGATTGGACCATGGGATGGACTTGTGGGTGGGGTGGGGGCAAGATCTTGAACTTTCAACTGGGTGGGGAAAACCCGGAAGCTTTCAGATTCGGGTTTTCCCAGATGTGCCAACATGACTCTCTTCATCAATTGGAACTTTGAGCAATACTTTGCCTCAGACTCTGATTTAATTTTGGATGCTATTTGGAACCCTGACAGTCAGACTCCCATGGGGCCATGCAGGAGTAACTTTGTAGGTTGTATTTTGAGTCCCAAGCTTGGTTGAGCCTTGCTGGGTGATGATGTAATGAAGGGACTTTGGGCAATTCCTCCTATGGCTCTGCTTGAAAGAGGTAGAACTTTGTTATTTAGAATAGACTGGCTCAGGCCTTAAAGGCCCATTGACAAAGGGAGGGGGGCTCGTTTCTGCCTCCTTTTTAGGGGGACATATTCTACCCTTTAAAATATTTCTTAACATCTTATTTTCCTAGGAGAAAATAGGTGGGTGCTAACTTTTATCTCCTCTGGCTACCATTTCTCCTACCGTATGAGCTCGTTGTCCTTCTCTCCCTCCCCGTCCTCCTGCCTCCCATTGTCAAAACTAAAAGAGAGATAATTCAATGTAGGAGACCATTATGCAGATGGAGAGACTGACAATTTTCACGGGAAGTAGAAAATTACTCTGTCTGGTAATCTCATAGAAAACGTTACGGTCTCAGCATCTGATTCAGGGCCTGAAAATCAGACTGACAAATGTTGACAGAGGGATATTTCTGAATCTAGTCTAATATTCTTCTGGTAAAGCACATTGGGCCAAAGAAATCATGACTTGATTCCTGGATTAGTAATAAGAGTTCTGACTAGGCTTTCCAAAATCATGAAGCAGACTCCTTGTCCCAACAAAACCCCTTTTTATTAAGCTGATGAGAATTCCTCTCCTTCCCATCCAGCAAAGTCCTGGCAAACAGCCTTTCAAGGGTGAATTTACAACCACAGACCTTATCAGGCTTGGAGAGCTGCCAGGCCGATATCTTCCAAACGCAAACACTGTACAAGAAAATACTTGGCAAGGAGTTTCTGAGAGTCACGAACAAATCTTCACACTAATTAAGCAAACTAATTGTCTCCTGCAAACTCTCCTCCCCTTTCGCTCCCCCATTCACCGTCCACTTGTGCCTTTATTCCCAAATCGGTCCTTGTTCTTTAGCTGTTCCCTTCTCCTGGCAGCTCTGCACATGGGCACACTGGGAACAGGCTCCAGCTGTTTGTCTGCCTCACTGTTGCTTGACTCTGAAGGGAGCTGATAACTGGCATACGCTCTGGCCCCCTCTCTGCCTCTGACACAGAGCCCTCATCAGAGCCTTCCCCAGACTCCAGGACTGGCCCATCTTCCTCCCCAACCTCCTCACTGTCCGAATCTGCTGCCAGCTCTGCTGGCCACTGGTGGGCCATAACAATGTTTCTGGATAAACTGGAGAGGCAGGTGCCTTGTTCTAATGTTCGTTCTCGATCGGACCATTCAATCTCTGCTAATAAAGAGGGATATCGGCGTTCTTTTTTCTTTGAGAATGCTATGTAAAAAATAACAGAGTTGGGAGGGAGATCTTCTAGTCCACCCCCTTGCTGAAGCAAGAATCCATTTCAGACAAATGGCTGCCCAATCTCTTCTTCTCCAATGATGGAGCATCCACAACTTCTAGAGGCAAGTCAATCTAATCGACCATGTTTTTCGGAGTATAAGATGCACCTTTTTCCTTCAAAAAAGAGGATCAAAATCTGGGCGCGTCTTATACACTGAATACAGCATTGTTGGCCTCCCCAAATCTTTGCAAAAACGCAAAGATGCATTTGCAAATGTCTTTGCAAATGTTTGCAAAGATCCCTTTGCAAAAATGACCGTGCATAGCCTTTAGGAGGCTTCCAGAGTGCTCCTGGGGGCTAGGAAGGGTACAAATAAGTGAAAAATGGGCCATTTCTTTGCTTGTTTTTGCCCCGCTGCCCCCCAGGAGCACTCTACAAGCCTCCTAAAGGTTAGGCATGCCCCTTTTTTGACAAAGAGTGCAAAAACCTTTTTTAAAAAATTTGCCTCTTCAAAACCTTGGTGCGTCTTATACTCCGGTGTGTCTTATGCTCCAAAGAAATACAGTAGTTCAGTGAAGAGAAGGACCAGGGAGACATGATGGTGGGGTTGCAATATTTGAGGGGCTGCCACAGAGAGGAGGGGGGAAGTCAAGCTATTTTTCCAAAGCAGCTAAAGGCCAGACCAGCCATTTATTAGAAGCGGGGCTTGTTTCAGATGGCAAAACATGCCACAGTAAAGAAAACACAACAAAGCAGAAAGAAAGAAAAAGAAATAGTTTTGTTGCCATTTGACTGTCACAGAAGGATATAGGTTGGATTGAGAGCTGGCTGGGTTGAGACGGGTTGCCAAAACTGTAATTATCCCTTTGAAAGCGGATGGGATGAAAAATTTCCTTGAGATAAGGGTTCTAAGCCAGCTAAAATAAAATCATTTCCCCCACCTCCTAGGATTGTCTTCTAGCATTAGGAGCAGGAGTGGGTTCCTGCCAGTTCTAACCTCTTCCATAGAAAAGGTTCCACAAATCTACAGTGCCGTTTAGAACCGGTTCCAGCTCCCTCCCCCTGCCCGTCCGCACATCATCAAGATGAAGAGTGAGAGGAGGAATTCTGGGAGTTGAAGTCCACAAGTCTTAAAACTGTCAACTTTGAACACCCCTGAGGTTTTTTTTTCTAAAGGGTTAGGGATGCAAGGGTCTTGTAACTTGACAGCTTTAAGACTTGCACACTTCAATGCCAGGGTTTCTGAGCCAACATGACTGGAGGAGGAATTCTGGGAGTTGAAGTCCACAAGCCTTAAAGCTGTCAAGTTTGAACACCCCTGAGGTTTTTTTTTCTAAAAGGTTAGGGATGCAAGGGTCTTGTAACTTGACAGCTTTAAGACTTGCACACTTCAATGCCAGGGTTTCTCAGCCAACATGACTGGAGGAGGAATTCTGGGAGTTGAAGTCCACAAGCCTTAAAGCTGTCAAGTTTGAACACCCCTGAGGTTTTTTTTTCTAAAAGGTTAGGGATGCAAGGGTCTTGTAACTTGACAGCTTTAAGACTTGCACACTTCAATGCCAGGGTTTCTCAGCCAACATGACTGGAGGAGGAATTCTGGGAGTTGAAGTCCACAAGTCTTAAAGCTGTCAAGTTTGAACACCCCTGAGGTTTTTTTTTTCTAAAGGGTTAGGGGTGCAAGGGTCTTGTAACTTGACAGCTTTAAGACTTGCACACTTTAATGCCAGGGTTTCTCAGCCAACATGACTGGAGGAGGAATTCTGGGAGTTGAAGTCCACAAGCCTTAAAGCTGTCAAGTTTGAACACCTCTGGGTTTTTTTTCTAAAGGGTTAGGGGTGCAAGGGTCTTGTAACTTGACAGCTTATATTATATAAACAGCTGTGTGTGCATGCGCCAGCACAACCATTTTCAGTGGTGTGTGTTGTTAAACTGTTCTTTTCTTGTATCTTGCCCATAAACCCATGAAAACTGATGTGCTATGTGTGTCTGAGATACATTCGAATTTAGAGTAAGAGAGTTGGAAGGGACCTTGGAGGTCTTCTAGTCCAACCCCCTGCTTAGGCAGGAAACCCTACACCACTTTAGTCAAATGGATACCCAACATCTTCCAGTGTTGGAGCATTCACAACTTCTGAAGGCAAGTTGTTCCACTGATTATTTGTTCTAACTGTTAGGAAGTTTCTCCACAGTTCTCAGATGCTTCTCTCCTTGATTAGTTTCCACCCATTGCTTCTTGTTCTGCCCTCAGTTGCTTTGGAGAATAGCTTGACTCCCTCTCGCAGGCCCAGAGTAGCTGTGAGACCACCTACTGCCACGAGTAGCCTACCACTGTCCAGTACGATCCCACAGGGTTGGCTTCCTCAGGGTGCCGTTGGCCAGATAGTGTCGGCTGGCGACTCCCAGGGGGAGAGCCTTCTCTGTGGGAGCGCCTTCCCTCTGGAATGAGCTGCCCCCGGAGCTTCGCATAAACCCCAATCCTTCCGACGCGCCCTAAAAAGTTGGCTTTTCCAGCAAGCCAGTCTGGCCTGTTAATTTTATCAAATTTTTAAAATGTTATTGTTATATTAATCGGGTTTGTTTTTTGGATACTTATCTAATTTCCTTTTAACTTTTGTGATATGTGTTTTTTAATGTTGTATGCCGCACTGAGTCCTTTGGGAGAAGGGCGGCATATAAATCCAATAAATCCAATCCAATCCAATCCAATTCTTTGTGGCAACCCCTAAGATATTGGAAGACTGCGATCAGGTCTCCCCTGGTCCTTCTTTTTATTAAACTAGACATGCCCAGTTCTTGCAACTGTTCATTGTATGTTTTATCCTCCAGTCCCCTAATCCTCTTTCTTGCTCTTCTCTGCACTCTTTCCAGGGTCTCCACATCTTTTCTACATCGTGGCGACTAGAATTGAATGCCGTATTCCAAGTGTGGCCTTACCAAGGCATTATAAAGTGGTATTAACCCTTCACGTGATCTTGATTCTATCCCTCTGTTGATGCAGCCTAGAACTGTGTTGGCTTTTTTGGCAGCTGCTGCCCACGGCTGGCTCCTATTTAAATGCTTGTCCTCTAGGACTCCAAGATCCCTCTCACAGTTACTACTCTTGAGCAAGGTAACACACATCATTTGATATTTTTTTAAAACAAACAAACAAGCAAACAAAATTATTCGGCTTCTCCCACCCAGGAGAAAGTACAGTCTGGGTCATTAATATTGAATGGGTGCTCTCATTTTGCAGGTGTTCATTTAAAGGTAACCATACCACACCGGGACATCCATAATTTATGGCAGAACTGTGGTCTAACGTCTCGGGCATCCTATTTCCTTTAGTTGGTGGCTTCATATCAGCCTTCCTGCTGTCACTGGAAGACAACTTTGATATTGTTTATAAGTGTGAGGATCTGGCGTCTCTAATGACAAACTAGACCGGGGATGATGTAAGCGGGTTCCCGTCAATGGATGGGACGATGTTGACGTGGAATACCCCGGTTTGAGGGGCAGAGGCCGCCGAGGAAAGTACGGTTTTCGCATCACGTCTTCTCACAGCGGACGAATCCTGAAGGAGGTCTACATTGATGGAGAAGCATCAGATTCCTTGGATTCAGAGTGGACCAGCAGCTCGGGAAGCGACCCCAACAGCCGCCTCAGAGAGTCGGACGGACAGAACAATGGACCGGCCAGCTCTGAAGGCAATGAGAACGAGACGGAGGCGGGAGAGACGTTCGCATTTGTGAGGGCCGCCAAAGAACGAGGCTTTGGCACCAAATGGATCAACATCCTCAGCAGAAACGGGACGGTCAGAGGAGTGAAGCATAAAGTCAGCGCTGGCCAGGTCCTTTTCGACAACTTAAGCAAAGCCTTCGAGGTAAGCGGGCGATTCCTCCTCTTATCTGATCTCCCCTTCTCTGCTTCAGGGGTGAAATCCAGCAGGTTCTGACAGGTTCTGGGGAACCGGTAGCGGAAATTTTGAGTAGTTCGGAGAACCGGCAAATGCCACTCTGCCTGCCCCTGCCCCCATCTATTCTCTGCCTCCTGAGTCCCAGCTGATCGGGAGGAAATGGGGATTTTGCAGTATCCTTTCCCTGGAGTGGCGGCCAGTTGTTTCGCCGGATTTGGCATTAATTACTAGTCGGGCCCCACCCAGGGGCCTAGGACGTCGTAACGTATTTTCGTAATATGTGTGCGGATCCAAGCAGTGCAGCTCTTTGCATTTGACTGACGGTGATTTTGTCAATTTTTAACTGTTTGAAATGTAATTCCAGTGCTTTGGGAATAGCACCCAGTGTGCCGATTACCACTGGAATTACCACTGCTGGTTTGTGCCATAATCGTTGGATTTCGATTTTTAAATCCTGGTATTTCGTGATTTTTTAATGTTCCTTCTCGTCGACCCTGCTATCACCTGGTATTGCGATGTCTATGATTGTAACCTTATTTTTCTCAACCAGTGTGATGTCTGGTGTGCTATGCGCCAGTATTTTGTCTATTATTATTATTATTATTATTATTATTATTATTATTATTGTTATTGTTATTGTTATTGTTATTGTTGTTGTTATTATTATTATTATTATTATTATTATTATTATTATTATTATTATTTACTAATATACTTATATACTGTATATAAAACATGAAACTCAGCCAACTGAACTACTACTACTACTACAGCTACAGCTACAACTTCTTCTTCTTCTTCTTCTTCTTCTTCTTCTTCTTCTTCTTCTTCTTCTTCTTCTTCTTCTTCTTCTTCTTCTTCTTCTTCTTCTTCTCCTCCTCCTCCTCCTCTTCCTCCTCCTCCTCCTCCTCCTCCTTCTATTATTATTATTATTATTATTATTATTATTATTATTATTATTATTATTATTATTGGTTTTTTTAATACAAGGTAAAGCAATATAAATGGTAAAAAACAGGTTGTTAAGAAAAGTAAAGTAAAAGTGATAATAGGAAAGAAATTGTTAAAAATGAAAAAGATATAAAGAAATGGTTTCTAACCTTCTTTATGTCGGTTATAAATGCATTCATATTTCACCCTTTCTCTCCCTCTCTCTTTTTTAAAAAAAAATAGTTTTTATTAAACATTTTTACCTTTAAAAACAGAAAAAAACCCCAACAAATATAGAAAAAACAAGATAAACGTAACAATATATATAGTTTTGCAACCTTCTGTATCGGCATACATGTTTAACTTTTGCAGTTCTCTCTTCTACATTGCCTTCCTATCAGTTTTAACACCTGTAACAGTGTAATTGTACTAACAATTGCAATAATATTAATTGTTCTCATCACCATTATACTTCCATTATGGTCAATAATTTAACTTTGATCGTAATTAATAATAACTTTGGTTAGTTTTTATTCAATACTAGTTTAGAAAAGACCAAAAGAGACTTCTATTTCCTGTTTTGGCTTCTGTTTTCTACCCACTTATAAATTCTGTTCCATATTTTCTAATAATCCAATTCTTCTCTTTTTTTTTTTTAACTCCATGGACTTTCCTCTCTAAAGCTATATCATGGTTTCTTTTTAGTCCAGTAATCAAGCTCATGCATTACAAGTTCAATTTGTTTTTCCCCCCAGACCAAAACTCTAGAGAGTTTCCAGTTGTCAACCAATATAGTTATTGTCTTTTCCTTAACTTAACAAGTCAGCTTTGGAATTTTTGCAACTTCTCTCATTTTCACTAACCATCCCTCAATTGGTGGGTATGTGCAGGCTAGGGAAGCTTCATCAGTTGACATTCACTTCTCGTTCCAAGAAGCTTCTTCAGCTCTGGGTGGATGTTGGGGAGATGGAAGGATTGATACTCCTTGCAGGCAGCTGGTCATTTGCATCCTTTTAGGGGGTCGTTGAGGCCACTTGGAGGTTTTATCTGTGTCCTCAGAGTCACCTGAGTGGTGCAAATGGGTGTGGAGCTTTCTTGGACCCGTGGAAAGGAGTGTCTTGTGGAGTTGTGCTTTCTGCAGGATGTTTTTCTCTGGCCTATGCCCCTTCACTGTTGAAGACAAGCACAGGCTGTGGTGGATAAACCTGTGTTGCGGTGGTGGGATACGACCGCTACACCCCGGTACAGGCGTACCGGAGGTACCGTTCTGGTACGGTTCTCCAGAGGGCCCATCCGCCGGCCCTTCTTACCTGTATTTGAGCCGATCGGGGCTTACGCTTTTGACCAAAGTAGACGTAGAAAAATGGGCTTTTCGATCTTCCTAAAAAACAGTCCCGCTGCACGTGAGGTGATTTATCTCCTCAGACGTTCCCCTTGATTGATCCCATAGTCTGAAGGGGAGGAAAAGTTGCTATGGCGACCTCCCCTTCATCTTTCTTGCGACGGGTTGCCATGACAACACATCCTTCGGGCGCGGACTAAAAAGCAAAAGCGTGGAAGAAAGGTGACCTAACCACGATGGGCTGATCTTTTTCCTTGGTTAGAGGATGGAGGTTAAGCAGGGGTGAGCGTCAAACATTTCAACAACGGGTTCGCTGCCTAGTTGCTGGGGGGGGGCGTGGCGTGGCGTGACCATGGTGGGCGTGGCTTAGTCAGCCTCCTGCACCATGAAAACGCCTTCCTCGAGCCTCTGGGAGAGCTACAACGGCCTTCCCTGGGCTCTGGAGGCCCTCCCGAGGCCAGAAAAGGGCTCATTTCCACCCTTCCAGAACTTCTGGGAGGCCTGTTTTCCCCACTTCCTGAGCCTTCCGCGTGGGCCCTGCACTTAGCTCGCATCCCAAATAGGCCATGTAGAGACTCCTGGGAGGGGCGGGATGGGGTGGGATGAGCAGGGCAGGGTGGGGTGGGTGGGGCCAGCCAGGGGTGGGATTTGGAGGTTCTCCGAACCGGCCATAATATCAGGGTTCAAAACAGCATCCAAAAGTAAATCAGAGTCCAAGGCAAAGGATTGCTCAACGTTCCCATTTATTAAGAGAGCCATGTTGGCACAACTGGGAAATCCCGAATCTGAAAGCTTCCCAGTTTTCCCCACCCAGTTGAAAGTTCAAGATTCCCACACCCACCAGTCCATCGCATAGTCCAATCTTCCACCCATCCAGGTGCAGAGGATGAAGGATGACCTTGGCTTTCTAGAAAGAATGTTGTTATGGCTACCTATCATCTAACTCCGTACAATCCCGCCTCCCATTTTCCCACAATAGAAAAATGCATAGCAGAATAAGAGAAAGTGTGGCAGGCCAAAGACCCAAAAGAAAAGATGGTTGCAGGCTTGACAGTTAGCTACAAGTTCTCCCGAATCGGGGCAAACCCGTCGCAGCCCACCTCTGAGGTTAAGGCTTCAGGACGGTAGTCCTCATGGTAATTAACTTGTATCCAAGCAGCAAGAAGTTGGATTGCTTTCCCTCTTAAGCAGAAAGATGGATTTTCCTGTAATAGAAATGCCACGTTGGGATTTTGCTATTTGTCTATCAGCTCCCAATCAACTGAGATTTAATTACCCGGACTTAATTTTTAAAATGCAGATTCCTTTTTGCTGGCATGGGGGATGTCTAGTCTCATGAAAAGAAGGACTAGGGGTGACATGAGAGCAGTCTTCCAATATTTGAGGGACTGTGACAAGGGTTTCAAGAAGAAACTGGACAGCCACTTGCCAGAAATGGTGTAGAGTCTCCTGCTTGAGCAGGAGGGTTGGACTAGATGACCTACAAGATCCCTTCCATCTCTGCTATTCTGTCTTCTGTTCTCCAAAGCCCCTGAGGGCAGGACAAGAAGCAATGGGTGGAAACTAATCCAGGAGAGAAGCAACTTAGAACTGAGGAGAAATTTCCTGACCGTTAGAACAATGAATCAGTGGAACAGACGTTGCCTCCAGAAGTTGTGAATGCCCCAACACTGGAAGTCTTTAAGAAGATGTTGGATAACCATTTGTCTGAAGTGGTGTAGGGCAGTGACGTGCAGTCAGGTGAGGCAAGTGAGGCATAGCCTCACCACTCTCATCATGAAAAAAAAAGTAAAAGGAAAAAGCTGAGCTAGTTGCTGCCTCACCGTGGATGACTCTGCTTAACCTCACTGGTGCTCTCCCTCCCCAAGTGTAGTGACTTCCTCCCCAGGCCCCCATTCATTTCTCTCTCACACACACACAGCTGGATAAAACTATATAAAAATCTAGCCCAGCTTCACTGATTACAAGTTTGAAAAGGCAACGTGGCTCCACCTGCAATCAAACTACACTTGGGGAGGGAGAGCACAAGTGAGCACTGAGGAGACCACAGGAGGAGGCAGGAAGCCAGGCAAAGAGCCATGCTGTAGTACACACACTTCCCCCCAGCCTCTTTCTTTTGGAAGGCTCAGCTCCCCTCCGGCTTCTCTGCCTCTCCTCTCACCCCAGCCTGCCAGCAGGAGGTGGGGGTGGGCTTTATTGTGTTCCAGGCATTTCCCACCCAGACAGCAGGCTGCATTTGCAATGGTGGAGGTGTTTGGGAAAGGCAGCAGGGGAATGGGGGGGGATGGCAGAGGAGCTGCTTTCAAGCCACAGGAAAAGATATCCAATCCAACTTTTGTGTGTGTGTGGGGTTTGTTTGAGAGTGAGTGAGAGAGGGAAGGGGTAGGAGAGATAGTCCAATCCAATTCTGTGTGTGTGTGTGTGTGTGTGTGTGTGTGTGTGTGTGTTTGAGAGAGGGGGAGGAAGGGAGAGAGGGAGGAAGGAGGGGAAGGAGAAGAAAAAGAAAAAGAAAGAAGGAGCAAAGGAGAAAAACAAATGCTGTCGCTTTAAATTGGAACTGAGCATGCCTGGCTGTGGAATTCTGGGAGTTGAAGTCCACAAGTCTAAAAATATTTGAAACCCAGCACTGTGTCAGTGCCTCACCAGTCATAAACCTCACCGCACGTCACTGGTGTAGGGTTTCCTGCCTAAGCAGGGGGTTGGACTAGAAGACCTCCATGGTCCCTTCCAACTCTGTTATCCTGAGGCTTGTACAAATCTCTATTTCTGTTTTGAAGATCCTGGGTTTGAAATACGAGATGGCAGAGCATAGGACCATGAAATATAGCTGCTTTATGACACCCGTGGGTACTTCGAACCGCGTGAACAAAAAGCGCTCACCCCAAAGCCAAGAAAATGCACATCAAATGGACCCTGGGGAGAAGTATATTTCCCATCCAGAAGTCTTAATAATTCATCCCCCCCCCCACTGTCTGTGCCTCCCCCCCCCCCACTTGGACTACTCATTTGGATTGCTGAAGAAATTAAGCAGTAAATAAAAACAAACCCATCAAAAATAATCCTTCTTGGGTTGATGCCTCTTTGGATAATTAGCATATGTCCTCATCTAAACTAAGGGCTACGAATAAAACATCACCGATGCATAATTAAGAATCTCAACCTTATTTAAACTCTCGATTTTCCTCCGCCGAGGAAGGGCCTGCTGCCTTTGCCTTCAGGTCTGTGAAAATGCCTGGAGGTCATGTTAATATATACTGATAAATAAATGAAGGGAGTCTATTTATTTCAAGCTATTTAGCTCTCATCAGCTAGCCATACCCTTGCTGGGATTCGAACTTGGGCTATTTTACATGTTAGGCAGTTATATTAATCTCTAGACCACAAGCTCTCCTCCCTTATCAGCTGAGCCAGGGGAATGATTAGATGGTATGCCCAAATGTATGTATGTATGTATGTATGTATGTATGTATGTATGTATGTATGTATGTATGTATGTATATCTGTATGTATGTATATGTATTGTGTCACAACCCCTGGTATGCCCAAATATAGGAGGGAGCATACTGCTTCCCTTTTCTGTCTTTCGGCTCACCCTAGGAGCCATCCAGGCAGAAAGCCATTTTTTTATGTTGCCTTTGTTACATTTGTGTTGCATTTGTGCTGATAAATAAATAAAGGGAGACTAGTATAGATCTAGTTCAAGTTCGATTCCCAGTAAGGGTATGGCTAGCTGATGAGAGCTAAATAGCTTGAAATAGATCTATACTAGTCTCCCTTTATTTATTTATCAGCACAAATGCAACACACATTATATATATGTGTATGTATGTATGTATGTTCCAGCATAACTCTGGAACGTTTTGAGCAATTTCAACCAAACTTGGTACATAGATGACTTACTCTCTATAGACAAATACTGTGTGGGTGTGTCGGGGGAAGATACCCCTAACACCCCTCAGGGTGCGTGTGTGTGTGTGTGTGTTCCAGAATAACTCTAGAACGCCTGGGCCACTGAAATAAAAAGGACTGAGATATATCTATAGTGTCAAGTCACAGTACTTTTGACAGTGATAGTGTGCATTTTGGATTCAAGTTCTGTTAAGATACAGCCTGTTGTGCCTTAGAATGGATTCTACTGTACAGCACAGTGGAGCTGCCATGGTAATGGCTTCACAGTACTCCACAAGGGGGCTCCGTCTAGTACAAGATTGGGATAAATACATACCTGGCCTACGCTGGGTTATCAGCTAATAAAGAATAAAAGTAAATAAATGACACAAATAATTCCACTAAGGGAACGCGGTGGCTCAGTGGCTAAGATGCTGAGGTTGTAAGGTCAGCAGTTCAGTGGTTCGAATCTCTAGCACCGTGTAATGGAGTGAGATTCCCGTGACTTGTCCCAGCTTCTGCCACCCTAGCAGTTTGAAAGCACGTTAAAAAATGCAAGTAGAAAAATAGGAACCACCTTTGGTGGGAAGGTAACAGCCTTCCGTGCACCTACGGCGTTGAGTCATACAGGCCACATGACCACGGAGACGTCTTCTGACAAAGGCTTTTTGACTTTGAAACGGAGATGAGCACCGCCCCTTAGAGTCGGGAACGACTTGCACATACATGCGAGGGGAGCCTTTACTTTTTCCTAATTCCAACATCCCAAGCGCCTCTTCCAATCTTTACTGAAATGAAGTTAGGAAAAATATCTCTTGCTGCTTCACGGCAGAGCCTCCCTCCTCCCTCCTCAGATAAGGATAAATATAGGCAGTCCTTGACGTACGACCCCCATCGAGCCCGAAAATTAATGTTGGGAAGTGAGAAATGTGCGAAGCGAGTGTGGCCCTGTTTGACGACTTTCCTTGTCAAGTGAAACGCTGCCGTTTGCTTAGTCGGCAACACAGTTTGTTAAGCAAATCCAGCCTTCCCATCAATAGTACTTGTTGTGAGTTCGCTAAAGGGAGAATCGCGTGACACCCGTGGGTACAGCAACCGTCATAAATCTGAATTGGTTTTCAAGCGTCTGAATTTTGAACAGGTGACCAGGGGGATGCTGGAAACGCTCATTAGATTGCTTTTTTCAGTGCCGAGACCCTTCCTCAATTTCTTTCGATGTCCTCCTTTTGCTCTTTTTACCTCGCTGTAGGCCAAGTCAACGAGGAAGGAATTGAGAAACTGCATGGCAGACGGGTCCCATCAACCGTGACAGATAGATACAAATTAAGAGAGTTGGAAGGGACCTAGAGTTCATCTAGTCCAACCCCCCTCTGCCCAAGCAGGAGACCCTACATCATTTCTGACGGATGGCAGTCCAGTCTTTTCTTGAAAGCTTCCAGGGATGAAGCTCCCACAACTTCCGAAGGCAACTTCTGTTTCATCAGTTGATTTCCTCCCTGTCAGAAAATGTCTCCTTATTTCCCGGTTGAAACTGTTGGCCAACAGTGCTGAAACTCATGATCCTGGCCATGGAAAATGTGCATTTGTCGCTCAGTTTCGAACCCCACTGATGATTGTCGGGCTGCAGTTCTGTCCAAAGAACCTGTGAGTTCATTAAGAGGAGTGCAGATGCTACTCCAGGCTTACAACCACCTATTAAGGCAGGGCAGTTTGCAAGTTGCCGCCACCAACAAAGACGACACAATCCTAGTAGGCTGCATCAACAGAGGGATAGAATCAAGATCACGTGAAGTGTTAATACCACTTTATAAGGCCTTGGTAAGGCCACACTTGGAATACTGCATTCAGTTTTGGTCACCACGATGTAGAAAAGATGTGGAGACTCTAGAATGAGTGCAGAGAAGAGCAACAAAGAGGATTAGGGGACTGGAGCTAAGACATATGAAGAACGGTTGCAGGAACTGGGAGTGTCTAGTTTAATGAAAATAAGGACCAAGGGAGACATGATAGCAGTCTTCCAATATCTCAGGGGTTGCCACAAAGAAGAGGGAGTCAAACTATTCTCCAAGGCACCTGAGGATAGAACAAGAAGCAATGGGTGGAAACTAATCAAGGAGAGAAGCAACTTAGAACTGAGGAGAAACTTCCTGACAGTTAGAACAATTAATCAGTGGAACAGAAATTGCCTCCAGAAGTTGTGAATGCCCCAACACTGGAAGTCTTTAAGAAGATGTTGGACAATCATTTGACCAGAACAATATAGGGTCTCCTGCTTGAGCAAGGGTCTCCTGCTTGAGCAAGGTCCCATTCAACTCTGTTGTTCTGTTCTGTTAAGGAGCTTCACCTTCCCATGTAGCCGGAGGTGATGGGGAGAGGGAGGCGTGCAAAAGGGGACAGACTCATTCAGCCGGCCAACCTTTCGACGGCTGCTAAGTTGACAAACACAAAAGACAAAAGTCTTTACTCAGAAACTTCGATTTGGACGGATTCTGGTGGTGAGCAGAACTCCCACGTGGTCCGTTCTTAGTATGATGAAGGCCTCTGATCTCATGCGCTTGTCCTTGCTCATTCTGGATCTCCCCCTCAATTCCTTTCTTGGCTATGGAGAGACTACGGGCTTACACCCCTTGCCTTGGCCTTCCCTCTTCCTCCTTCTTTCCTTCCTTTCCTCTTCTTCCCTTCCCCCCTCCCTCTCTTCTTTCCCTTCTTTCCTTCCTTCCTTGGCCCTAAAGGATTGGGAAAAAGCTTCAAAACTTCAAAAAAAAGTTCCCCTCCCCCTCCCTCCCTTCCCTCCTTCCCTCTTCCTCCTTCCTTCCTCCCTCCCTTCCCTCTTCCCCCTCCCTCCCTTCCCTCCTTCCTTCTTCTCCCTCCCCCTCCCCTCCCCCTCCCCCTCCTTCCTTCCTCTCTTCCTTCCTTCCCTCTTCCTTTCCTTCCTTCCCTCTTCTTCCCCCTCCCCCCTCCCTCCCTCTCTTCTTTCCCTTCTTTCCCCTTCCCCTTCTTTCCTTCCTTCCACCCTTCCTTTCCTCCTTCCCTCTTCCCCCTTCTTTCCTTCCTTCCTTCCCCCCTTCCCTCTTCCTCCTTCCTTCCTTCCCACTTCTTCCCTTCCCCCTCCCTCTCTTCCTTCCCTTCTTTCCTCTTCCCCCTTCTTTCCTCCCTCCCTCCCTTCCCCCTCCTTCCTTCCTTCCTCCCTCCCTTCCCTCCTTCCCTCTTCCCCCTCCCTCCCTTCCCTCCTACCTTCTTCTTCCTCGTCCCTCCCTCCCTTCCCTCTTCTCCCTTCTGTTAGATATTAGCATATATCGCAGTAAGTCTCCTCGCTACAAAAAAGACTATTGGCCAATCCGAATTTAACCCTCCAAATAGCACTCAACGAAGCAAGAGCATCCGAGTCAGCAGAAAAATCGTCGGAAACAATACAACGAGGGCTCAACGTAAGCCAGCCAGCACCCAGACACACCAGAGTCCACTACGAGGACACCGATCCAGACTACGAGGGTTCCGAGTTCGAGGACAGTCACCTGATGCGGAGCAGTCACATGAGGCCTGGGGGGAGACCCGGATTCCGTTTGCCGCCCTGCGCAAGCTGCGGAGGGAATCACCCCCGGTCTACCTGTCGGTTCAGGAACGTTGTTTGTTCACACTGCAACAAACTTGGGCACATCGCACGAGTGTGCCGGAGCGAAGTCCCTGCCTTCCCACGGCAACCTCCAATGTACCGCCAACAGAAGCCCAACCCAGGGGCTTGGCGAAATCAAAAAGGGCGCCCAGAGAGAAATCCACAAGTGTTTACCCAGAGAGAAAATTCCCATAGAGCTGAAAGGGCGTATTCCCAGAGAGATTACACACAAAGAGCTGAGAGAGCGTTCTACCAAGACGCTCAACGAGAGTTTTGTCAGGATACTGATGCTGAGATAGAGTTGACCCAGAGAGAAGAATTGCGAACCTATCTCACCACAATAAGTCAGGTCCGCACCAAGCGGCCTAAAAAGCTGAAAGTCACAGTCCTCTTGGAGGGCTCTCCTTGCGAGCTGGAAGTTGACACAGGATCGTCCTTGACGATCATTTCATGGGCCTCCATGAAAAAGGCTATCCCTAGCCTCAAAAAGAGCCAACTACGTGCACCAGACATCCTGCTACGAGACTACCAGGGGAACCGAGTCCCCATCGTGGGCCAAGGCACGTTCCAAATTCGCTTCAAGGACATCATAGCCCAGCTGCCCGTGACCATCGCCAGCGCGCCATTACAGAACCTTCTAGGACTAGATTGGTTTGAAGCCCTGGGGTTAGAAGTAACCGGGATCAACGCCGTGGAGAACAGCAGCGCTGATCAGATTTTTAAGGAGTTCGAGGATGTGTTCAGCCCTGGTCTTGGTAAGTATGTGGGTAAACCAATCTCATTCAATTTAGATCCTAAAGTGGCGCCAATCCGACTTAAACCGAGACGAGTGCCTTTTGCACTCCGCCCAAAAATAGATAAAGAGATCGATAAGTTAGTCGAGCAAGGAATCCTCGAGCCGGTGGATCACGCGCGTTGGGAAACTCCCATTGTGACCCCAGTTAAACCAGACGGGTCAGTCCGCATCTGCACGGACTATAAATGCACAATTAATGTCGCGCTACAACAAAGCGCATATCCTGTGCCAGTAGTACAACACTTATTGCATTCGTTGGGGCCAGGAAAGATATTTGCTAAATTAGACATGGCACAAGCTTACCAGCAGTTGCCCGTGGATAGCGCCACAGCGGAGGCCCAAACTATAGTGACGCATAGAGGAGCATTCAAATGCAACCGGCTACAATTCGGTGTAAGTATTGCTCCAGGTCTGTTCCAGAGTGTCATGGAACGGCTTTTGCAAGGGATACCGGGAGTCGTCCCCTATTTCGACGACATCTTGGTGTCCGCTGCAAACGAGGAGCAACTATTAAAAAGAGTCAGAACTGTTTTGGCCAGAATCAGAGAAAAGGGCCTCCGCCTCAAAAAGGAGAAATGCCAAATTAACGTGCCTAGCGTAGAATTCCTGGGATATAGAATCGATGGTCAGGGAATACACCCCACTTCAAAGAAAATTAAGGCGATCCAGGATGCCCCCACACCACGAAATCAGACCGAGTTGCAGGCCTTCCTCGGACTACTTAACTTCTACAGCGTTTTTCTGAGACAGAAGGCGACCGTTGCTGAGCCGTTACATCGACTACTCCAGAGGAATTCAACATGGAAATGGGGACGATCCGAAGCAGCAGCTTTTGGCGGAGTAAAGCGCCTACTCACCACCGACTCCCTGCTCGTGCAATACAGCCAGACGCTACCGCTGGTATTGACCTGCGACGCATCCCCATTCGGAGTCGGCGCAGTCCTTAGCCACAGGATGCCAAACGGGAACGAAGCACCCATCGCTTTCTACTCCAGGACTCTTTCATCGGCCGAGAGGAATTACAGCCAGATGGACAGAGAAGCGTTAGCTGCTGTAGCTGGAGTAAAACGTTTCCACGAATACCTCTACGGCGGCGATTTTGAACTGATTACAGATCATAAACCACTGTTGGGACTTTTGGCAGGAAACCGCCCCACACCAGTCTCCCTTTCTCCACGCATGACCAGGTGGACTGTTTTCCTGGCCGCGTATTCATACAAGCTAATTCATCGACCGGGCTCCACTCTTGGACATGCAGACGCTCTTAGCCGTTGCCCACTTCCGGATCTCTTGCCAGACCCCACTCCCGAGGTACCGGTATTGTTGATTGACTGTTTGGACTCTGGACCGGTTTCTTCCTGCGACGTTGCCAGATTCTCGGCTAAGGACAATATAATAAAGCAAGTTCAAACCTGGGTTTGGAGGGGGTGGCCGAAAGGGAACGTGGGCCCGGAATTCAAGCTATTTTGGGGGAAACGAGATGAGCTTTCAGTGTTGCAAGGTTGTTTATTGTGGGGGGATCGAGTTGTTATTCCTTATGCGTTACGTAGAAATGTATTAGAAGCGTTACATGTGGGGCATCCGGGGATCGTTAGAATGAAGGCGTTAGCAAGAAGTTACGTTTGGTGGCCCAACATGGACAAAGAAATAGAGGAATGGGTGGCCACTTGTGATCCATGCCAGGAATCGAGACCCGCACCCCCGGAAGCGCCCGCCACTGAATGGGAGAAGCCTAAAGCACCCTGGTCGCGAATACACATCGATTTCGCAGGGCCAGTCCAAGGTCAGACTTTCCTTATAGTTGTGGACGCATACTCCAAATGGCTAGAAGTAGTCCTAATGACTTCAACCACGGCAGAGGCAGTCATTAAGGTTCTACGGCGACTTTTCGCCACTCATGGCCTGCCCGACCTCCTGGTCTCCGATAATGGGCCCCAATTCACGGCCATGCAATTTGAAACGTACTTAGCAGGTCAGGGAATTCGGCATGCCCTCGTCGCGCCATTCCATCCGGCATCGAACGGACAGGCGGAGAGAATGGTGCGATCCGCAAAAGAGGCCCTCGCTAGGATGGGTCCAGGTGATTGGCAAACACGCATTGACCATTACCTCCTAATTCAGCATATTACCCCCAGCGCAACGACGGGTAGGAGCCCCGCTGAACTACTCATGGGCCGCCGTCTACGGTCTCACCTGGACCGTCTTCACCCAAATTACTCTGCCACATCGCCCCCAGACTCAACAAGCAAAATTCGGAATGTTAGCATAGGGGATTCAGTATACGCCCACAACTATGCAGGGGGAACATTGTGGATGCCGGCAAGGGTCATTGGCATCACGGGTCCACGATCATATTTGCTAGAACTTGAAGATGGACGGAATTGGAAAAGGCACATCGATCAACTACGAGGTCGCCTGACACACTCAGACCTACGGGCTGCAGACGAAAATTATCTGCCAGCACAAAGTCAGCCATCGGAGAACCCCAACACAGAGAATCAGGACACCTGCGAGCCCAGGGTAGAACAAGAGGTCGAAGGCGAAACCGAACAACGCCAAAGCAACGAAAACCAACAGACCCCCGAACGCGAAACAGAAAAAGCAACCGATCCTGAAACCACTCCTAGTCAACCAGAACTGCGGCGTTCCACCCGTGTAAGGCAAACACCCACTTATCTTAAGGACTATGTAACAAACCGGAATGCTCCGTCGAAGAGGGGAGGGGTGTTAGATATTAGCATATATCGCAGTAAGTCTCCTCTCTGGTCCGCCGCTACGGTGGGAAACAGGTATCGTTCTGATTGGTCGAGAGGCGTACCCGATTCCTATAAAAGGGGAACCCTCCGACCACAGAGCAAGCGGGATCACTACTACTACTAATAAAGAGCTGATAAGTCACTACGTGTCCGGAGTCTGTTCTCTCGTTGCCCAAATCTAACACCTTCCTTCCTTCCACCCTCCTTTCTCTCCTTCCCTCTTCCCTCTTCTTTCATTCCTTCCTCTCTTCCTTCCCTCCTTCCCTCTTCCTCCTTCCCTCCCTTCCCCTTCCCTCTTCTTCCTTCCTTCCTTCCTCCCTCTCTCTCTCCCTTTCCTCCCTCCCTCTTCCTCCCTCCCTCCCTCCCTCCCTCCTTCCCTCCTTCTATCCTTCCTTTGTGATGTGGTGATGCAGTGATTAGAGTCAGGAGGAAGGAAGGAAGGAATATAGCAATAGCACTTAGACATATACCGCTTCATAGTGTTTTTACAGTCCTCTCTAAGTGGTTTACAAATTCAGCTCTTGCCCTCAACAATCTGGCTCCTCATTTTACCCACCTCGGAAGGACAGAAGGCTGAGACAACCTTGAGTCAAATTGCAGACAGCTGGCAGGCAGCAAAAATGGCCTGCAGTACTGAACTCTAACCAGAGGTGGTATCAGCTGGTTCTGACCAGTTCTGGAGAAATGCTATTGCTATTTTCCTTCCTTCCTTCCTTCCTTCCTTCCTTCCTTCCTTCCTTCCTTCCTTCCTTCCTTCCTTCCTTCCTTCCTTCCTTCCTTCCTTCCTTCCCTCCCTCCCTCCCCTCCCCTTCCTTGTAAGGTTTCATACCAGATTGCATGTAGGAAGAGTTTTGAACCTGTTTGAAAACTAAATTTGTTCTGGAAGTCTTTTCTGGAGATTAGATTGATGGCTTTCAAAAGAAGACAAGCGGCTTCTCTTTTTAATTCAGTTTAAGGTCATTAAACCCTTTTCTTACCCGCTTCTCTTTACAGAGGTTGAGTTCAAATCTAATTACTTCTGCTCTATTTTTCTTTCCTGATATAGTTGTTTGCCGTGGCACTGATTCAACATTTTAAAAGCTTCATTCAGCTAAGGGAATATTATTCCGAGGTTAAAAGACACCTCGCTGGCAATTTTATAAATATATGTATATATTTTTTTTAAGAAATGCAGCCGCTGGCTTTGCTTGTACCTGTTGTTTAATGCTATTAATGGATCTCTGTTACTGAACTTGTGAAAATTGCATTCACTGCTTTGAGAGTGCTAATTAGATTGGGAAGAAGAACAGAAAGCAAACAAACACAATTTCAGCATAAAGCTGCATGCCATCAGAGCAAAGGATGGCATAGTTCGCCTTTGGTGACACACCATAAGCCAGGGGTGTCCAAACTTGGCAACTTTAAGACTTGTGGACAGCCATAAGCTGTATGGCATCTACTTCAATTTGCACAAGGTTTGAGAATTGTGACTGCAATAATTTGTATACAATGGCTGCTCCCCTTGCCCTCCCTCCCACCTTCCTTCTTTTCCCTGCCTCCCTCCTTCTTTTCTCCCTCCTTTCTTCCTTCCCTCCTCCCCCTCTTCTTCCTTCCTCCTCCCTCCCTCCCCCCCTCCTTCCCTCACATCTCCCTCCCTTCTAACCATCTTCCTTCCACCTTCCCCTCCCTCCCAACCATCTTCCATGGTTTGTAAGTGATCAAAATTCAGATCGTTGAAAACTAGACTCACATTTCTTTCTTTTTTTTAATTTTTATTTTATTGTTTTAATTAAACAAAAAACACACACAAAAACATTCTTCATTACATCACATAGACTCACATTTCTGATGGACACAAGGTCCCAGGGTCATGTGATCCCCCTTTGCAACTTTCCAACAACAGCGAAAGCCAGATTTTGGCCCCTCCAGCAACCAAATCATAGGAGGAGGCGGCCCTGGGGGTAAGGGTCAGCTGTCAAAGAGAGAGAGGTGGGGAGGGAAGAGAGAGAGAGAGGGAGAGCTTGGGACGTCGTTCAGCTCTCAGATGGAGAGTCAACAGCCCCCAGGACTGGAGGTGACTGATGAGGAATAATAATAATAATAATAATAATAATAATAATAATAATAATAATAATAATAATAATAATAATATAATTAAATTTCTAGACCGCCCCCTCTCCCCGGAGGGACTCGGGGCGGTGTACAGGAATAAATTTAAAACATATAAACAGTCAAACACATAGATAAAAATCACATTAAACAACCCCTGTACAATTTATAAAAATTAAAAACAGACCTTAAAACCAATTTTAAAAATTTAGAAATAGAACTGAGGTGGGATAGGTGGAATTAGGCCAAGCCGACTAGCTGGAATAGGTGGGTTTTAAGTTTCTGATGGAAGGAGCGGAGATCCGTAGTCACTCTAATGTCGGGGGGAAGGTCATCACAGAGAAGGCCCTTCCCCTAGGCGTCATCCGCTGGCACAGCCTAGTGGACGGCACCCAGAGGAGTCCCTCTCTGTGTGAGCGAATCGGCCGGAGGGATGTATGGGGCAGGATACGATCCCGCAAATAACTAGGTCCTGTGCCATGGAGCGCCTTAAAAATGATGGTCAACACCTTGAAGCGCACCCGAAAAGCCACAGGTAGCCAGTGTAGCCCGCGCAGGAGAGGTGTTACGTGGGAGTACCTAGAGACTCCCGAGACTGCCCAGCGCGGCCGCATTCTGAACCAGCTGCAGCCTTCGGGTGCATCTCAAGGGGAGCCCCATGGAGAGAGCGTTACAGTAGTCTAGCCGGGACGTCACAAGCGCATGAGTGACTGTGCGAAGGGCGCTCCGGTCCAATAGGGGACGCAATTGGCGCACCAGGCGAACCTGGTGAAACGCCCCCCTTGCCACGGCTGTCACATGGTCATCCATGGACAGCCGGGTATCCAGAAGGACGCCCAAATTCCGTACCCGATCCACAGGGGCCAGACGTTCGCCCCCAATGGCCAGTGATGGAGTGAGCTGGTTGAACCGGGGCGCCGGTAGCCACAGTCACTCAGTCTTGGAGGGGTTGAGCTTGAGTCTGTTACTTCCCATCCAGATCCGTACGGCTTCCAGACACCGGGACATCACTTCGATAGCATCGTTGGGGTGGTTTGGGGTAGAAATGTACAGCTGGGTATCATCCGCGTACAGGTGGTAGTCTACCCCAAAGCCACGAATGATCTCGGCCAGCGGCTTCATATATGTATTGAACAGGAGAGGCGAGAGGACCGACCCTTGTGGCACCCCACAAGAGAGCGGCCTCGAGGTCGACCTCTGCCCCCCTGCCAATACAAATTGCACTCGGCCAGAGAGGTAGGAGGAGAACCACCGCAAAACAGTGCCCCTCACCCCCAACCCCTCCAGTCGATGCAATAAGATACCATGGTCGATGGTATCGAAAGCCGCCGAGAGGTCTAATAAGACCAGGATGGAGGAGCAACCCCCATCTCTGGCCCTCCAGAGATCATCCACCAACGCGACCAATGCCGTCTCCGTGCTGTGGCCGGGCCGGAAACCGGACTGGCGCAGGTCCAGATAATCATTTTCCTCCAAGTGGCGCGGAAACTGTTGTGCCACCACAATCTCTACAACCTTCGCCAGGAAGCAAAGGTTGGAGACGGGACGGTAGTTGGCTAACAGAGCTGGGTCCAGGGAAGGCTTCTTGAGGAGGGGCCTCACCACCGCCTCTTTCAGGGCGGCCGGCAGAAACCCCTCACTCAAGGAAGCGTTAACTAACTCCTGGAGCCAGCCTCGTGTGACCTCCCAGGATGCCAGTACAAGCCAGGAGGGACACGGGTCCAATAAACATGTGGTGGCTCGCAGTCGCCTACGCAACCTGTCCATATCTTCGGAAGTAACAGAGTCAAACTCCTCCCAGAATGGAACCTCACGACCCGCCTCCGACGTCCCTTCCAGACCACTAGTAGGGACCAACTCGCTTCGAATCTGAGCGATTTTGTCCTGCAGAAACTCCCCAAATTCCTCTGCTCTGCCCTGCAGAGGAGCTTCCCGCGGCCTCTGTTGGAGGAGGGAGCGGGTCACCCCAAACAGGGCGGCAGGGCGGTTATCTGCGGACGCAATAAGAGTGGCACAATACTGACGCTTGGCCACTCTTAACGCCACAAGGTAAGTCCGTAAATGGGCTCTTACCTGAGTTCAGTCAGATTCAGAGCGTGATGATCTCCATCTGCTCTCTAGGCGTCTCTTGTGGTGCTTCATCACCCTCAGCTCCTCGGTGAACCAAGGAGCCTGGGTGGTTCGCTGTCGCAAGAGAGGCTGCAAAGGCGCCACCCGGTCCAAGGCCCCAGCAGCCGCACTATTCCATGCAGCCACTAGGTCCTCCGAGCGGGTGTGGGTCAGGGCTACAGGAAATGGCCCGAGCTCCGTCTGGAACCTATCAGGTTCCATCAGGCACCTGGGGCGGAACCATCCTGGGAAGAGGAGGAACAGCTGGGTCCAGTGCCTGACGCACGGATGCAGAGGAGGCAGAGGAGAGGAGAGCAGTGGAAACCTATGGGCCAGTCCTTGGGCTGGAAGAGCCACCGCTGCTAGCTAAGCAACACCTTAACTGTGGGGATCAAAGGCAGGGGGCGGAGATGGATAGATGTGGCAGACAACTATTCATCTACCAGACGGACGGACTTGTTAGCCTGCGGTAAGAGAGAAACTTTTAGCCGGGGCTGCCAGCGCTCCTAATTAAAAGAATCTTTGAGTTCACTTCAGAGGGTTTGTTGTGTTTGGGGAGATGGTATATCTATCCATCTATCTATCTGTCTGTCTGTCTATATATCTCATCCTACCCCACACATCCCTGCGACCAATTCGCTCCCACAGAGAGGGACTCCTCCAGGTGCCGTCCACTAGGCAATGCCAGCGGGCGGCGCCCAGGAGTAGGGCCTTCTCTGTGATGGGCCCGACCCTCTGGAATGACCTCCCCCCCGACATCAGAACAACCACCGATCTCCGCTCCTTCCGCAAGAAACTTAAGACCCACCTGTTCCAATTAGCTGGCCTGGCCTAACCGTAGCTTTAATCTTCAATCCCTCTGGCCGGTATTTTAAATTTTGGGGGGTAGACCTTTTAAGCTGTTTTTTAATTTTTATTATTACTGTACAGGCTTTATATTTAATCCGTTTTTAAGGGGTATTTAATATTTTTCACTGTGTATATGGTTTTTTAGCTGCTGTCTGTATACCGCCCCGAGTCCCTTCGGGGAGAGGGGGCGGTCTATAAATACAATAAAATAAATAAATAAATAAATATCTATAAAAGTAAAGTTAAAGGTTCCCCTCGCACAAGCATGCTAGTCGTTCCCAACTCTAGGGGGCAGTGATCATCTCCATTTCAAAGCCAAAGAGCCAGCACTGTCCGAAGATGTCTCCATAATCCTGAGGCTGGCATGACTCAATGCCGAAGGCGCATGGAATGCTGTTACCTTCCCACCAAAGGTGGTCCCTATTTTTCTACTTGCATTTTTTACGTGCTTTCGAACTGCTGGTAGAAGCTGTAACAAGTAACGGGAGCTCACTCCATTATGCGGTGCTAGGGATTCGAACTGCTGAACTCCTGACCTTCTCATTGACAAGCTCAGGGTCTACTGAGCCACCACGTCCCTTAGTTCTCTCTCTCTCTCTCTCTCTCTCTCTCTCTCTCTCTCTCTCTCTCTCTCTCTCTCTCTCTCCATCATCATCTCCTTTTAATGACCCCATAATCCCTTGCGTGGTGGAGTCTGGGAAACTGAATGGAGCTATCAGAGTGTAGATAGAATCTCTCTCCTCTCTCTCTCTCTCGTGTTTGCAGTTCTCGTCTGTTTTGGAAAATGGGCGCATTGTCATCTACACCACCAGCCTCCGGGTGGTGAGAACCACTTTCGAGAGATGCGAATTAGTTCGGAAGATCTTCCAAAACCACCGGGTGAAATTCGAAGAGAAAAACATCGCCTTGAACGGAGACTATGGGAAGGAACTTGGTGAGAGGTGCCGAAAGCTGGGAGAAGCTCCCTCGGTCCCCGTGGCCTTCATCGAAGGGCAGTACCTGGGGGTAAGTAAGGGCCTTATTGAGAAGTTGCTGAGATTATGCCTGCCTGCCTCCTCCCCCTCCTCCTCCCTCTCCTCCTCTCCTCCTCCTTTTCTTCTCCTCCTTCTCTTTCTCTTCCTCCTTCTCCTCCTCCTTCTTCTCCTCACTTTTCTTCTCCTTTTCCTCCTCCTCCTCCTCCCCCTCCTTCTCCTCCTCCTTTTCTTCTCCTCCTTCTCCTTCTTCTCACTTTTCTTCTCCTTTTCCTCCTACTCTTCCTCCTTTTCTTTTCCTTCTCCTTTTCTTCTCCTTCTCCTCCTCCTCCCTTTTCCTTTACTCCTCCTCTTCTTCTTCCTACTCCTCCTTCTCCTTCTCTTTTTCTTCCCCTTCTCCATCTCCTTTTCTCCTCCTCCTCCTCCTTTCCTTCTTCTCTTCCTCCTCGTCCTTTTTCTTCCCTTCTCCTCCTCCTTTTTTCCTTCTCCTCCTCCTTCTCTTTTTCTTTTTCTTCTCCTTCTCCTTTTCTCCTCCTCCTCCTCCTCCTCTTCTTCTCTTCCACCACCACCTCCTCCTCCTCCTCCTCCTCCTCCTCCTCCTCCTCCTCCTCCTCCTCCTCCTCCTCCTCCTCCTCCTCCTCCTCCTCCTCCTCCTCCATTTCCTCTGTGTGAAAAATGCTCATTCCCCCTTTTGTGATGCTGCTATGGTCATAAGTGTGAAAAATGCTCATAAATGATTTTTTGCAGTGCCTTTGAAGTAACTTCAAACAGTCAGTAAACGAACTGTTGTAAGTGGAGGACTACTTGCATCTTCCTTCTCTTTTCAAATGAAAGCTGTACTTTAAAAAAAAAAGAGAATATGGATCAACGTACACAAAGAATAACTTCATCAATTAGGAAAGCATTTTTACTTTTAGATAGTCCTTGACTTACGACCGCAATGGAGTGCAAAATTTCTGTTGCAAAGCGAGATGTTCATTAAGTGAGTTTTGTTCCACTTTAGAACCTTCCTTGCCACTGTTGTTAAGTGAATCATTGCAGGGTTTAAATTAGTAACCCGGTTGTTAGGCGAATCTAGATTCCCCTTCGACTTTGCTCGTCAGAAGGTCACCAAAGGGGATTATGTGATGCTGGGATACGGCGGCCGTCATAAATATGAACCAGCTGCCAAACATCTGAATTTTGATCCCATGACTGTGGGGATGCCACAAAAGTTGTATGTTCGAAAACCGATTCTAAGTCAGGTTTTTCAGGGCCGTTGTAACTTTGAACAGTCACTAAATGAACTGTCGTAAGTCAAGGACTACCTGCAATATTAACTTCATTATAAGAATAATAAAGGCAAGGTTGTATTAAAAAAAGGGACGCGGTGGCTCAGTGGCTAAGACGCAGAGCTTGTCAATCAGAAAGGTTGGCGGTTTGAATCCCTAGCGTTGCGCAACGGAGTGAGCTCCCGTGACTTGTCCCAGCTTCTGCCAACCTAGAAGTTCAAAAGCAGGTTAAAAATGCAAGTAGAAAAATAGGTTTGATGGGAAGGGAACAGACTTCTGTGCGTCTTCGATGTTGAGTCATGCCGGCCACATGACCACGGAGACGTCTTCGGACAGCGCTGGCTCTTCGGCTTTGAAACGGAGATGAGCACCGCCCCCTAGAGTCAGCAACGACTAGCAGAGATGTCCGAGAGGAACCTTTACCTTTATGCCAGGGGTGTCCAAACTTGGCAACTTTAAGACTTGTGGACTTCAACTCCCAGAATTCCCAGCCAGCAGAGCTGGAATTCTGGAGTTGAAGTCCACAAGTCTTAAAAGTTGCCAAGTTTGGACACCCCTGCTTTATGCTATTAAATGCTATTGCTAACCATTTATTTATTATTTAATGTTGACAAGAGTGACTAGCACAGATGTGAGAGGGGAACCTTTACTTATACAAAAAAGAGAGAAACCTTTGAAAGAAATAAACCAAGCAAGCTATTTCTTTCCTCCCTCTTATCTTCTGCTGCCGTATCTGAAAACGAATGGTGCCCTCTGCTGAGATAACACTATAACGTTTTTATTTAAAATACATTTGCTGGAAGGTTACATAAAAAAGGGGCGGTCCTGGGCTGAAATTACTGAAAGGATGGAGGAGATGATACGATCAGAGGTGGTACTCAGCCGGTTTGGACTGGTTTGTCCAAATTTCCCGGTAGTGGAAATTGTGGGTAGTTGGGCAGGCCCATTTGCCCCGGTTTTATGCCGTCCTATTGAGGCAAGTTTTCAAGCCATGCACATGTATGCAAGCCAGAGGCGGTATTCAGCCAGTTCGGACTTGTTGTAGAGAACCGGTAGTGGAAATTTTGAGTAGTTTGGAGAACCGGCAAATGCAACCTCTGGCTGGCCTCGCCCCCATCTATTCTCTGCCTCCCGAGTCCCAGCTGATTGGGAGGAAATGGGGATTTTACAGTATTCTTCCCCTGCCATGCCCACCAAGCCACGCCCACCAAGCCACGCCCACCAAGCCATGCCATGCCACGCCCACCAAGCCACGCCATGCCCACCAAGCCACGCCATGCCCACCAAGCCACGCCACGCCCACCAAGCCACGCCCACAGAACCAGTAGTAAAAAAAAATTTGAATCCCACCACTGATTGTGTTGTCTGGGTTCTTTAATTTACTTAACAATACAGATTCCATTCTCAATCTCCGCCCCTGGTTTTCCAGCCACTGTAAAATACATTCCATGTTTGATAATATTCTGTGTCTTCTTTCTGTTTAATGTCCAGTGTAAGTCTGTCCATTGCTGCCCAATGCAGTGTCTTCCCAATTATCTCTTTGTCTCGCGGTGTTTTCTCACTTTTCCGATATTGTGCGAATTTTTCCCATTTTTCTCCCTTTCTCCACTTTCCCTTCCTTCCTTCTCTTCCTTTTCCTCCCTCCCTCCCAACGCAACGTGTGTTGACAGGGGAGCAGAGGTCGACTCTAAGCCCCCTTACCTGTGGGGTGCCACAGGGGTCGGTCCTCTCGCCGCTCCTGTTCAACACATATATGAAGCCGCTGGGTGAGATCATCCGTGGTTTCGGGGTGGGATACCATCTGTACGCTGATGATACTCAGCTGTACATCTCCACCCCGAACCACCCCAACGAGGCCGTCGAAGTGATGTCCTGGTGTGTGGAAGCCGTACGGGTCTGGATGGATGACAACCGACTCAAGCTCAACCCCTCCAAGACGGAGTGGCTGTGGGTTCCGGCCTCCCGGTTCAACCAGTTAATTCCATCTCTGGCCATCGGGGGCGTAAAACTTGCCCCGGTGGAGCGGGCGCGCAATTTGGGCGTCCTCCTGGATGCTCGGCTGTCCATGGATGACCATGTGACGGCCGTGGCAAGGGGGGCGTTCCACCAGGTTCGCCTGGTGCGCCAATTGCGCCCCCTATTGGACCGGGATGCCTTGCGCACAGTCACTCATGCGCTGGTGACGTCTCGCCTGGACTACTGTAACGCTCTCTACATGGGGCTTCCCTTGAAATGCACTCGGAGACTACAGTTGGTCCAGAATGCGGCCGCGCGGGTAATTATGGGGAGTACAAGGTACTCCCATGTGACACCTTTCCTGCGCGAGCTGCACTGGCTCCCTGTGGTCTACCGGGTGCGTTTCAAGATCTTGATAACGATCTTTAAAGCGCTCCATGGCTCAGGACCTAGCTACTTGCGGGATCGTATCCTGCCCCATACATCCCTGCGACCAATTCGCTCGCACAGAGAGGGACTCCTCCAGGTGCCGTCCACCAGACAATGTCGGGGGGCGGCGTCTAGGAGTAGAGCCTTCTCTGTAGCGGGCCCAGCCCTGTGGAATGACCTTCCCCCGGATATTAGGACCACCTCTGACCTCCGCGCCTTCCGGATAAAGCTCAAGACCCACCTATTCCAAGTAGCTGGCCTGGCTCAACCATAGTTCGTTCACACTGCTCCTGACGGGTTTTTTAATTTTGTGGTTTTTGGAATTTTATTAGGGGATTTCAAATTGTGTTTTTAATTGTCTTTATTCATCTGCCTACCTCCTCCATGTACACGTATTCGTTTATTTTGTGTGTGTATTGTCCATATTGTATTTTATGTGTTTTTTATTGTACGCCGCCCCGAGTCCTTCGGGAGAGGGTGCAGCTAAGAAATAAATTTTATTATTATTATTATTATTATATTATTATTATTATTATTATTATTATTATTATTATTATTCCCTTTCCACTCCCTCTCTCCTCTTCCCCTTCCTTCATTCCTTCTCTTCCCCCTTCCTCCTCTTCCCCTTCCTTCCTTCTCTTCCTTTTCCTTCCTCCCTCCCTTCCTTTCCTTCTCCCTCCCTCCCATTTTTCTCCGTCTCTCCTCTTCCCCTTCCTTCCTTCCTTCCCTCCCTAGGCCACCTTGTAATTAATCGGAAGACCTTTGGAAGTGATAATTAGGTGGCCACTGAAATTCTAATATCAGAAAGAAGAGAAGACGGGGAACCAGGAGGCACTTAGAAAAAACCCAGCACGGTGTTACTGTCCTTCATTTTTCAGGGGATCTGGAGGGGGTGAAAGAGCCCTGCAAAGAGGACAATTGTGGGGAATAGACAGGCACAAAAGTTATTTGGCAGAAATCTTTCCACTTATCAGCAGGAATAACCATAAAAGAGAGATTATGACACATGCATCTTATAGGAGAATACATCTAATTCCCCCCCCCCCCCCCAGATGGAAAAATAATGGCATCAAACAATGAACTCAGCTGCAAAGTCTTTGGCTATCTTTGATTTCTGAATCAAATAATTTTTTAAAAAAACGAATAGAAGAATTTTGAAAGCAATTATCAGGCTGAAAAACTGGACCTTATTTTTTTTTTTGACCGTGAAAGCAAGCATTTAAGGGATCCCAGCAGAGATAATGAACTTGAAACGGAGGCAATGATTATCTTCTGCCATGATTATCTATCTATATAAAAATGGCTACATGTGTCTGTGTGTGTGTGTTCCAGCATAACCCTGGAACGCCTTGAGCAATTTCAATTTCAAACGTGGTACACAAATGACTTACTCTCTGGAGACAAATACTGTGGGGGTAAGACACCCCTAACACCCCTCAGGGTGTGTCCGTCCGTCCGTCCGTCCGTGTGTGTGTTCCAGCATAACTCTGGAACGCCTGGGCCGCTGAAATGAAAAGGACTGAATTATATCCATAGTGTCAAGTCACAGTACTTTTGACAGGGATAGTGTGCATTTTGGATTCAAGTTATGTTATGATACAGCCTGTTGTGCCTTAAAGTGGCTTCTACTGTACAGGACAGTGGAGTTGCTATGGTAACGGCCTTGCAGTACTCCACAAGGGGAGCGCCCTCTAAAAAGGATTGGGATAAATACATACCCAGGCTGCTGAGTTTGAATTATTGGAAGTACCAGAGAGCAAAATTAAGAGAGAATGACTGAGGAGCAGATGGCGCTTGTGTATTAAACTTGCAATGACCCAGGTAGCTGTATTCTTCCTATATCCACTGAGACTTTAGGCGTGGCTGCTAACTCTTAGCTTGAAGGCTGGTGTGAGCAGTTAAAAAAGAAAGGAAAGAATAGGGAAGGAAAGAATAGGATAGGAAATGAAAGGAAATAAAAAAAGAATAAGAAAGGAAAGACTAGAATAGGATAGGATAGGAAAGGAAAGGAAAGGATAGGATAGGAAAGGAAAGGAAAGAATAGGAAAGAAAGGAAAGGGAAGAATAGAAATGGAAAGGAAAGGAAATAATAGGATAGGATAGGTATAACTATAATCTTTATTGTCATTGTACTTAAATATAACGAGATTGGTTTTAATCTCACTGGTGCAAAATTATAACAGAAACGAAAAAAGAAAGAAAAAAAAGAAACTAACGTGTGCATGGAGTGATTGTGGTTGCATTTAAAAGTCTGACAGCCCAAGGATAGACACTATCTTTAAAACTAAGGATAGGAAAGGAAAGAAAAGAATAGGAAAGAAAGGAAAGAATAGAAATGGAAAGGAAAGGATAGGATAGAATAGGGTAGGAAAGGAAAGGAAAGGAAAGAATAGAAAAGGAAAGAAGGAAGAGAAGAAAGAGAAAAATAACTTGGCCATCAGAAGCTGATATAGATAAGAGGAGAAGCTAAGAAGTTCAGAAGAGTCTAGATCTGGGGTCACCAAACTTTGAACTTGCTCATCTCTGGATCCTTGTTCAGATGCCCCTAACACATTGCTGGTGTTAAATTTCATGTCCCCTCCATAGAACATAGAATAGCAGGATCTGAAGGGACCTTGGAGGTCTTGTAGTCCACCCCCTGCATGAGAAGGAGACGTCACACCTCTTCTGGACAAATTGTTTGTCTTCCATGATGCCAGGAATGGCTTCGTTTCCAAGGTGTCTTAGACAAGTGTCAAAGACACAACTTGGGGGCTAATCTGCATAGGACACATTGTGTCATGCCCCTGCCTGAATCTGCGGAGGAGGATGGACCAGAGCTGGGGATGATGGAGGTCAAGGAGGTGTCTTGGAGGAATGCAGGGAGGAGAAGGACCATGCAGCCCTGGGGCCCTCAGGCTTGGGGCGGCTTGCCAGCAGGGAGGAATGGATGCAGGATGACCGAGAGCAAGCAGGCAGTGGAGATGAAGAGCAACGGAGCTCAGGTGATGAGCAAGGACCACCCCCTCCTGATCCAAGAGCACGGAGAGTGGAGAGAAGATGGGAACAACGCAGGCTGACCCGACAACTCGGGAGGAGAGCGCCCCGCTACTCTTCACAAGGCACACCTGGGGACTGAGACTTGAGGAGACACCGCAGCAGGGGCGAAATGCTATTAGATCGCACAGGTTGAAACGGCTGAAAACGGCCCAAAAAATGGCCTGAAAACAGTCCGAAACATGGCCTGTTTTGGGGCTGTTTTCAGGCCATTTTCCAGGCTGTTTTCAGGTCAGTTTTCAGGCTGATTTTGGCTAGGAAAATGCCCTGAAAAACACCTGAAAACGGCCCAAAAAACAGGCAAGGGTGGGGCCAGCCAGTGGTCCGATTTGCTGGTTCTGTGAACCGCAAAGAATCAGAACTACCGGTTCGGGCAAATTGGTGCAAACCAGCCGCAACTCCCCTCTGCCTCCATCTCACAATACTTCAGGCTGTTTCCAGGCTCCCTTCTTGCTTCCCCTCCCTTCGATTTGAGAAAAAGGGGACTTTGGGAAGAAAAATGGCTTCTTAAAAAAAGATTTCTTAAGTTTTTTGTTTCCCATGCTGGTGTCAGCGCTGATCTTTAGCGATTTTTTTCCCCCTTTTCTTTCACCCTTACGGCTGGAGACCAGAAGGACGTAGTGAAGGACTTCCATCAAAGACAAAACATTAAAAATAAAAATGCCCTCACCTTTGGCCCAATCTTTACTTTCATCCTTTTGCAGTCACGACTCTCCAGAAATAAACCCGGATTTCAATGTGGCTTTTGTTAGAAGAGAGGTCACCGGTCCTGATCCATCGGAGATCCTGCATTAATTATAAGACGCTACCGCAATGCTTCAGCCATCAAAGATGACAATATGATGACATTGGTTGGGGTAATGTCAGAATGTGCGTAAATGGGTGAACGAACACTTTCACACAGGGGATCGACCCACTGCCAAAAAGGGATGGAATCTTGACTCTCTACCAGCAGAAATGTTCCAAATCTTTCCAAATCTTAAATGCAAAATATTCAGCAGCTCTTTTTAAATTTTGTTTATACAAACATAACATCTTTGCAACGTTATACTTCTTTTACATATCTATTGTGTTTCTTTTATCTGTGCATATAAATCTTATATAACTATATCTATCTATCTATCTATCTATCTATCTATCTATCTATCTATCATCTATCTATCTATCTATCTATCTATCTATCTATCTATCTATCTATCATCTATCTATCTATCTATCTATCTATCTATCTATCTATCTATCTATCCATCCATCCATCCATCCATCCATCCATCCATCCATCCATCCATCCATCTTTTATTTCATATATCTTTTCTATTAGTTCCATATCATCTTATATCCTTTTAATTCCTACTATTTTTGTCTACAGTCTATTTTGTATTTCTACCTTTTATTCATTCTCCAGTTTTGTACTTGTTTTTAAATTTCTTGATCTTTCTTCTTTTCTTTATTGCTTTCCTAGTTTTCCCCCTCTACCCAATTATACCATAAGTCTCATGCTGAGTAGTATTCGGATTCTTACAATACAATACAATACAATACAATACAATACAATACAATACAATACAATACAATACAATACAATACAATACAATACAATACAATAGTAGAGTTGGAAGGGACCTTGGAGGCCTTCTAGTCCAACCCCCTGCCTAGGCAGGAAACCCTATACCGTTTCAGACAAATGGCTATCCAACATCTTCTTAAAGACTTCCAGTGTTGGGGCATTCACAACTTCTGGAGGGAAGCTATTCCATTGATTAATTGTTCTAACTGCCAGGAAGTTTCTCCTCAGTTCTAAGTTGCTTCTCTCCTTGATTAGTTTCCACCCATTGCTTCTTGTTCTACCCTCAGGTGCCTTGGAGAATAGTTTGACTCCCTCTTCTTTGTGGCAACCCCTGAGATATTGGAAGACTGCTATCATGTCTCCCCTAGTCTTCTTTATCTTTTAATTCTTTTGTGAGCCTGTTCATTCCAGTGCATTCCAATATTTTTTTTTATTATGGAAGTGCAACCAACAACACAGAACGTACTATCATATGTGGTGGAGGTGCACATCTGCAAAAAAATATTGGATAAAAATAAAATACTGGCTGGAAAAGATCACTGCACTCCAAATAGAACCAAATCCAGAATTATTTTTATTAGGAATTATAAAGGGAAACTACAAGAAAAATATCAAATATCTAATTTTACATACAATCACGGCAGCGAGAATTTCATTTGCACAAAATTGGAAAAATAAACACACACCAACAGAATAAAATGTAATAAAAAAGCAGCTCTTTTTTAATTAGCAGAAGGAACTCTGAGGTTGTTTTAGATCTTCTTCGGCAGATTAAACTCTCTCCATACGACCTGTTGGCATCCACGATCCACTCGATCTCATTTGAATTCAGTTTCATCTCTTTTAAATTTTTCGCAGCTCATTTTTGAAGACTTTTCATCACTTTATACTGTAAGCAGCTCTGTGTCAATTCAAGGGTAGAGATCCCTGAATTATAAAAAATAAAATAAAATAAAAATCTTCAATTTCTCTTTGGCGTCTAGGAACAATCTTTCATGCAATATGCCGTAACAGCAATAGCAATGGCACTTAGACTTATATACCACTTTACAGTGCTTTACAGCCCTCTTTAAGCAGTTTACAGAGTCAGCCTCTTGCCCCCAACAATCTGGGTCCTCATTTTACCCACGTTCGGAAAAATGGAAGGCTGAGTCAATCTTTGAGCCGGTCAGGATTGAATTGGTGGCAGTGGGTAGAGTTGGCCTGCAATACTGCATTCTAACCACTGGGAGGGAAGGAAGGAACCATGCCCACCAAGCCACACCCAGAGAACTGGTAGTAAAAAAATCTTGAATCCCACCACTGCTTCCCACCAAAGGTGGTTCCTATTTTTCTACTTGCATTTTTTACGTGCTTTCGAACTGCTAGGTTGGCAGAAGCTGGCGGGAGGTCACTCTGCTACGTGGCGCTAGGGATTTGCACCAACGAACTGCCAACCTTTCTGATCGACAAGCTCAGCATCTTAGCCACTGAGCCACTGTGTCCCCACGTTACACTATTTAGACAAATGTTATTTGTTCAGCCGGCTTGACTTGGTACAACTGAAAAAGTGTGATTTATGCCAATACCTTTTGCAAAAAAGAGAGCTTTTCCCTGTTAAATTCTCAAAAGTAATCATCGTCCACCCCTCTCTCTCTTTCTCTCTCTCTGACTCTCTCTGTCTGTCTCTCTGTCTGTCTCTTTCTGTCTCTCTCTGTCTCTCTGTCTCTCTTTCTCTGTGTGTCTCTCTCTCTGTCTGTCTCTGTCTCTGTCTCTCTCTCTGTCTCTCTGTCTCTCTGTCTCTCTCTCTGTGAGTCTCTCTCTGTCTCTCTCTCTCTCTGTCTCTCTCTCCGTCTCTGTCTATCTCTGTCTGTCTCTGTCTGTCTCTCTGTCTCTGTCTTACTCTCTCACACACAGTCATGTACACACATACTCTCATTGACACCAACTAAAAGTTTTTGCCTTTTTCCTTCTAGGGTGCTGAGAAAATTTTGTCAATGAATGAATCTGGAGAACTGCAGGACCTCTTAACCAAAATTGAGGTAATTAACTTGCTTAGCAAAAACCACGTGGAATAAAACCCTACATTTCCTTGTCACACAAGTGTGTCATTATATTGATCCAAATATATACAAAAGGTCTGCTTGGTTTCTCTGGGCAAATCATTACTAAAACATTTAAAGATTTTTTTTTTACCCTTTGTGTTCTAATTGCTAAGACTATTTGCCTTAAAATGATAGACTATTGAATTCTCCCGTGGATGGGTAAGAATATAGATCCATTATGCGGGGGATCAGTGGGAGAATTCTGGGAGTTAACCATTAGTTAACCAGATTTAACTGTGGTTTTAACTGGGATTTTGATTTATTGGATTTATATGCCGCCCTTCTCCCAAAGGACTCAGGGTGGAGTACAACATTAAAAAACACATATCACGAAAGTTAAAAAGAAATTAGATACATATCCAAAAAACAAACCCAATTACTAGGACAATAACATTTTTAAAATGAGTTAAAATTAACAGGCCAGGCCGGTTTGCTGGAAAAGCCAACTTTTTAGGGCGCGTCGGAAGGACCGGAGGTCGGGGATTATGCGGAGCTCCGGAGGCAGCTCATTCCAGAGGGAAGGCGCTCCCACAGAGAAGGCTCTCCCCCTGGGGGTCACCAGACGACACTGCCTGGCCGACGGCACCCTGAGGAGGCCAACTCTGTGGGATCGTACTGGACAGTGGGAGGCTACTGGTGGCAGTAGGTGGTCTCGCAGGTACCCGGGGCCTAAGCCATGGAGCACTTTAAAGGGCAATTTTCAGGCCATTTTGGGGGCTGTTTTCAGGGGTGTTTTAAGAATTGTTTTCAGACCATTTTGGGCCATTTTCAGGCTGTTTTCCATGCCTTTGGGGGGGGGGGGAATGGCCTGAAAACGGCCCAAAAAACTGCCATGCGCACTCAGGCCAGCTTGTCTTTGGGTTTCTGGTGCTGTGGCGCAGGCACATACATGCACGTGTGTTCCGGTTTGGGCACTCGGTGCTGAAAAGGTTCGCCATCCCTGCCCTAGATTGTAAAATTAGAGGAAACCTCACTCTCTTCTATGACTGATGAAGTTACCTGGTTTGGTAGCAAAATGTCTGCAAGAAAACAGCCAAACTCAGAGAGCTTCAAGGACCCCACAATTCTCCCTCCTCCTCCCCTCCTCCCCCTCCTCCTCCTCCTCCTCCTCCTCCTCCTCCTCCTCCTCCTCCCCATTCTAGCATGATGATGTCCCTAGTTGGGTCTAAAACATCTGCAAGAAAACAACCAATCTCAGAGAGCTTCAAGGACTCACAATTCTCCTCCTCCTCTCCTCCTCCTCCTCCTCCTCCTCCTCCTCCTCCCCATTCTAGCATGGATGATGTTCCCTAGTTGGGTTCTAAAACGTCTGCAAGAAAACAACCAATCTCAGAGAGCTTCAAGGACCTCACAATTCTCCTCCTCCTCTCCTCCTCCTCCTCCTCCTCCTCCTCCTCCTCCTCCTCCTCCTCCTCCTCCTCCTCCTCCTCCTCCTCCTCCTCCTCCTCCCCATTCTAGCATGGATGATGTTACCTAGTTGGGTTCTAAAACGTCTGCAGTAAACAACCAAGCTCAGGAAGCATCAAGGATACCACAGTCGTTGTCGTCCTCCCCCTCCCCCCTCCACCCTCTTCCTCCTCCTCTCCACAAATCTCATTCCCTTCTAGCAGGGATGATGTCACCCATGGCTAATGAAATCTCTGCAGGAAAACAGCCATGCTCAGAGAGCAGAAAGAACTGCACCGTTTTGGGGGGCTTGAAGTCCATCCATCTCGAAGTTCCTGGGGGTGAGAATGCTGGGCCTAACACCACTAATAGACGCCATTGTTCTTTTCCCCCTCCCGTTTCTATAGAGAGTTCAGCAGCCCCACGAGTGCCTCTCTTGCGGGGGCTTCGGTTTCCTTCCGTGCTCGATGTGCCATGGGAGCAAGATGTCCATGTTCCGGAACCGTTTTACGGACTCCTTCAAAGCACTCAGGTGCACTGCATGCAACGAGAACGGCTTGCAACGTTGCCAGAACTGCGCGAGCTGAGAATGGCGTGCGTCTCGAACGCGCAACCCGAACCCACAAGCACAACCTCATTTTGTTATGCCGAGAGAGCCGTTTGTGATGCTCTATTTTTTAAAATTAAAAGCCGCCACGTTTACCTAGTTGAATCGATTCAGGTCATTTGTGAAATATGGGGGAGGGGGGGTGTCTCCTTCCATATTCCCACAATGAGCTCAAGACAGTGATGGGAGCTCACCCTGACTTGCAGCAGCATTCGGGTCTCAAACACGAGCTTGCTTGCTTCCGAACCACCATTCTAATAATGTTGTTCTGACCTAGGCTTCCTGAGGCAGTAAAAAGCACACGCTTAGTCCCCCAAACCCTCTTTTTATTTCAACGGCTGTGAAATTATATTTATTCGCAGCCCATAATGAGTCCCAAATAGTTTGTAAAAAGTCCGACAGAAGTCTGCCAAAGTCTTTCGGGATAAGGCTGATAAGCACCCACCTTTATCCTCCTTGAAACGCTGCCAAAGACCTAATTGGCAGTTAGATGTGCAAGGTCACACGGAGCAAAGAGTCAAAATAGAGCTTCAGAGTTTTAACCGACCAGAACGAACAAAGTTGCTTCCTGCAAAGGCTCATGTGCCTTTGCTCCTCCTTTAAGTCTTATGGGAGGGGCCAATCACCTCCAAGCCTTACTCCTGAGTCGCCCCTTTTGTTTTAACCGTTCTTGCCTTCTGGCAGCTCTGCGCATGCATGCACTGGGAACAGGCTCCCCCTGTTCCTCTGCCTCACTGATGTCCAACTCTGGAGGCTCTGGAAGGAGCATATAACTCCCAGATGGTCCTGGCCCCCTCTCTGCCTCCAATGCAGCCTTCATCCGAGCCTTCCCCAGGCCCCAGGACTGGCCCATGTCCCTTCCCAACCTCCTCACTGTCGGACTACAACACACATGAGCTGTCATGCTGGCTGAGGAATTTTGGGAATTGAAGTTACAAGTCTTGAGGTCACCACGTTTGGAAACCCTTGACCTATAAGAAGATCCCCCTTTGCCAGAAGATCCTGTCAGATTACTGTCAGAAGATTTCAGATTACTACAGCAGGCTTGGGAGGGGTGCATCACATTTGGGAATGTGATTTATGACACAGGCTGAAGGGAGGGAAGGAACAGGGGTAAAGTTCAGCTATAATTCAAATGAGGCTCGGATCTGACTGCAAAGCAGTATTGCCAAAATGAGGCTCCCAATAAACGACTGGATTTCTTTTGAAACTTGGCTTGGGGCTAATTAATTAATTAGGGCATCTTTCGGAAACCTGATGGATCCATTGTCTCTTTCAAAAGGCCAAATATGAAGCCTGGAGTGGGCCTGTGTAGGTTTTCCGTGTAAGACGTTGAAAAGTGGCATTACTGTATTTTTCGGAGTATAAGATGCACTTTTCCCTCCTAAAAGAGGGGAGCATCTTATACTCAACATGTAGCCCTGCCCACCCCCAGCCCCTACCTTTTGGCCTCTGTGCGTCCTCTTCCTAGCTGCAGAGATTGCCACTGACAATGGCTTGTGTTTTTGGGCTCTGCGCCTTGCGTTTTTTCCCTCCAAATGCTTGATGCGTAGTGCCCAAAATGGCTACCCAGAACAGCTGCTGCCTTCTTTTACCCCTTCCCCGCTTTGCGTGCTGATCCCTCTGAGGATCAGCTGTTATTCAGCCCAAACACGAGTTAAGCCATCTTGCCCATTTTGCCTGCTTTTCTGATCGCTGCTCCCTCCGACAATCAGCTGTGCTTTAGAAGCACAGGCCCCATCATCCCCAACCTCAAAACCAGTGAGCGAACTAATGTGCTGAAGCTGACCAGGCTAAGACTCATAAACCTTCCCCCCCCACCTCCCCCAAATTATCAACATTTACCAATTCAACACTCAGATAAGAAAAAAAAAGGATATTGAACTAAAGAGCCAGGGAAACGCTTAAAGAATTATTTCTCTAATTTTCACGATGGAAATCGTCTCAGGATTGCAACACTCTTATTTGTATTCCCCCGTAAATTATTTAAACTAAGCCAAGCAATCAACATTTTCCCACCGTCTAAATTATTTAGGGCATAAATGTTTCCTGTTGAATGCTTTTGTGTTCCTATCCAAAGTGTGTAAAGTTAGCTTTTAGGCAGGGGCTAGAAATTATACATGAAACATCTGTCGTTATTTTGTGAAGGATGATGGAGAGGAATGAAAAGAAGCGGCCTTCGTTAGCAAAATCCATAAATGGTTACTCCTTAATTAAACCCAACAGCTATGGGAAAAGGGCCTGTTTTTAGGGGCCACGCAATGATGGAGGAAATATAGATTTGGTTTGGTTTTTAGCAATAGCACCCTGTTTCCCTGAAAATAAGACCTCCCCAGATAATAAGCCCTCCCCCAAAATATTGCAACACAGCAGCAGCCATGAGGTGACCACGCTCGCCTCCTCCTGCACCTCAAAAATAATAAGACCTCCCCGAAAATAAGGCCAAACGCTTATTTTGGGGAGGGTCAAAAGAAAATAAGACCCTGTCTTATTTTCAGGGAAACACAGTATATACCACTTCATAGTGCTTTACTGCCCTCTCTAAGTGGTTTACAGAGTCAGCATCCTATAGGATTATATACTGAACAGGGATTTCCTTGGGGTGTGGTCAAGATGGATTCGTAACTGGCTGACCAACCGCACTCAACGTGTAGTCCTCAATGGAACTGCATCTACATGGAGGGAGGTATGCAGTGGAGTACCCCAAGGCTCTGTTTTAGGCCCAGTACTCTTCAACATCTTCATCAATGATTTGGATGAGGGAATAAATGGGGAACTCATCAAATTTGCAGATGACACCAAGCTGGCAGGAATAGCCAACACTCCAGAAGATAGGCTTAAGATACAGAAGGATCTTGACAAACTTGAACATTGGGCACTATCTAATAAAATGAAATTCAATGGTGAAAAGAGTCAGGTTCTACATTTAGGCAACAACAACAGAATGCACAGGTACAGTATAGGTGGTACCGTGCTCAATAGTAGTAACTGTGAGAGGGATCTTGGAGCCTAGTGGACAAGCATTTAAATAGGAGCCAGCCGTGTGCAACAGCTGCCAAAAAAGCCAACACAGTTCTAGACTGGATAAACAGAGGGACAGAATCAAGATAACGTGTAGTGTTAATACCACTTTATAATGCCTTGGTAAGGCCACACCTGGAATACTGCATCCAGTTTTGGTCGCCAAAATGTAAAAAAGGCCAAAAAACATATGAAGAACAGTTGCAGGAACTGGGCATGTCTAGTTGAATGAAAAGAAGGACCAGGGGAGACATGATAGCAGTCTTCTGATATTTCAGGGGTTGCCACAAAGAAGAGGGAGTCAAACTATTCTCCACAGCACCTGAGGGCAGAACAAGAAGCAATGGGTGGAAACTAATCAAGGAGAGAAGCAACTTAGAACTGAGGAGAAATTTCCTGACAGTGAAAACAATTAATCAGTGGAACAGAAGTTGCCTCCAGAAGTTGTGAATGCTCCAACACTGGAAGTCTTTAGGAAAATGTTGGATAACCATTTTTCTGAAGTGATGTAGGGTTTCCTGCCTAGGCAGGGGGTTGGACTAGAAGACCTCCAAGGTACCTTCCAACTCTGTTATTCTATATTCTAAAGATGTGGTCAAAAAAAGTCATGATAATTTAATTTAATTTTTCTGCCATCTTGACTTTTTTTTGACCACGTCCCGGTACAGAAATCGCAACATGGAGTTAATCGGTAAAGATCATTTGAACTCTCATTCATCCTTCCCCCAAACTGGCTACAGCATCCATGGGAAGACTGTTAAATAAAGAATTTCTTTCTTTATTATCATTGAACCTTTATGCCACCGGTCTTCCTTTCTATTTAAAAATGAAAAGCTCTCCTTCCCTTCCAAACCATTGGAAGGAAGAAGGATGGGAATGTTCTTACCCAGTTCCCCTAACACGACAAACCCTCTGAAGTGAACTCAAAAGATTCCTTTATTAGGAGCGCCTGCAAAAAGTTTATCTCTCACCGCAGGCTAACACATCTGTCCAGCAGGTAGGTAAATAGTTGTCTGCCATATCTATCCATCTCCACCCCCTGCCTTTTATCCCCAGGTGGCTCTTCCATCCCAAGGACCAGCCCATAGATTTCCGCTGCTCTCCTCTCCGCTGCCTTCTGAGCATCCGTGCGTCAGGCACTGGACCCAGCTGTTCCTCCTCTTCCTCATCACCCCCTCCAAACCTGGGGGTTGTTGACTCTCCATCTGAGGGCTGATGGACAGCCCAGGCTCCGCCTCTCTCTCTCCCTCCCTCCCTCCCCCCTCTCTCTTTCTCTCTCTTTGTCTCTCTCTGTCAACTCCATTCCCACTTCCCCCTCAGAGCTCTCAAGTTGCCTTAATGCTGACCCTGAGTCCCCCTCCCCTGATTCGGCTGCTGGAGGATGCTGGCAGCTGACAGGCTACAACAGAGAATCACATTGTGGATGACTTTATTTACTCTTTCTGAACAGAGAACTTAAGACCGGAGCGTAATTCATCTTTAATTTTCATACCCCCATCCCAATTGGCCACCCACTCCTCTAATAAAGCAACTTTGTCCCATGCATTATGTAAAAATCCATCTGTCATGGGGGGGGGGAATTGCTGGTAAAAATGGCATCCACGGAGGAAATTGCTCTGAAAAATGCCTGCATTAGGAGGCCAAAAAAGGAAAGAAAAAATCCCTATGCAATAAGGCCTCTTATAAGAGACCTCTGCGAAATGTGTAGCTACTTTTCTTCAGCCAAATGTTCGCAAGCTGATACAAAGAGGGAATTCTGCTTTGAAAAATTAAAAAAAGCCGTAGCTGGCAAAAAGAGAAGGATTTGTCAAAATTGGGTTATTGCGACGACCGCCTTAGGCTGTCAAGTATAAAAATCAGCAGGCCCTCGATTCTATTTTATTTGCAATAGCCTCCTGCTCTACGAGACCCAAAATTCATTTACTTTTCTCTGGCGGTGGAGAGAACTTTGTTCCGTGTGCGAGTTGTGACGTCCGTAGAGATGAATGCTCTGTAAAATTGTGTGCGGCTTGACTTTTCCTTGGTGCAGAGAACTTTAAATGCCGAGCTCAGGAAAAATGCAATTATGGTGGCCTTCACAGTAATGAGAAGTTTTATATCCACATAGATTTTATTCTTTATATTTTATACTAGATGCCGTATTTTTCGGAGTATAAGACACACCTTTTTCTCCTCAAAAAGGAGGCTGAAAATCTGGGTGCGTCTTATACACTGAATACAGCATTTTTGGTCTCCCGAAACCCTGCTCCCTTCAACAAAATGGCCATGAATAACCTTTAGGAGGCTTCCAGAGTGCTCCTAGGGGCTGGAGAGGGCAGAAAATGAGCAAAAATGGGGCATTGTTTGCTCAATTTTGCCCCCCACTCTACAAGCCTCCTAAAGGCTATTCATGCCCTTTGTCTGGAAAAAGAAATGGGCCCATTTTCACGAAAAACAGGCCGTTTTTGGGAGGTTTGCAGATTTCATCTGATCAACATGAAAAAGAAAACTGCAGGAGAAGGAGAAGCAGAGCCCGGGGTGGTGGCATCAAGAGAGTAATCAGCCTAAAGTCGTTACATTGCCATAAACGATCCAAGTCCAACTTGGATGTTGGTGCTCATCTCCGTTTCAAACCCGAAGAGCCAGCGCTGTCCAAAGACGTCTCCGTGGTCATGTGGCCGACATGACTCAATGCCGAAGGCGCACGGAACGCTGTTCCCTTCCCACCAAAGATGGTTCCTATTTTTTTACTTGCATTTTTAACGTGCTTTCGAACTGCTAGGTTGGCAGAAGCTGGGACAAGGAACGGGAGCTCACTCCATTACGTGGCCCTAGGGATTCAAACCTTTCTGATCGACAAGCTCAGCGTCCTAGCCACTGAGCCACCGCGCCCCTCAAATGTAAAAAGGTGAGAATTTAAAGCAGGACCAAAAAAACGTAAGATGTTGCACAGACCCGTTCAAAGACCTTTTCCAATGTTTTTAGCACGCCTCGAAGAAAAAATGAATAAAATAAAAGCAGGCTGCCACCCCCACAGGCAGGGATTTTGAATTAATTAATACGTTAATTCAATTAATCTCTGCTTAGGAAAGGGCTTATAACATGAGAAAGGTTTTAAACATGGCTGAGAAAATGTTACACAGCTGTTTTTATTTTAGTCTCTTGAGAGAGGGGCGGTCTAGAAATCCAATAAAGTTAAGTTAAGTTAAGTTAAGTTTTTAAAAAAGGCAAGCTGGCAATTGTGGCAGTGAGATACAAAGGTTTTGTAAGTGCAGTGTTAATCGCTTTGTTACACACTAAATGGGGCGTTTACTCTGAGGTGGGCATTGGCTGCTTGGGTGTCCTGAAAGGAAATAACTATTGTGCCTTATTTTCACTTCCTGGGGGAAAATACTCTGATGTTGTGACCGAGGCTTCCCGAGAGCATGAAGCCAAACTCCTGGTCCCGACAAAAAAAAAACCCTTTTATTAATTGCCTGTGAATTCTGCTCCTTCACCTCCAGCAAAGTCTTTCAAGGGAGGATTTACAATCACAGACCTTCTCTGGCTTGGAGAGCTGACAGGCTGATATCTGCAAAACCTGGCAAGGAGTCTCGCAGAGTCACCAACCAATTAAGCGAAACTAATTGTCTCCTGCAAACTCCACTCCCCTTCCGCTCCTCTTTTATTTCCTCTGGGAGGGGACATTCATCGTCCACCTGTGGCCTTCCTCCCAAGTCGACCCCTGTTCTTTAGCTCTTCCCTTATTTTGGCAACTCTGGCAACAATACCTTATAGCACTTATTCCAAAGGTGCTTTCTTTCAAGAGGCAACTGGATTTTCTTTGTTTTTTCTTGAAGATGTTTTGCTTCTCATCCAAGCAGCTTCTTTAGTTCTGACTGAATGGTGGGGAATGGATTCCACACCATTCAGTCAGAACTGAATGTCTAGTTTGATGAAAAGAAGGGCCAGGGGAGACAGGATAGCAGTCTTCCGATATCTCAGGGACTGCCACAAAGAAGAGTCAAACTATTCTCCAAAGCACCTGAGGGCAGAACAAGAAGCAATGGGTGGAAACTAATCAAGGAGAGAAGCAACTTAGAACTGAGGAGAAATTTCCTGACAGTTAGAACAATTAATCAGTGGAACAGAAGTTGCCTCCAGAAGTTGTGAATGCTCCAACACTGGAAGTTTTTAAAAAGAGTTTGGACTACCAGTTGCCTGAAATGTTATAGTGTCTCCTGCCTAAGCAGGCGGTTACAGATACAGAATAACAGAGTTCGAAGGGACCTTGCAGGTCATCTAGTCCAACCCCTGCTCCCCCAAGCAGACCCTACACCATTTTTGACAGGCGGTAGTCCAGTCTCTTCTTGAAAGCTTCCAGTGATGAAGAAGCTCCCATCTGGTTTAGCCTACGTTCCCAATTTTGAAAGGATACTCAAATACTATCAGCAGATGGAGCTGCTGTGCTTTGAATGGCTGGATCAGTAACTCCCTAAAATAATGACAACCAGCATAGTCAAGCACAGTATTTCTAGAGACCTGAACGCTGTAAGAAAGGAATATATTAAATGCTTCACGGAAAGAAGAAGAAACGATATAGCAGACCCTAACTCAAGAGAGCACCAAGAACCCCACGGTCTTCTTCCTCCTCCTCCTCCTCCTCCTCCTCCTCCTCCTCCTCCATTATATCCACTGATTCTGCTTGAGATGTAATTGTCCCGAGAAGGAAGTCCATCGATTTCATTAAGATCAACAGAGGCCACTTAAAACCCCTCAGAGTAAGGATTGCCAAGTATGCAACAGCTGTTGTGCCTTATTTTCATTTCTCTTGATAAGACATTCACCCCCCAAAGAGCACTGGTTACTTTCTAATGGAACCTGGAACTTGGATTAATTTGAGCACTTCGTCACTGGAAGAGGAAATTGCACCTGAATCATTTTTTCATCCCAGAGTCTTTCTCTGAAACGGACGGTTATATGTTGCCAAACACGGAGCAGGGAAGTAGTATTCAGCCGATTCGGACCGGTTCGGGCGAACCGGAGGTGTCGATCTGGCTCTATGCCACCCTATTTAGCCACGTTTTCTAAGCTGCGTGCATGCATGCAAGCTATTCCGTGCATTTGTGTGCCCACCCCCATAATTTAATCCCCCACCGTGCCCCCTGCGTATGCCTGCATGACCCACCCCCGCTGCCCTGCACATGAGTGCAAGGCTTTCTTGGAGCCTGGGGAGGGCGAAAAGGGCCTCCCCCACCCCCTGACGGCCCTCTGGAGGTCAGACACGGCCCATTTTCTGACTTCCGGTTTGCACCTTGGGCCATTTTTCTCGCCTCCGGAGGCTTCAGGGGACCTCCAGAGGGAGAAATGGCCCAAGGCGCAAACTGGAAGTTCAGAAACGGACTTTCTGGGTTGCCCGTTGCCTGGCCTCCCTGAAGCGTCCAGAGGGCATAAAATGGCTGAAAATCAAGGCCGAAATTAGCTGGAGCTGACAGGGCAAGGCTTCGGTACCCTCAGAAATGGCTCCTCATGCCACCTGTGCCATAGGTTCGCCATCATGGGGGTAGGCTTTTCAGCATGAAAACTGAACAAGATACTTCCCACGGATCTCATCTGAATTGGCTGCAAATTTGCTAAGAGTCTGTGGCTACGCCTACCACAATGAGGAGTTTCATTCCTTTAGGCTGGACACAAAGGTCTCACAGAAAGGTCTTATAGAAGCCAGAAAGCAATTTCAGGAAATTTTAAGAGGTTCTGCCTGGTAGGGAGAGTGAATTTATGACAGGGAGATGAAATGGATTTGAGTCTTAATAATTATATATGAAACATCTGCGCAGACTGTATGAATTCCCCACTGACGAGAAGCACTTGCATTAATATTTATGGATGAACGTCTGCAAAGCAGACGTCTGTTGGAGTCAAAAGGGCATTTTCATCGACCTAAACGGATATTCCATTGTTGCCTGAATGAAGTATCACTCAGGAGTCTCCAACCGTGGCAATTGTATGACTTGTGGACTACAAAGCCCAGAATTCCTCTGCCAACACATGGACTTCAAGTCCCAGAATTCCTCTGCCAACATATGGACTTCAACTCCCAGAATTCCTCAGCCAACATGTGGACTTCAACCCCCAGAATTCCTCAGCCAACATGTGGACTTCAACCTCTAGAATTCCTCAGCCAACATGTGGACTTCAACCCCCAGAATTCCTCAGCCAACATGTGGACTTCAACCCCTAGAATTCCTCAGCCAACATGTGGACTACAAAGCCCAGAATTCCTCAGCCAACATGTGGACTTCAACCCCCAGAATTCCTCAGCCAACATGTAGACTTCAACCTCCAGAATTCCTCAGCCAACATGTGGACTTCAACCCCCAGAATTCCTCAGCCAACATGTGGACTTCAACCCCCAGAATTCCTCAGCCAACATGTGGACTTCAACCCCCAGAATTCCTCAGCCAATATGTGAACTTCAACCCCCAGAATTCCTCAGCCAACATGTGGACTTCAAATCCCAGAATTCCTCAGCCAACATGTGGACTTCGACTCCCAGAGTTTGAGAGAAATGGGTGGTTAAGAAATATGAACTCTAAAGAGATAAATACAGCTCAACACACACAGTTCTGTGGGCCTCTCAAGGTGGCGCAGGTAACACCGCAGTCCTATGAGCTGCATTTGTTACCTGTCTGGTTTCTGGGTCCTATTCGAAGTGGTTGTTAACACGTTTCAAGCTCTACATGGCATGAGTCCAAGGTAGCCGTGGGTTTCACATTTTGTTACCAACGGTTTGCCGCATGCCCCTGCTTTGCATGCCCTTCCACGCATGCACCCGGCCTCGAAAATATGTCAAAACAGGACAGCATAGAACTGGGGCAGTTACACCTGCGATTTCCGCTACTTTGGGCGAACCGGTCGGAATCGTCTGAATACAATGAATCCAGTATCTTTTCCTCCACTTGGAACTTAATCCAGAAGGACATTTCTTCCAGCAAGGAACTTGACTGAGAAAGGAGATCCTGCTGCAGGAAAAATCAACTCTTGATGTTCTCCTTCGCTAATCACGGTTGTGTCTCTTAGGACTCCGGTTACTCCCTCTGTCGCACCAACACAGACCGTGCCTTCCCAGATGTCTTACAGTACAACCTGACCTACTTTGGCACCAAGCACTCCTTAGCAAAGCCTCCAAAGAGAATTATTTCAAACACGGGTTGGTATTAGTATGGCCATCCCTGTAATCTGTTCTGACTGAGGCTTCCCCAAAAAGCACGGAGCAGATTCCTTGTCCCGACAAAAAACCCTTTTATTAAACGAATGTGAATTCCTCTCATTCACCTTCAGCCAAGGCCTGGCAAACAGTCTTTCAAAGGAATATTTATGACCACAGACCTTATCTAGCTTGGAAAGCTGCCATGTAGATATTTTCCCAAATGAGGTGCTGTGCAAGGAAAGGCTGGGCACAGAGTCTCTGAGATTCACGGACAGATCTTCACACTCCTGAAATGAAACCAACGACCGAATGAACAAATTGTTTCCTGCAAAAGCCCCCTCCCCTTTCACTCCTCTTTTATTCCCCATGGGAGGGGCCATTCACTGTCCACCAGTGGCTTTACTCCCAAGTCGATCCCTGATTTCTGAGCTGTTCTTTTCTTCTGGCAGCTCTGCGCATGCGCACACTGGGAACAGGCTCCAGCTGTTCCTCTGCCTCACTGCTGTCTAGCTCTGTAGGCACCTGCTCACTGCCAGACGGCCTCGCCCCCCTCTCTGCCTCTGACACAGAGCCCATATCTGAGCCTTCCTCAGACTCCAGGACTGGCCCATCTTCCTCCCCAACCTCCTCACTGTCCGATTCTGCTGCCAGCTCCGCTGACCACTGGTGGGCCACAACAACCTCTGGGATCCACATTTTAGGGTTTCCCATTTGTTTTGGTAGGAAAGGCCCCATGAGGTGAGACAGATCTTCCATCCTCCCCATCTTCTGAGCTTCGTGTTTAATAATGCAGGAGCCCCATCTCATCTAAGCAATGGAAAAGTCCGTTGTTTTCACCGGATAGCTCAGCTGGAATTTCATCTGCCAAGATCTGGGCTTTGAATCTGCTAACCCACTTGCAGGTTGGAGTCACATTCTTTTTTTTAAAAAGCATTTGATTACTTTTATTATTGCCTAAATAGATGGGAAAGAAATGGAGGTAGGGGCAGATTTTATTTTCCTGGGCTCCAAGAGCACCGCAGATGGGGACTGCAGCCAAGGAATCAAAAGAGGCTTGCTCCTGGAGAGGAAAAGCAATGGCAAATCTAGACAGCATCCTAAAAAGGAGAGACATCCCCCTGCCAACAAAAGGGCACATAATCAAGGCTGTGGTTTTCCCAGTTGCAATGGATGGCTGTGAAGGTTGGACCACAAGGAAGGCTGAGCGCCAAAGAATGGAGGCCTTTGAACTCTGGTGCTGGAGAAGAAGACTCCTACATTGAGTCCCTTGGACTGCAAGGCCATCCAACCGGTCAGTCCTAGAGGAGATCAACCCTGACTGCTCTTTAGAAGGCCAGATCCTGAAGAGGAAACTCAAAAGACTTTGGCCACCTAATGAGAAGGAAGAAGGACTCCCTGGAGAAGAGCCTCATGCTGGGAAAGATTGAGGGCAAAAGAAGAAGGGGATGACAGAGAAGGAGGTGGCTGGATGGAGTCACCGAAGCAGCCGGTGTGAGCTTCAATGGACTCCAGAGGATGGAAGAGGACAGGAAGGCCTGGAGGAACATGGTCCATGGGGATGCAATGGGTCAGACACAATTTCGCAGCTAACAACAACACAGCACTGTGTAAAAGGAAACGATCAAAAACAGAGATGCAAAAAATAAGAGATAGTATAAAAAGTACATAAATCTTCGTTTTTCCACTTCTATTCATTTTCCTCTGCAAGATAAGTACCGCTCTGATATTTACACTTTTCTGTAAGCATTTATAGCTGATGCTTCTATTTACTTGAGTCATTTTTCCCCAGCTGTTTATAATTGATCTGTTTTTTCTTCAAAAGCCATCTCTAAATCTGTTTGCCTAAAATCAGTTTTATTATTGCCTAAGCACTGTACAAAAGGAGGCGATCAAAACAGAGATGCAAAACTGTAAAATATAGTATAAAAAGCACATAAATCTTCACTTTTCCACTTCTATTCATTTCCCCCCCAAATAAGTGCCACTGATATTTACACTTTGCTGTAAGCATTTATAGTTGATGCTTGAAATCTACTTGAGCCATTCTTCCCAGCTGTTTTTATTTCTTTCTTTCTTCAAAAGCCATCTCTAAATCGTTTACTTGGCTATGCCAGGCAATACGTTGTATCCCCTTTTAAAATTATTTTTTTCAAAAAATACTTTTTATGTCCATCCAGAGTGAAGCAGGAAACATGACAATCAAAAACACACAAACAGCTAGAAAACAAACGTATTGTTCCCAGCAATGCCTCAAGTAGTTTGGCTGATCTCCATTGCTCCTAACTTTTCTCTGCCCTATGTGCTTTCGAACCAGATGCAGAAAGCAGTTCCTCCTCCTCTTCCCTGGCCATCTGCCACTGCAAGTTTTCCCCAGTTGAAGTCTCCTCGAAATCTCTTCCTGCCATCAATCACCTCAGTTCCTGACATGCCAGGAATGGGCTCATCCTCCCCTAAGCTGACATGTGAGGAGGAATTTGGGGAATCGTCCAAGGGAGGCATCATAGCTTCTGGTTGATCCTTCCATTCCTCCTGATCAACATTTAAGATTCTTCTCAAACAAATGGAAATGATGATTGGCTTATCTTCTGCCAATGAGCCTCCTTTTCTTTCCCCTCCCATCACATTCACTAGAAGACTCTTGTGACGGGCTCAGCAGCAGCAGGAAGAAGTGTTGGGACAACACTGTGGCCCGACAACGGCCAGTGGAGCTTGCAGCAGATTCGGACAGTGAGGAGGTTGGGGAGGAAGATGGATCAGTCCTGAAGTCTGGGGAAGGCTCTGATGAGGGCTCTGTGTCGGAGGCAGAGAGGGGGCCAGGGCCGTATGCCAGTTATCAGCTGCCTTCAGAGTCAGACATTAGTGAGGCAGAAGAACAGCTGGGGCCTGTTCCTGATGTGCACATTCGCAGAGCGGCCAGACAATGGGAACAGCTAAAGAACAAGGATCGACTTGGGAGTAAGGCCACAGGTGGACGGTGAATGGCCCCTCCCAGAGGAAATAAAAGAGGAGCAAAAGGGGAGTGGAGTTTGCAGGAGACAATTAGTTCGCTTAAATGGTTTGTGACTCTCCAAGACTCCTTGCCAAGTTTTGCAGAGATCGGCCTGGCAGCTCTCCAAGCCAGAGAAGGTCTGTGTCCATAAATCCTCCCTTGAAAGTCTTTGCTGGATGTGAAGGACCAGAATTCACAGTCAATTAATAAAAGGGGTTTTTGTCGGGACAAGGAGTTTGCTTCATGCTCTCGGGAAGCCTCGGTCAGGACACCATCCTGAATCTTAGTGTCTCCTCTTCATTCTGGTTGAAGCACCTCAAGCAAAACTGAGGCTACTTTGGGGACCAACCAAAGTGACAAAAAGACATGGGCATCGATCCTAAAAATGCAATACCAAAATGAATGAACCTGTTACGATATCATGAAGTAACCACGCTCTGCCATGCTTGAGTAGTGATATCACATGCAAGCAGGGAGGTGTTTGTGGAGAAATATCAAGATTAAGGCACAACCGATCAACCTCTTGCTTGCAAAAATGGAAAGGCCCTTTTTTGACCTAGGCTTCCCCAGCAGCACGAAGCTGAGTGTTCATGCTGATAAACCCCTTTTATTGAATTGACAGTGAATTCCTCTCCAGCGAAGTCCCGGCCAACAGTCTTTCAAGATAGTTCACAATTACCGACCTTTATCAGGCTTGGAGAGTGGCCAGGCCGATATCTTTCAGACGCCGCAATACTAGGAATGAACTAATGGTCTCCTGCAAACTCCGCTCCCCTTTCGCTCCTCTTTTATTCCCTCTGGGAGGGGCCATTCACTGTCCACCTGTGCCCTTATTCCCAAGTCGACCCTTATTCCTTCACTGTTCCCTTCGTCTGGCAACTCTGCGCATGCGCACACTGGGAACAGGCTCCAGCTGTTCTTCTGCCCCACTGATGTTTGACTCCGAAGGCAGCTGATAACTGTCAGACGGCCCTGGCCCCCTCTCTGCCTCCAACACAGAGCCCTCGTCAGAGCCTTCCCCAGACTCCAGGACTGGTCCATCTTCCTCCCCAACTTCCTCACTGTCGGAATCTGCCTCCAGTTCCGCTGTCCGCTGGCAAGCCATAACTGGCCCTTGATTGCATAGTTATGACTGCCATCTTGACTCCCTGCATGCAAGTGCGTGAGGACAAAGTTTCTATCACAACATCATGACACGTGTTTCATCACTTTCCCCCGTCCCCTTTTGCTCTTCCCACAGTTCCTTGCACTAAGCGGGTGAGCCAACCTTCGTCAGATGGCCGCAAACGCAATGTGACTTCCGATTGCAAAGCTGTTAGGATTTCAAACTTTCTTCCTGCTGAGTTCTTAGCAGCGACTTGCCATTAAATACGTAGCTCCTTTCCGCCTTGCCAAAGTTGGGAGAGAGCAGAATGATTCCTGTGGGCTTTGGAGAATATAATTAAGAACGAAGCTGACTATCGCTGATAAATGGAGGTGACTTATCACTCTGCAGCATATAGGGAAATATGAAAGGGAATGGGGTAATTTGTCTGAAGCAATTAGTTGTCTAAATTAAAGATAACGGATTAAGGATGAAGCCTTTAAAGTCCCAAATATGGGGGGAATTATAAATGACACATTGGAGAAAGTACAAACATGGCACTTTCAAGTTGGCCGGGCTTCCTGAAGTGATGGATGGCTTTGTATTTTTTGTGGCTTGACATGGACACACAGTGGAGTAGGCTGGTCCCTGGGCGTGATACATAGAATTGCTTTGAAAAAGGGTAATTGCTGTGCACGGAAATGAGAAAATCTAGCAGCAGAACCAAATCTTTCATTGAAATCAATTTTCTGTTATGGAGGGAACAACGCCCTAACCAAATGGATTGACTTCGACCTCCACTGTGGCCTGTTGACCACCAGCCCCTCCAACAGCCAAATCAGAGGAGGAGGAAGAGGCGGCGGCATGGAAGTCAAGGTTAGCATCAGGGCAACCTGGGAGCTCCAAGGAAGAAGAGGGTATGGAGCTGTCAGAGAGAGAGAGAGGCGGAGTCTGGGCCATCCATCAGCCCTCAGATGGAGAGTCAACAGCCCCCAGGTCTGGAGGTGGCTGAGGAGGAAGAGGAGGAACAGCTGGATCCAGTGCCTGACACACAGATGTGCAGAAGGCAGAGGAGAGGAGAGCAGTGGAAATCTATGGGCCGGTCCTTGGGATGGAACAGCCACTGCTGCTAATAAAGCCCCACCTTAGCTCTGGGGATAAAAGGCAGGGGGCAGAGATGAATAGATGTGACAGAGGAAAGGAGAGCAGTGGAAATCTATGGGCCGGTCCTTGGGACGGAACAGCCACTGCTGCTAGTAAAGCCCCACCCTAGCTCTAGAGATAAAAGGCAGGGGGCAGAGATGAATAGATGTGACAGAGGAAAGGAGAGCAGTGGAAATCTATGGGCCGGTCCTTGGGACGGAACAGCCACTGCTGCTAGTAAAGCCCCACCCTAGCTCTAGAGATAAAAGGCAGGGGGCAGAGATGAATAGATGTGACAGAGGAAAGGAGAGCAGTGGAAATATATGGGCCGGTCCTTGGGATGGAACAGCCACTGCTGCCAGTAAAGCCCCACCCTAGCTCTGGAGATAAAAGGCAGGGGGCAGAGATGAATAGATGTGACAGAGGAAAGGAGAGCAGTGGAAATATATGGGCCGGTCCTTGGGATGGAACAGCCACTGCTGCCAGTAAAGCCCCACCCTAGCTCTGGGGATAAAAGGCAGGGGGCAGAGATGAATAGATGTGGCAGAGGAGAGGAGAGCAGTGGAAATCTATGGGCTGGTCCTTGGGACAAAACAGTCACTGCTTCTAGTAAAGCCCCACCCTAGCTCTAGAGATAAAAGGCAGGGGACAGAGATGAATAGATGTGTCAGACAACTATTCATCTCCCTGCTGGATGGACTTGTTAGCCTGCTGTGTGTGAGAGAGAAACTTTTTGAGGGGGCTGCCGGCGCTCTGAATTAAAAGAATCATTGATCTAACTAACGAGGATACGTTGCGTTTGGGGAGCTGGGTCAAAACACTCTCAATCAACCAACACTGTATGAGTGTCTGGGGAAGAGATAGAGCTGGATAGGCTGGACTACTGCAATGAGTTCTATGTAGAGCTACCCTTGAAAAGCATTCAGAATCTAGAGCTGGTCAAATTAAGGAAAATCTACCTGTCCTGGGATAATGTTGCAGGAACTGGGTTGGTTACTGGGACCAGAGCTTTAGTCTTCTATGTTTTCGGACTCGTTCTGGAACCCATCCTCCGGTAAGGTGACCAACTTTTTTACAATGAAAAGGAGGACAAAACACGTTCTATTGTCCAAAATGCTAAGGTGACCAACTTTTTTACAATGAAAAGGAGGACAAATAAATTGGAAAAAATATATCGTAAATAAAAGAAATATTTTATTCATTGCAACAATAATACACTAAAATATGATATATGCATAATAAAAACATTTGCAACATTTTATATTGTAATTATGCTTACATGCCTGTTAATTATTATTTAAATGAGTACTTTTCCATTGAATTAATATTTTTTGTCAATGTATCATCTTCTAACAATATATTGGAAATATCTGAACAAGAAATATCCTTCATATTGAATTTTACGGCAAGTGCTGCAGCTAGAGTATCAACATTCAATCTCGATTTCTCACTTGTCCAAAAATCATTGGCAATTGAAAAAAACTCTTTCAACTGCTGCATTAGTTCCAGGGCAGCACAACGTAAATTGAACAAGTATAAATAAATGTTCACATGGAATATGTTCATTTTTGAAATGGCTGAAAATATCCACCCATCTTTTATCAATTTCAACGTGTTGATTTTCCCATTGAATTAATTTTTCAGAATTTAAATATACATTCAGTCTTCTAATTTCTTCAAAGAGACAATTGTCGTCTATTTTAATGTCTAGCATTTCTTTAGATAAAAATTCAACACAAGATTCAATATCTGTCCAATATACTTGCGATGAAGTAAAAAAAACACCATTAAAAACTGTTTAATAAAATACGTCACATAACGCGCAACAGATTAGCCTTCAAATATCAAAAAGGAGGACATGTAGGAGGACACTTTTCAAGGGAGGACAGAACTTACAAAAGAAGGACTGTCCTCCCTAAAGGAGGACGGTTGGTCACCTTATCCTCCGGGAACTTCCTTCTACTGGAATATGTGCTTTGGGTCATTCTAAGCTTCATATTTTTTTTGACTATAAGACGCACCGGAGTATAAGGCGCACCAAGATTTCGAAGAGGTAAATTTAAAAAAAAAGGTTTTTCCCCTCCCGGCCCCCAGGAGCAATCTGCAGGCCTCCCAAACCCTCTGCATGACCCCTTTTTTTGTTGAAGGGAGAAGGAGGAGGACGAGGACCTGGTGGATGGAAGCCTTCTTGGTGCTCTCTCAGCTTTCTTGCTTTTTTGCAGATGCTTCATGACCCAACTAGGTAGTAACATCAGTGCTAGAAGGGAGGGGGTTTTGCACAGAGGAGGGGGAGGACTGTGGGGTCCTTGGTGCTCTCTGAGCTTGGTGGTTTTCTTGCAGACGCTTCATGACCCAACTAGGAAGTAATGACCCAGTTACCCAAAGTGCTAACACTGATGATGTTACTAGTTTGGGTTGTGAAACGTCTACAAGGAAACCACCGTAGCCAATGAAACGTCACTTTTAAAAAATGGATCCTGGAAATGACGACCATCAATCAATCAATCAATATTTATTTCTAAGCCGCGCCCTCTCCTGAAGGACTCGGGGCGGCGTACAATAAAACAAATAAAATACAAAGTACAATACAACACAATACAAATCTGGACAGGACATACATATAACAAGGACGTATATAAGACGTATACAAGGAGGAGGTAGGCTGTATATAAGACGTATACAAGGAGGAGATATTCTCCTTTACTAAAAGACTTCTCTACCTTAAGGTGTGTCCTGGGTGGGTTGATAAAAAGAATGGAAATGGCAGACAAAATCGTCAAGAGCTTGTTGGAAAAAATAACATGGTTTCCTGCAAAGGTAATTTACATATTGCTAAGCCTTTAGAGCTCTTTGAGAAAATCAACCATGTTCCACCCAGTCTGATTATTGTTGCAAGATCCAAGCTGGGTCGGTCACCGGGACCAAAGGTTTAGTCTTCTGAGCTTTTAGACCAGGGGTGTCCAAACTTGGGAACTTTAAGACTTGTGGACTTCAACTCCCAGAATTCCCCAGAAGTCCACAAGTCTTAAAGTTCCCAAGTTTGGACACCCCTGTTTTAGACCCATGCATAGATAAATACCATATTTTTCGGAGTATAAGACGCACCTTACCCCCCCAAAAAGAGGGTGAAAATCTGGGTGCGCCTTATACACTGAATACAGCATTTTTGGCCTCCCAAATCCCCACCCCTGTGCATCCCGTTTTTTTGCAGATTTTCACCCTCTTTTTCCTCCTCCTCCTCCTCCTCCTCCTCCTCCTCCTCCTCCTCCTCCTCCTCCTCCTCCTCCTCCTCCTCCTCCTCCTCCTCCTCCTCCTTCCTGCAAACCCCCCTCCCTTCTAGCACTGATGTTAACTAGTTGGGTCATAAAACATCTGCAAGAAAGCAACCAAGGTCAGAGAGCACCAAGGACCCCACATCCCCCTCCTCTTCTCTGCAAACCCCCCTCCCTTCTAGCACTGATATTGTTACCTAGTAGGGTCATGAAATGTCTGCAAGAGAACCATCAAGCTCAGAGAGCACCAAGGACCTCACAGTCCTCCTCCTCCCTTCTAGCACTGATGTTGTTACATAGTTGGGTCATGAAACGTCTGCAAGAAAACCATCAAGCTCAGAGAGCACCAAGGACCCCACGTTCCTTCCTCCTCCTCTCTTCCAACCCCCTCACTTCAATCACTGAGCTATAGATATTCTCCTTTACTAAAAGCAGATTCTACACATATTTTTTTAAGTTGCTTCAGCATACTAACAGACTGAAAAAGCCATTCCAGTCCTACTTTTCCAATGACTCAAGCTCACAAAATTGAGGAAGCATGTAGGAGTCATTCAACTCTGTAGATACCAATGCTACTTCCCGGTTCATTAATTTAAGAGAATGCAGCAATTAACTCCTGACTCCATTCCTGAAGCAACTAGGGAGTTAGTTAGCTGTGAAACCACCGTCTCAAAAAGATCCAGAGGGCATTGCTTTAACATTCAAACCAGGAAAAAGTGCCAGAGTTCCTGAGCCAACATTTTGGTTGCTAAGCAAGAGCGTTGCTAAGTGAGTTTCACCACATTTTGCAAGTTGGCCACGCCCACCCAGTCACATGACTGCCAAGCCACTCCCACCCAGTCACATGGCTGGCAAGCCACTCCCACAAAGCAGGCCACACCTACGGAAGAGGTTCTAAAAAAATTTGAAACCCATCACTGGTTTATAGCTATGTTTTGCTTATTTTTATCCATTTATTTGTGCCATTTTTAATGTGGTTTTTTTTACTTATTTCCTTGTACTTGCTGACAAATAAAAATAAATGCAAACAAAGACAAATAAAATAAATAAACTTACCAGAACGCAGCAGTCTGTCAAACCAAACCTGGTAGAAGAGATTCCAAGCATGCTTGATGACCTGATCATTCTGGTCTCATCAAAGAGAATCCAGTCATCTGTGATGATCTCCATCCTTCTGATCTGATGGAAGAGAATCAAAAGGAATCTGATTATTTTCCCGCGTGGAAAAAGAAATGTGACTCCTTTGAGTGACTTCCCAAGACTCCAGATTAAAACCTTGGTCTCCCACCCAGAATGATTTTTAATGAGGTGGGGAGGGTCTGGAGAACATTGGCTTAATTTTGCCAAATTCAAGGCTGATATGACACCCCCCCCCCCCAATTTTCCCATGATGTTTATAAAAGAATAGTGGCTGAGGAATTCAGGGACTTTAAGTTCCTGAATTAAATTTGCCAAGGTTGGACACCCCTGATTTTAGCAATCACACACACTGGGCTCAAGTTGAATTATCAACATAAATTGAATAAGGAACTACAGAAAAGCTAAACCCTGCACAGCATCCATACGTAAACAGGTTAGATTTTTTGTTTCCTGAATAGAATAGAATAGAATAATGAAGAATAGAATAGAGCAGAGTAGAGTAGAATAAATAGAATAGAAAAGAATAATGAAGAATATAATACAATATAATATAATAGAGTAGAATAAATAGCATAGAATAGAATAGGGAATAGAATAGAATAACATAGAATAATGAAGAATAAAATAGAATAGAGTAGAATAGAGTAGAGCAGAATAAGTAGAATAGAATAGGGAATAGAATAGAAAATAAAATATAAAATAGAATAAAATAAGAAATAGAATAGAATAGAGTAGAATAGAGTAGAGCAGAATAAGTAGAATAGAATAGGGAATAGAATAGAAAATAAAAAATAAAATAGAATAGAATAAGAAATAAAATAGAATAGAATAGAATATAGAGCAGAATAAGTAGAATAGAATAGGGAATAGAATAGAAAATAAAATATAAAATAGAATAAAATAAGAAATAGAATAGAATAGAGTAGAATAGAGTAGAGCAGAATAAGTAGAATAGAATAGGGAATAGAATAGAAAATAAAATATAAAATAGAATAAAATAAGAAATAAAATAGAATAGAATAGAATAGAGTAGAGCAGAATAAGTAGAATAGAATAGGGAATAGAATAGAAAATAAAATATAAAATAGAATAAAATAAGAAATAGAATAGAATAGAGTAGAATAGAATAAAATACAACAGAACAGAATAGAAAAGAATAGAAAAGAAAAGAATAATGAAGAATAGAATAGAATAGAATAGAATAACAGAGTTGGAAGGGACCTTGGAGATCTTCTAGTCCAACCCCCTGCTTGGAGTAGGAAATCCTGTACCATTTCAGAGAAATGGTAGTCCAATCTCTTCTTTAAAAACTTCCAGTGTTGGAACATTTACAACTTCTGGTGGCAACCTCTGTTCCACTGATTAATTGTTCTTGCTGTCCGAACATTCCTCCTTAGTTCTAGGTTGCTTCTCTCCTTGATTAGCTTCCATCCATTGCTTCTTGTCCTGCCTTCAGGTGCTTTGGAGAATAGCTTGACCCCCAAATCTTCTTTGTGGCAACCCTTGAGATATTGGAACAATGCTATCATGTCTCCCCTAGTCCTTCTTTCTCTTAAGCTAAACATTCCCAGTTCCTGCAACCGTTCTTCATATGTTTTAGTCTCCAGTCCCCTAATCCTCTTTGTTTCTCTTCTCTGCACTCTTTCTAGAGTCTCAGCATCTATTTTTACATCGTAGTGACCAAAACTGGATGCAAATATTCCAAGTGTGGCCTCACCAAGGCCTTATAAAGTGGTATTAACCCTTCACGTGATCTTGATTCTATCCCTCTGTTGATGCAGCCTAGAACTGTGTTGGCTTTTTTGGCAGCTGCAGCCCACGGCTGGCTCCTATTTAAATGCTTGTCCACTAGGACTCCAAGATCCCTCTCACAGTTACTGGAACCAAAAACAAAAGCATTTGAACATGCATATAGTTCTCGTGTGTTTGACTACAAATCAGGTGTTCCAAAACGAAAGTAAAAGGATGCAGAGGAGCTGACGGACATCCCATAAAGAAGACCATATTTGGGGCACAGATTGTTCGGGGAGATGGTGGTTGAAAGGCAGCAAAGTGACTCATGCAAGAGGACAGCCATCCAACTCCTGAGGCCTGGGAAGACTTGTTGTCAGATGCCCCTTAGGCTTGCTTTTACTTCGCTGCTGTGCGGTGACAAGCTGCCATAAAGTGTCAGGAAGGGGAATGAAGGGCGGGGAATGCTTGGGGAAATGAAAGTAAAAGCTGCATCTCCTCCAGATGCTGCCTCAAGGTCACCCCGCTGGGAGAAGGAGAGAGCAGCAAACCAAAATCGCCGCTTGGACTGTCTGTTATGAAAACATCTTGCCTGAACATGATTGCTTAAGACGTATAGTGGGAAATGAGAGATAGTGAAGGGAGGGAAAAGTAGAACTTGGGGATTTCGGCGTGCGATTCTCAGTTCCGTCTTTGCAATACTGCAGTGCACTTGACCTCTAATAAGCTATACCTTCCTCAACAAATGGAGCCAATGATCATTTCTCTCTTTAGAGCAGTGGTGAAATTCAAATTTTCTTACTACTGGTTCTGTGGGCATGGTGTGACTTGGTGGCCCTGCCTTGGTGGGCGTGGCAGGGGAAGGATACTGCAAAATCTCCATTCCCACCCCACTCTGGGGCAAGCCAGAAGTGGCATTTGCCAGTTCTCTGAACTACTCAAAATTTCCTCTATCGGTTCTCCAGAACCTGCTGGATTTCATCCCTGCTGCAGAAGGCTTAAGTTGTAGCAGGTTCGAGACTTTTAAACCTTTTACTTCTTGAATTAATTTGTTTCCTGTTGTTTGGAGGACTCGTGGATTTCTTCCAACAAGTTTTGAAAAAAAAAAACAGAAAGTTGAAGAAAATGCAAGGAAAAAATGTGAAATTCTCACCGACATGCTACAAATTGTGAAGATTTTCATGTGTGTGTGCACCCCGGAGCCTGGCTATACATTTATATTACCCTGTAGATGATGGTGAATACCTATTCTCCTTCATCTAATTAAAATATACAGTCTATTTAATTCAGCCTCTTTCATCTGCATGAATAGCAATGACCCGGTTAATCAGTTATAGAACAAGACTAAACACTTGGCTTCGTTTGATTCCTCTGGAGGGATTATTACAACCAGGAGCTGCTATTGGCTTCTGCTAAGTAGAAGCACTTCGGAAGACATTCGGTGTTAGGCCAGTGAGATGTTTTTGTCAATTCAGATGGAAAGTTGCTCAGATATTCAATTAAGCTTCTACACCTGTTGAATCGCCTCAGGGTAAAGATATCATCAGAAACTCAAGAGAACGTAGCACGTTTTGGAGGTTGATGACTAAGTAGAGGCTGTAGTAGAAGTTCACGTATTCCATAATTAATCTTTGGCATCTTCAGCTTTGACAATGGAGCGGTGCAGTGGCCTAGAGGTGGAGCTCTCGCCTCACAATCAGGGGGCTGTGAGTTCGATCCTAGGTAGAGGCAAATATTTCTCTCTCTGGGCCTGATGAGAATATATCTGCTGAACAAAACTCCGCATTGGAGTTTGCCCAGTTGCCCAGACTCCACCCTGCAAGGGATTATGGGGTCATTAAGAGAAGATGATGATCTTCAGCTTTGACAATGTGATATTTTAATCTTTTTTATTACAACAAGATTTTTATTGGTTTTACAAAAATAATTGGGAAAAGGGATGGTGGATAGGGTTACAAATTTTGACAGCTACATTATGCAGGAAATGGCCCTCCCCCCCCATTCTCATAACTTTCATTTGTTAATACATTAAGTTGTTACTACTTAGTAATAATTTGTCAGCATATTTTAACCTTTTATCTTCAAATAAATTCAATCATTTTATATCAAACAGATTTTCTAACTCATTTTTGTGATCTAAGTTTTCTCAGTGTTGCCTCTTCTCACACCACCAGCAAGGCTCCAGCACCTCCTGTGTCCTGTGTATTACGTGTAGTGTCATCGGATTTATCCAGGAGGACTTTGTTTTTTTCCATGAAGGCCTCAGCCTCCATAGTTGTATTAATTCTAACTCTAGTGTCCTCCCAGAATATCAGCATACCTTCTGGCATGAGCCATCTGAACCAAACCCCTTTCTGGTATAATTTCTTCGCTAGAAGCAAATATTTTTTTCTTTTATCTCTAACTTTCTTTGGGATTTGTTTCAAGATGGCTATTTCTCTTTCCTTGTATTTTAATACTTGCCCCCTTTGTGCACTCAGAATCTCATCTCTTGTAGTCTTTCTGAGAAATTTGATGTGGACCTCCCTTGGAACATTGTGTGTTCTGGCGTATGCTGAATTTACTCTATAGACCAGGTCAATATCCCACCCCATCTGTTGTCTGTCTTTTTGGATATATTCAGCCAATACATTTGTCATGATGTCCCTCAAATCTTCATCATCAGCTTCAATTACATTTTGAAATCTAAGAAAAAAAGACATCTTTTCAAACTCCATTTTTATCTGATGGTTCTCAAGTTCTCGGTTTCCTTTCTGGACCCCCCCCCCCCACCTCTCTCCTCATCTCAGCCGTCCCCTCCTCCAAAAGTTCCAATCTTTGTGTATTTTGGGCCGTTCGGTTCTGGTTTTCTCTGAGCTGTTCATTCATTTCTCTTAGTTGACTCTTTAGTTCCTCCTGCCCCTTTAAGATCGTTTGAAACATCTGTTGGGTTATGTCCACCTCAAGGGGCTTAGGCTGGAGCAAAGATGTTAAGGTCTGTTGTCCACTGGGGCTGGATGTTGAGGATGTTGGGGCAGAGGCAGCAAAGCCTGGTTTCCCTGGTGGTGGTTTTTTTGGTGCCATTGTGGTAAGAAGAGCTCAGAAATGTCTGTGTCAATACAGAGAGACAGCGATTGTAGAAGTGGATAGCCGAGAGAGATCACGAGGCAGGCAGTCCAGACAAATAAAGACCTTATCTAAAGCCTAAATCCAGGCAGCAAAATCCACTGTTCCAAGTCCAGGATAAAGTGTAACAAGAGATATCTCTGAGTGTCACGGAGACAAAGACAAAATGCCAGCAATTTCTGTGGGTGGAGTCAAGTTTCAAAGTACATGAAGACAACGGAAGTGTGCCATCTTTCCTCGCCAGCACCGGGATCAGAAGGCAACAAACCAAAAGTTTTCAAAGTTTTCAGAAAGTCAGATCATCACCTCATTTCACAATTGCAGCAAAATAAATCTGCTGATTGCTATGAGCGTGACTTCATTCCAAAGCTCACCCCCCTCCTCCTCCTCCTCTGGGGGCAGAGAGCAGTTTAAAGCTGCTTGTCCAAGGGGGGGGGATCCCCCTGCCTCCAGTCACACTTCCCAGGAACGGATTGAAGTTTTAAAAAGCTGACATTCCTTTTTTTTTCTTCAGTCAAGAAAGGGAACGGGGGGGGGGATTTCCACCTCACCGCATTGTAGCTGTAGCCTTCTAATTGTTGATCTCGCCCGGCTGCCTCAATGCGAAGACACAGGAGCGCCTCCCCTTTTGCCTCCTGGTGCCTAGGGCGATGCAGGGAGCCCCCCCGGCCGCCGCCGATATAGGGGGTCCCCCGCTAAGCCGCCCCATCGGCAGGGGCCCCTACAAGGCTCCCTGTGTCCCCCCGATCAGGGGGGAGCCCACCAAGAGCGCGCGGGGCGAGCAAGGCATGCTATTTTAATCTTGATTCACCATAACGTGATCAGACTTGTTGTCAGGGAATTGCGCAGCAGGGATCCAGAATGAGGTCAGAGGCCCTGACATGAACTTGTAGCTTTATATAAATAAATATATGTCACATTTATGTCTACAACAGACAAGAAAGTCTGGAACATCCATGAGGTAAAATCTGAAACAGCACCCAGAGCACCCAGAAGAAAAAGGCGGGAAAAAGGGAACTCCCCCTTCTCACCCAGCAACCAATCATAACATAGATTGCCTCATGGAGGAGCCCGCACTTTTCAAACAATGTTCTGACCTAGGCTTCCTGAGTAAGCATAAATCACAATCTTAGTCCCAAAAACCTTCTTTTATTTATATGGCTGTGAATTATCGCCATTCACAGCCCATAATGATTCACAAACAGTCTGGGAAGAGTCCGATAGATGTCTGCTCGAGTGGCCACAGTCCTTCAGGGTAACGCTGATAAGCACCCACCTTTATCTCCCTTGAAACGCTGACAGAGACCTAACTGCCAATTACTTTTGCAAGGCCAAACGTAGCACAAAGTCAAATGGAGCTTCTCAGAGCTTGAACTAACCATATGAACTAATTGCTTCCTGCCAAGGCTCACATCCCATTCATTCCTCTTTTAGGTCTTATCGGAGGGGCCAATCACCTCCAAGCCTTACTCCCAAGTTGCCCCTTTTTCATCAATTGTAATTGCTTTCTGGCAGCTCTGCGCATGCGCACACTGGGAATAGGCTCATACTGTTCTTCTGCCTCGCTGATGTCAGACTCCGGAGGCTCCGGAGGCAGCACATCACTACCAGATGGCCTTGGCCCCCTCTCTGCCTCCGATGCAGAGCCCTCGTCCAAGCCTTCCCCAGACTCCAGGACTGGCCCATGTTCCTCTCCAACCTCCTCACTGTCCACCTCTGCTGCTAGCTCCATAGGACGCAGGGGGATCACTACAATCAATCAACCGCAACCGTATGTTCTGGACTGGCCCATTGTATACTTTACTTTACTTTAATATCCTAACATTTAACTACCATTCACTCATTTTAGCACTTAATTTCAATGTCATTTAAAAAACAAAGAAAAAAGAAAACCAATTGTACTTTGTACATTGCTCTGGGACTTTTGCAACAAGTGCAGCACAATAACTTTCACAGCCGTAGAACAATTCGGGTCTCTTTTTAAGGTCACAAAATTTGGAGAGTTGAAACAAGAAGTACCGTATTTTTCGGAGTATAAGATGCTCCAAAGTATAAGATGCACCTAGCTTTTGGGGAGGAAAACAAGGGGGGAAAAATCTGCTTCTGCCTCCCAGCAATTTTCCTCCTTGCCCCAAACAGTACAGACGATATACACTGTTTGTGGTGTTAACATTTCAGACTATACTTGTACAGATGCTGTTAAAATTGATGTGGCTTTCTGGAAGTATAGTTATTCTCTGCTATTTAAAAGAAGATACAACAGCACTGGGCCTCTTCAGATCAAGCATTTATTTTTAAAAGCTTCTTCATTTTGTTAAGCTGTCTAGAACAATAATAAAACAGTATTTAGAAAATAAGTTTCATAATTTGAACATTTTATAAACATTTATAGTTATTGACTTACCTCCCTGCAGCAAACAGCCTGATTAGCAGGAGAAGAAAAAACCTGCCTCTGCCTCCCAGCAATTTGCCTTGTGGAGCAAAGAGCAAGTTTCACTTTCAATTTCAGCAGGGGCCTCCCGATCATCAGCTGTTTCAGGCTGCAGGGATTGCTATAGCCTATTGCAGCCTCTGCAAGCCCCATTTCCCCCGTTTGCTGCAAGGAGGTAAATTGCTGGGAGGCAGAGGCCAAATGGTGGGGGTCGGTGGATGTGTAGGGCTACATTCAATGTATAAGACGCACCCAAATTTTCACCCTCTTTTAGTGGGGAAAAAGGTGCGTCTTATACTCCGAAAAATACGGTTTGTTCCAATTTGCAAGTTGAGAAGTGTGCAAAGGAGACAACTTGCTTCCAGTGCAGTGCCCAAAACAAAGATGTCTTTGAAATGGTTTTTCTTCTTCTTCTTACAATTGAATGAGAGATTCTTCCTCAACCAATATTCATCTAATGCTTTTCTGTCATCGGATACGTCCCACTTTTAAAACAGTGTAGCACATAGAGGGTATACTGACAACCAGTTGACAAAAATAATTCTTTCCTGGCAGCGTACCACATGTTGTTTCTTGGCACTGCTTCTCTTGATGAAATCTTGGTTGTTCTGATATAGATTTTTACGAGAATATTTCTGGGGAAAAATCAGCAGGGAGAAAAATGCTCTCTAGACTAAGAATAGATCATTATGAAGCCTGTTTTGGAAGCCTTTCATTATTGATTGTGCTCTTAAGACCCATATAATCAGTATCCAAAGTCTAGCTACCTTTATGGTTGATGTGCTGACTGAGGCTTCTAAGAGCATGAAGCAAACTCCTTGTCCCAACAAAAAACCCTTTTATTAATTTCCTGTGAACTCTGCTCATTTACCTCCAGCAAAGTCTTTCAAGGGAGGATTTACAGTCACAGACCTTCTCTGGCTTGGAGAGCTGCCAGGCCGATCTTTGCAGAACTTGGCAAGGAGTCTTGCGAGAGTCACGAACCAATTAAGTGAACTAATGGCCTCCTGCAAACTCCACTCCCCCTTTGCCCCTCTTTTATTTCCTCTGGGAGGGGCCATTCATCCTCCATCTGTGGCCTTACTCTCAAGTCAACCCTTGTTCTTTAACTGTTTCTTTCATCTGGCAACTCTGCACATGCGCACACTGGGAACAGGCTCCAGCTGTTCTTCTGCCTCACTGATGTCTGACTCCGAAGGCAGCTGATAACTGTCAGACGGCTCTGGCCCCCTCTCTGCCTCCAACACAGAGCCCTCATCGGAGCCTTCCCCAGACTCCAGGACTGGCCCATGTTCCTCCCCAACCTCCTCACTGTCCGAATCTGCTGCCAGCTCCCCGAAGGTCAGCTTCAGGGTTGACATGCTTTTTCGTCCCTGATCGAGTATGAACAATAATTTGTAGACCCAAGTAGCAACAACAAGAAGAACAAAATCTACACAAAGATGGACGGACGTTCTGGATGAGTGGCGTCTATCACAAAGTCCAATTAATTTGTCAGGGTGGCGGTTGGAGTGGAAGTGGGGAGAATCAGTTCCCAATGAGCTGAACGAGACTTTGACCTGGCAAAAAATGTGTCAATGATTCTGCAGAGCGGAAGCCTTTGAGATCTTTTCCTCTAGGCCCCATTGATGCTCTAATAGCTTGACCTCTGCTCGCGTCCTTCAGTCAATCTTCCTGCTCTTCAAATTGCCACAGAGAATTGCTGCATTACTCACACCCCTCTGCAGATGGAACAAAGAGGGCTCAACATCTATCGGGGATAAGTGCCATTCTTCTAGGAACTGGCCGAATTGCTTTCAGCATAATGGAGGATAACATAGAGAAGACATTGTTAGCCAAAAGCTTTTCAGATCTCAGGCTGGTGGATCTGTACAATGGCTTATGATGAATGATGAACTTAGGAAACTGAACAGTAACTTTTTCAATTCTGAACTTTGGGTAACTACCAAAGAAGAATCAGGGATGGAGAAATCAGAATTAAACACAGAAATACAGCCAGATCCTGAAGAGGAAACTCAAATGCTTTGGCCACCTAATGAGAAGGAAGGACTCCCTGGAGAAGAGCCTCATGCTGGGAACGATGGAGGGCAAAAGAAGAAGGGGACAGCAGAGAAGGAGGTGGCTGGATGGAGTCACCAAAGCAGTTGGTGTGGGAGTAAATGGACTCCGGAGGATGGTAGAGGACAGGAAGGCCTGGAGGAACGTTGTCCATGGGGTCGTGATGGGTCGGACACGACTTCACAACTAACAACAAGAAATGGAGGGATGCGTAATAATTCCTCTGTCACCTGATCAGATCAAGTCAGGTTCTTTTGGATTCAGAAGATCTAATTGTCATGCCTGCAGCCTTATTTTCTTTTGGATCTTTGGCCTGCCACACTTTCTATTATTATTCTACTATGCATTTTCTATTGTGGGAAAATGGGATGGGGGATTGTATGGAGTTAGATTCTATGTAGCCATAACAAAATTCTTTCTAGAAAGCCAAGGTCATCCTTTGTCTCTGCACTTCTGCACCTGACTGGAACTGGATGGGAGGAACGGCCAGCATGGCAGTGGGAGATTGGACCATGGGATGGACTTGTGGGTGTGGGGGAAGGATCTTGAACTTTCAATTGGGTGGGGTAAACCCGGAAGCCTTCAGATTCGGGTTTTCCCAGATGTGCCAACTTGGCTCTCTTCATAAATTGGAACTTTGAGGAATCCTTTGCCTCGGACTCTGATTTACTTTTGGATGCTATTTGGAACCCTGACACTAACGTTGACCCAAGTATGAGTAGACGTAGTCCTCAACTTATGATAGTTCATTTAGTGACCATTCAAAGTTGCAATGGCCCTGGGAAAAAAAGTGACATGACTGTTTTTCACAGTTACGTCCTTTGCAGTATCCCCATGATCATGCGGTCAAAATTTGAATGCTTGGCAACTGATTCATACTTATGACCGTTGCTGTGTCCCAAGGTCATGTGATTCCCCCTTTGTGACTTACTCACAAGCAAAGTCAGTGGGGAATCCAGGTCCAACTTCACAACTGGCTTGCTAGCTTATCAGCTGCCGTGATTCACTTAACAACGCCGGCAAGGAAAGTCGTGAAATGGGGCAAAAGTCACTGAACCAATGTCAGAAACTTTGGGCTCAATCAGGGTCATAAGTAGAGGACTCCCTGTGCTTTTTAATATAAAGTAAGAAAAAGAAAGAGAAATTCAGGAGAAAGCAAATAGCGAAAGACAACTAAATAAAAGAAAAAATAGAACCTGAAGGAACAAGAAAACCACAGCTATTTAGAAACAGCTTCTGACTTTTCATTTTTCAACGCTGGGCAAGTTGCAAGAGAAAATGTGTGAACGAAAGTCTTTACCGTGTCATCTTGATGCACTTTCTGACCCCCAAAATCTGCTGTTATTATGGCACAAGGCCATAAAACATGAAAAAAAAAGTGTCAATAATTAAAAAAGAAGAAGAGTGTGAATGAAGCCCGTGAAAATGACCAAGAAACATGCAGAAATTGTATATACAAAACCTTTTGTATCCTTTACACAATCTTTGTTGTTGTTGTTGTTGTTGATAAAATCTACACTATAGGGAAGAAGGCATTGGCGAAAGGCTTACGTGCTCCATAATGCCAGCCTATTCATTTACCTATAAATAAATAAGTTTTATTTATGATCATTAAACTTAAAACTACTGCTACCTGATATTTTTAGGGTGAATTGTAAGATGCAGTAAAAAAAAAAAAAGAGGTCCTTTTTATCTGATTTTGGTCTATTTATTTACTTCTTGGAAATATATCTACACTGCCGGTCATACAGCAGAACACATAAAAAGATCTTTTACACTTTCGCAAATTCAACACAGCACAGAAAAATACCGGTAAGAAGCTTAAAATACATAAATGCAGCCGCCCCCCAAGTAGTGAAACCATCTAATTATGAGAATATGAAATATCGAGGGGTATAATTTCTTTTAGCATTTTTTTTCCACCTGAATTGTGTTAAATATATTGCCCGTGCTTTATCTTAAAGGTAAAGGTTCCCCTCGCACATATGTGCTAGTTGTTCCCGACTCTAGGGGGCAGTGCTCATCTCCGTTTCAAAGCCAAAGAGCCAGTGTTGTCCGAAGACATCTCCGCGGTCATGTGGCTGGTATGACTCAACACCGAAGGCTGTTCCCTTCCCACCAAAGGTGGTTCCTATTTTTCTACTTGCATTTTTTACCTGCTTTCAAACTGGTAGGTTGGCAGAAGCTGGGACCAATCACGGGAGCTCACTCTGTTACGTGGCGCTAGGGATTCGAACTGCCGAACTGCCGAACTTTCTGATTGACAAGCTGAGCGTCTTAGCCACTGAGCCACCCTTCTTTATTTTAGGGGAACTTAATCCACTCTAGGAACATTATGCCAGTCATCTTTGACTTACAACAGATTTGTTTAGTGACCGTTGAAAGTTACAATGGCACTGAAAAAAACTAACTTATGACCATTTTTCACAGTTACGACCGTTGAAGCATCCCCATGGTAAAGCATTGGGTATGTCTAGTTTAATGAAAAGAAGGACCAGGGGAGACATGATAGCAGTGTTCCAATATCTCAGGGGTTGCCACAAAGAAGAGGCAGTCAAGCTATTCTCCAAAGCACTTGAGGGCAGGACAAGAAGCAATGGGTGGAAACTAATCAAGGAGAGATGCAACTTAGAACTGAGGCGAAACTTCCTGACAGTGAGAATAATTAATCAGTGGAACAACTTGCTTCCAGAAGTTGTGAATGCTCCAATTCTGGAAGTTTTTAATTAGACAACCATTTGTCTGAAATGATATAGGGTTTCCTGCCTGAGCAGGGCCTTGGACTAGAAGACCTCCAAGGTCCCTTCGAGCTCTATTCTAATTTGGGGAAAATGCAGATTATGGCTGACAAATGAGCTGAAGGGCCAGCAGGGAGGGCAGATTGGGGCTAGTGGGTGGTTGTCTTTGGGGAGGGGGGGTAACATCCCAGAGAGGTCTTCTAGTCCAGCCCCCTGCTCAAGCAAGAGAACCAATACCATTTCAGACAAATTCTGCCCAGTCTCTTCTTAAAAACCTCCAGTGATGGAGCATTCACAACTTCTGAAGGCAACTTCTGTCCCACTGGTTAACTGTCCTCATTGTCAAAAAAATTTCTCCTTTTTTCCATGTTGCTTCTCTCCTTGATCAGTTTCCATCCATCGTTTCTCGTCCTGCCTTGAGGTGCTTTGGAAAATAAGTTGACTCCTTCTTCGTTGTGGCAGCCCCTCAGATACTGGAAGACTGCTATCATGTCTCCCCTGGTGCTTCTTTTCTCTAGAGAAGCCAAACCCAAATCCTGCAACCGTTCTTCATAGGCCTTTAATCATCTTAGTTACTCAATGGATTTCCTGTCTGGCTGCTCTCCGAGGGTCAGATTAGGTAATCATATCTCTTCAATCCTCCTTCTTAACACTGGTAAACCCCAGGGTTGCATGTTGAGTCCCTTACTCTTTATGTGTATGACTGCATTTCCACTCGCGCTAGTAATACTATAGCTAAATTTGCAGATGATACAACTGTGGTGGGAGTAATCTCCAGGGAGGGATGTGTCTGCCTATCAAGATGAGGTGGAATGGTTGATTTCGTGGTGTGGAGACAATAACTTGGTCCTTAACACCAATAAGACCAAGGAGTTTCTAGTGAACTATAGAAGGAATAGATCAGACATTCAGCTCTTGCTTATCAATGGAGACTGAATGGAGCAAGTGGCCAGTTTTAAGTTTCTGGATGTTGTCATAAAAAAAGGACCTGACCTGGGGCAACTCACATTGCAGCCCTGGTCAAAAGGGCCCAGCAGAGATTATACTACCTGAGACTTCTCAGGAAGCAACAACTGAATGGAAAACTGCTGGTAACCTTCTACCGCTGCACCATAGAGAGTATTTTAACTTACTGCCCCTGTGTATGGCTTGCCAATTGCACAGGGGCAGATAGGACAGCAGTCCGGAGGGTCAACGTCATTGCCCAGAGCAGTGGTGGGCAACCTTTTTTTTCAACTGAGCCAAATCTCGCCAAAACCACGATTGAAATTTACTTTGAGAGCCACATTTTTAAAACCGAAAATACATAGGATGGTACACTGTTTTTAGTTTCAATAAGTTTTTATTGAGAATATTCTGCATGCAAGTATCCACATAGGTCGGGAGGATACAAATAACACAACTAATAAAACAAAAACTTTAGAACGATATTATTTATCGATAACGTTAAATTCCGTAAAATTTGCCTTACAATGTAGAGAAAATTACATCCTGACATTGACTGACAAAGTCACAACCACTAATGTGAACATTGGCCTTGCATTTCCTTGGATAGTTTGAGTAAATCAGGTTTGTATGTTGTTGTTTTTAATTTCATCTCTCTCTCCCACTTTCTTTCTTTCTTTTTTTCTTTTTCTCTCTCTCTCTCTCTCTGGCTCTTTGTCTCTCTCTCCCTCCCTCCCCCATCTCTGTCACTCTGTGTGTGTGTGTGTGTCTCACTCACTCTGTGTGTGTGTGTGTGTCTGTCTCTGTCTCTCCCTCTGTCTCTTTCCCCTCCCTTCCTCTCTCTCTGTCACTCTGTGTATGTGGGTGTGTCTGTCTCTCACTCATTCACTTAATCACTCACTCTGTGTGTGTCTCTCTGTCTGTCTATCTTTCTCTCCCTCCCTCCCCCTCTGTCTGTGTGTGTGTGTGTGTGTGTGTCTGTCTGTCAGTCTCTCTCTGATTCCCTCCCTCACTCCCTCTCTCTGTTCCTCTCTCTGTCTGTCTTTCTCACTCACACACACACACACACACACACTGTGGTCACCTTGTTGAGTGTTCCAATCACATTTGAAACACTCAACAACTGGCCTGCATTTATGGTATTTTGCAGCATTCTGCAGTCATAGGACCAAAATTGGTTGTCACTCGCCCGGGCTTTTGCAGAAGCTTCCCTTCGAAGCCCGAGAGGAGGGAGGGGAGCGGGCACCCGGCACACAGAAGAGCCGCATTAAAGGGTGTAAAGAGCCGCATGTGGCTCCTGAGCCGCGGGTTGCCCACCACTGGCCCAGAGGATCATGGGTTGCCCCCTCCTCTCTTTGGAAAAGCTTTATAGCTCCCGCTGCCTTAAGAAAGCTCAAAACGTCCTTCAAGATCCATCTCATCCTGGGTAGCCTTTTTTTTTTAAACTATTACCATCTGGCAGACGGTACAGGATAATAAACAACAAGGGCAAATAGGCTGAAAAACAGCTTCTATCCCAGGGCAGTAACTATGTTGAATTCTACAGTATAGTGCAATATCGGGTTTTCAATTTCAATTATACAGAATGCAAAGGATGTATGTTTGCGTTTTTATTTTTATAATTGTAATGTACACTGATGACGGCATTTCATTTCATGTGCAGTGACAATAAAGTAAACTAAATTGCTTTGAATAAGCACACATCAATGCTTATGGCGTACCTGAAATGCATGTAGCCAGGAGAAAACACACCAGCTCAAATTCTTTAAAATTACTCACCCATTTGGCAAGGACATTGGCTTGAATGTTTGATTATTTGAAGCCCCCTTTTTGATGAGAATTTGGATTTTTCTGTGCCGGGGAGTAATGAACCCATTTCTATCCCCCACTAGCCATAAATGGAATTGAAATTAAAATTCCACCTTCACGACTAATGAAGCCATCAAGCAATGTAACCTTGCACCCAGGAGGGAGGAAAAAATTGAAGAGCATATCTATCCACGGGCAGGGGGTGCAATATTCAAATGAATCGCAGAGGTTTTTAATAGATGGGAGACATTCATCCCTGGACTATGTAATTAAAATGTACCATGCATAATTAAAATTAATATAATTTTAAAAGTCCAGCGCGGTTTAATTATCTTACTCAAACATAGCCTTCAGAGACATTAGAAATCTTGCTTGGATAGATTATTATTATTATTATTATTATTATTATTATTATTATTATTATTATTATTATTAATTGTTGTTGTTGTTGTTATATGATTGTATCACAGCAGCCAGTTGTTTCGCCGGATTTGGCATTGATTACTAGTCGGGGCCCCACCCAGGGGCCTAGGACGTCGTAACGTATTTTCGTAATATACGTGCAGATCCAAGCAGTACAGCTTTTTGCATTTGACTGATGGTGATTTTGTCAAGTTTTAACTGTTTTAAATGTAATTCCAGTGCTTTTGGAATAGCACCCAGTGGGCCTATTACCACTGGAATTACCACTGCTGGTTTGTGCCATAATCGTTGAATTTCAATTTTTAAGTCCTGGTATTTCGCAATTTTTTCATGTTCCTTCTTGTCGACCCTGCTATCACCTGGTATTGTGATGTCTATGATTGTAACCTTATTTTTCTCAATCAGTGTGATGTCTGGTGTGTTATGCGCTAGTATTTTGTCTGTTTGTATACGAAAATCCCACAGGATCTTGACCATCTGATTTTCGGTGACTTTTTCAGGCTTATGTTCCCACCAGTTTGTTGTTGTTTTAATATTATAATTTTTGCACAAATTCCAGTGGATCATTTGTGCTACTGAATTATTATTATTATTATTATTATTATTATTATTATTATTATTATTATTATTTTATTACTGCAATGCTCTCTACATGGGGCTTCCCTTGAGATGCACTCGGAGACTACAGTTGGTCCAGAACGCGGCCGCGCGGGTGATTATGGGGAGGACTAGATACTCCCCTGTAACACCTCTCCTGCGCGAGCTGCACTGGCTTCCTGTGGTCTACCGAGTGCGTTTCAAGGTTTTGATTATGATCTTTAAAGCGCTTCATGGCACAGGACCTAGTTACATGCAGGATCGCATCCTGCCCCACACATCCCTACGACCAATTCGCTCACACAGAGAGGGACTTCTTCGGGTGCCGTCCGCCAAACAGTGTCGGGGGGCGACACCCAGGAGCAGAGCCTTCTCTGTGATGGGCCCAGCCCTGTGGAATGACCTCCCCCGTGACATCAGGACTACTTCCGATCTCCGCTCCTTCCGTGTACAGCTGAAGACCCACCTCTTTCAATTATCTGGCCTGGCTCAACCGTAATTTTTCTTACCCCTCCTGACTGTCTTTTTAAATTTTAAATTTTAATTGTACATTGGGTTTCTTACACTTGGGGTATTTTAATGATGATTTTTAACTGTCTAAATGTTGTAATTTGTTACCTCCTCCGTGCATGTGTGTCTTTGTATATATGTATGTTTATGTGTTTGTACTCATGTCTTATGTTCTATATGCTCCATTGTACGCCGCCCCGAGTCCTGTCTGGAAAGGGAGCGGCTAATAAATTTAAATTATTATTATTGTTATTATTGTTATTGTTGTTGTTATTATTATTATTATTATTATTATTATTATTACTACTACTACTACTACTACTACTACTACTACTACTACTACTACTACCACCAACCATCCTTTGGGGCTAATAATAATAATAATAATAATAATAATAATAATAATAATAATAATAATAATAATGCGGCACAATTCAGTGGCACAAATGATCCACTGGAATTTGTGCAAAAATTATAACATTAAAACAACAACAAACTGGTGGGAAAATAAGCCTGAAAAAGTCGTCGAGGGTCAGATGGTCAAGATCTTGTGGGATTTTCGCATACAAACGGATAAAATACTGCCGCATAACACACCAGACATCACACTGGTTGAGAAAAATAAGGTTACAATCATAGACATCGCAATACCAGGTGATAGCAGGGTCGCCGAGAAGGAATATGAAAAAATCGCAAAATACCAGGACTTAAAAATTGAAATTCAACGATTATGGCACAAACCAGCAGTGGTAATTCCAGTGGTAATCGGCACACTGGGTGCTATTCCAAAAGCACTGGAATTACATTTAAAACAGTTAAAAATGGACAAAATCACCATCAGTCAAATGCAAAAAGCTGCACTGCTTGGATCTGCACGTATATTACGAAAATGCGTTATGACGTCCTAGGCCCCTGGGTGGGGCCCGACTAGTAATCAATGCCAAATCCGGCGAATCAACTGGCCGCTGTGATACAATTCTGTTGATGTAATAATAATAATAATAATAATAATAATAATAATAATAATAATAATAATAATAATAATAATAATACGTATTATTATTATTATTACCACCAACCAGCCTTTGGGGCTGGTTGGTAGCTCAACAGCTCGAGTCCTAACCAAGGACCTAGGAACTGTTAAAGTAACGTCAGAGGATATAAGCTGTTCCAAGTAGGCTGGTTTTTTGTAGAGTCAGAATGTTCAAGTCAGGTAAATTTAGAATTTCCAAATAGTGAGGTAGCCCTCTAGGTATTGCTCCAAGGGCTCCAATTACAATCGGGACAACACATGATTTCTTTTTCCACAGTCGCTCAACCTCAATTTGCAAGTCCCGGTATTTTGTGATTTTTTTTCTTGTTGTTTATCTTCAATTCGTGCATCACCAGGTAATTGCAATGTCAATGAACCATACTTTTTTTCTTTTCTATTATTGTTATGTCAGGTGTGTTGTAGGCCAAGTGCCTGTCAGTCTGGATTCTGAAGTCCCACAAGATCTTGACTTTCTCATTCTCTAAAACCTTCTCAACCTGATGGTCCCAGTGGTTTTTGCTGTACTCAAATCCAAACATTTGGCACAATTTCCAGTGAATGATCTTAGCAATGTGGTCATGGCCTTGTAGGTAGTCAGTTTGTGAGATTTTTCTGCACCCGCTGATCAAGTGGTCGACTGTCTCATCTTTCTCATTACAGAGGCGACATTTGCTGTTGGTAGTAACATGTTGAATGTTTGCCTTCATGCAGTTTGTGGCTACGGCTTGTTCTTGAGCTGCCAAAATAAAGCCTTCTGTTTCTTTTTTCAGTACTCCTGATCTTAACCAGTTCCAAGTTAGTTTTTGGTCAGCTTTGCCTTCAATACTTTTCAAGTATTGGCCATGCATAGCTTTGCTTTTCCAATTTTCAGCTCGCTTATCAATTAACAATTTTTTCTTGTATTCAGCTTTTGACTTAGTTGTCTTCAGAAGGCCTCCTTTATTTACTTCCTTAATCATTGGTTCTTCACTTTTCTGGATGTAATCATTCAAGCTGTGTCTTTCTTCTTCCACAGCCTGCTTTACTTGTAGGAGTCCTCGACCACCCTCTGCTCTTGGTAGATACAATCGGTCAGCATCACTGTTAGGGTGCAAAGCACGATTCATTGTCATAAGCTTCCTTGTTTTTCTGTCCAAATTGTCCAACTCCATCTGGGTCCAGTCAATTATTCCTGCAGAGTATCGAATCACAGGTATAGCCCAAGTATTTATTGCTTTTATGATGTTTCCTCCACTCAGTTTGGACTTTAATATTTTGCGAATTTGTCGAATGTACTTGGCTGAAGTTGATTCCTTGACTTTATTATGCATTAAGTCAGAGGCCTCTGAAATCTCCAAGTATTTGTAACCTTCTTCTGGTTTTACTGCCTTTATCATTTCTTCATTCTCAAGTTGTATTCCATCATCTTCTATGACCTTGCCTGCCTTGGTTGCCATTGTTGCACATTTGTCAATTCCAAACTGCATACCAATGTCTTGGCTAAATTCTTTTGTGCTTTCAATTATAAATTCAGTTCAGCTTTTGTTTTACCAAATAGCTTCAAATCGTCCATGTACACCAAGTGTGAAATTTTCAGTCCTTTGCAAGTTCGTATCCACAGTTCCCCTTCTTCAAGATGGTTGTCAGTGGTAGCACTGAGAGTGTAAAAAGTAGGGGTGAAAGGGAATCACCCTGGAAAATGCCCCGTTTAATTTCAACTTCAGCCAGTTCTTCTCCATTAGCCATAAGCTTCGTTTTCCAGAGGTTCATTGAAGTTTCCATGAATTTTTGTATGTTGCTGCTAATGCCAAAGATTTTCAGGCATTTCTTGATCCAGCTGTGGGGAACTGAATCAAACACTTTCTTATAGTCTATCCAAGCCATGAACAGCTTGGTTCATCTTTTCTTTGAATTCTTTAGGATTAGCTTGTCAATCAGCAGTTGGTCTTTTGTTCATCTTGAATTTTTGCAGCATCCTTTCTGTTCTACAGGAAGCAATATTATTATATACTTTATTCATTAAACATGAAACTCAGCCAACTGAACATTCAAAAATGCATTACAAATACCAGTGACTGATGCTAACGATTGATACGGTTTGCTGCCAGGGTCCTAGGTATCAACCAAGTACCTTCTTAAAATATAAGATGTTCCAAGTAGCACAGCTTTTTGCAGTTCCACTGGTGTTATTGCAGGGAGCTGCAATTTGTGGATGTATCTTGTAAAATTCTTGGCCATGGTGCCAAGTGCCCCAATGACAATGTTAGATGCTTCCTCCATAGCCATGTAGTTTTGATGGCCAGGTCGCCATATTTCATGATTTATTTCCAGTTCTTTTTCTTCGACTCTGGCATCTCCAGGAACAGCGATATCAATAAACGGTACACTTTGGCCCTCTACAACTGTGATATCTGGCGTGTTGTGCTCCAAATGACGATCCATTTATATTCAAAAGTCCCACAAGATCTTCACCTTCTCATTTTCGATAACTTTTAACACTTTATGTTCCCATGACTTTCTGGATACGGGTAAATCATATTTTTTACATAATGACCAGTGGATTAATTTAGCAACTCGGTCATGTCTAGCTTTGTAATCAGTTTGTGCAATTTTGCTGCATTCACATATTAAATGTGAAACAGTTTCGACTTTGTTATTGCAAAGTCGGCAGTTTGGGTTGTCAGTGGATTTTTGTATCTTCGCTTTCATGGCATTAGTTTGTAGTGCTTGTTCTTGAGCAGCCAGTATTAAACCTTCCGTTTCTTTCTTGATAGTTCCCATCTTAAGCCATGTCCACGTCAAGTTGTCATCACATTTTCCTTCAGTGTTTTTCAAGTGCTGTCCATGCAAAGCTTTGGTTTTCCATCTATTTAATCTGTCATCCAGCTGTTTTTCCTTATAGTCTGCCTTTATTTCTGTTGTTTTTATGCTGTTCTCCGTTTTCACAGCCTGCAGCAATTTTTCTGAATGATTCTGCTCATAATCATTCAAACTTCGTTTTCCTTCTTCTACAGTTTGCTGGATTTGCAATAGCCCCCTATTTTTCTTGGCAGGTATAACCTGTCGATGTTACTTCGTGGATGTAAAGCGTGGTACATATTCAAAAGTTTGCGTGTTTTCCAGTCCAAGTTTTCCAGTTCAGCCAGAGTCCAGTTGATGATTCCAGCTGAGTAAGGTATCACTGGAACTGCCCATATATTAATGGCTTTAATTATGTTTCCAGCATTCAGCCTTGATTTTAATATTTTGTGGACCCTCCTGATGTATTCCTTTTGCGTTGACTCTTTGACTTTTCCATTCAAGATGTTATCTCCTTCCAATATGCCTAGGACTTGTAACCATCATCCTTGCTAATGCTTTCACTATATTTCCATTTCCCAGTTCTATTCCTTCTGTTCCTTTTTCCATTTTTCCTCGCTGCATGGATAATATAGCACATTTTTCAAGCCCAAAGTTCATTTTGATGTCACTGCTGAACAGTTGAACTGTGTTGAGTATTGATTTAAGTTTAGTGGGGCTTTTCACATATATTTTTAAGTCATCCATGTATAGTAGATGGTTTATTATTATTATTATCATCATTATCATCATCATCATTTCATTTTTCTGTTTATAAACAGCTAAAACACACGGAAGTAATGATAAAACAAACCATCATGCATCAAAAAATAAATAAAAAAGAGGTGGGGGGAAGTCAGCTCTCATTAGTTTCAAACTCTTGGAAACTTTTAAGAATGCCCTGACTAGCTGGAAGCAAACAGAAGTTCTTCTATTCCTCTTTGCCTAATTATTCACCTTTACCCAAACACACACCATCAAAATCGGAGTCAGGATCACAAATGGAAAGAGAGGCTAATGAGAGGTGAGTTTGTCTAAAATTAAAAGAGACAGCACACCAGAGGCAGAGGTGGTACTCGAACCGATTCACCCAAACCAGTAGCGGAAATCGTGGGTGGACCCGCTCACCTGCCCCCACTCTATGCTGTCCTATTTAGGCACGTTTTCGAGGCGGGGCACATGCACATGAGAGCAAGGTGCATGCGTGGAAGGCACAGGAGAGGTGTTTGCAGCTGCAAAAGTGGGCGCACGTACGCAGGGCGAACTGGGGGGAACCACCTGGTTAGCGGCATGGTGAAACCAGAGCCTGAGTTGGAAGTATAATAGGTTGAAGGAGGAAGTTTGTTCTCCAAGCTTGTGGGTTGGTGATAGACAAATCTGGCCCCAGGTTCTGCCTTAGTTCCCAATAAGTGATTGAGTCGGAAAATCCTTTAAAAGCAGTTTTATTAGGGTACCCGAATAAAGTGGGATCTCTCTACGGAAAAGAACAGAGAGAATCCTGAGCTCCAGCCTACATTCCTTTTTATACTTAACACCACAAGGAAAATGCAAGAGGGAAGTTGACTGGACGGGATGGAAGCAACGTTTCCTTTGCATAGAAAATCCGTTACAAATAAACCCAAATAAAACACAATTGAATGGGGAAAAAAATAATAAAAATAAAAACTTAGTTAGTTGTTGGTGATTAATAAGTAGAACTTTGTAGATGCTTATAGAATGTTTTTGTTTTTAAAATGTTTATTCATTAACAGATAACCCATCATGACAGTAAAAATGAAATAATAACTCTAACTGGTAAAAACAATTTGGATATAAACTATAATATGGGACCTGGGGAAAAGATTTATTAATTTTATTAATATTTTTTCTTGTTTAGATTTTGTTATAAAGATGCAATCTCTCCTGGGTACTTATAAATTCTAGTAATAAATTTTTGTCTAGATTTATTATAATATAAATATAAATGATTCTAGACAAAAGCACGTTTAAACAAATATAGTTAAATGAGAATGATGGTATATTGATGGTATAAAGATTTTTGATTTAAAATGTACAATTCAATATGAATGAAGTATAAATGAAGTATAAAGAATGATTGTAGCATGAAATTTATTTGTAACCAATCGACATGCTTTCTCGAAGATGTAATGAAGAATGTTTTTGTGTGTGTTTTTTGTTTAATTAAAACAATAAAAGAAAAAAGAAAAAAAGAAAATCCGTTACATATAGTCAAACATGTTCCATGTTTGCATCCCATAATATCACACATGTTCATTAAAATGAGGTCTGATGTCAGAAGGGGAGTAATTGTGAGGAGGAAAAAAAGGTTGTTTGGCATTCACAAAATAGATAAAACATCTTCAAGAAAACCTGCAAACTCAGATAGGACCAAGAAGCTCACGGAAGGTTTATACTGGTTCTCCTGCTTGAGCAGGGGGCTGGACTAGAAGACCTCCAAGGTCCTTTCCAGCTCTGTTCTATTCTAAGGGCTGCCCATCATATTCTGTCTTCATTCTGCTTTCATTCTCCACCACTCCATGTCTCCAAAATGCTATGCAGGCATCATCCATTAAAGATCCATCATCTGAGTCTTTGAAACTGCTACAGGGGGAAAAAAAATCCAGCCTGTAAAATAAAATACGAGATGAATAAATGAATAAAAATGTTCTCTATTTTGCTTAACAAAACGGGGGAGTATTTTTACTCAGATCAAGCGCCCTCTTCCAATGGAAGATTTACAGGTGATAAGGTTCAAGGAAATAGGCTCCCCAAACAGTTAAGATAATAAAGAAATACAGGTTTGTTTATATACTTAGGACCACAACTGAGCCCAAAATTTCTGTTGCTAAGCGAAACAGTTGTAAGCGAATTTTGTCCCAATTTACGACTTTTCCTGCCACAGTTGTTAAGTAAATTGATGCAATTTTTAAGTTAATCACTGGCTGTTAAGGGAATCTGCCTTCATCCGTCTGTCTGTCTGTCTGTCTGTCTGTCTGTCTGTCTATCTATCTATCTATCTATCTATCTATCTATCTATCTATCTATCTATCTATCTATCATCTACCTATCTTCTATCTATCTATCTATCTATCTATCTATCTATCTATCTATCTATCTATCTATCTATCTATCTATCTTTCTATCATCTATCTATCCTCTCTGTACCTACCTACCATCTATCTATCATTATCTATCTATCTCCATGTATCTACCTACCTACGTAGCTTGCATCAACATTTCGTTCTTTGATGTATGTTAGTGTTTTCACAGAAAAAAAAGTGACAATAAAGGTTATCTCATCAATCCGTACACTGCAATCACTCTAATAACTTATTATCTATTTAAATAGGACCCTGGATTTCAGAAAACATTCAGAATTATTTGCAGAGAAGACTGGGAAAAGATCATTCGTTACATACCTCTGTGCAACATCCCAAGGTCCATTGTCAAGGATTTCCTTGCCTCCTTCAGCATTGTTAGGTAAAAACTCACCTTGTTTTTCTCTTCCCTCTTCCTTTTCATGCTCTTCAGTTGTTACAAGATACAAAAGATAAATGAGAGGCAACCTCTTTGGGGAACTGTTTCATTGACGAGTCAAGAAAATGCTTTATTTCTTATATCCCAAATCCAGCCAGTAAATTTAAAAAAAAAGAGATCTTATTTTTCAGCCCATTCAACTTGGTTAAATAATGATTTTGTTTTAATCACTTAGGCTATTGGTTACAAAATATTGTAATGGAGAAACTTTGGGGCAAAGCAAAAGATTACGAACCCCATAATTCCAAGCCTTTCAGGATGGGGTCCACATATCAGCTGCTACAGGGGGCACTGTTTTGTGATAGAACAAAAATCGCATCTACTCATCCTTTTTTAAAAAAACTAGTTGATAACCTGGTGTTGCCCAAGTATTTATTTATAGGGGGAAAATGTCCAGACCAAACGTAATTTCTAATGTTGGGTTTCCCCCCTTACCAGAGGGAGCCTGTTGTGGAATACTGTCAAGCCGTTACCATGGCAATTCCACTGCACTGCACAGCAGAAGCCATTTTAAAGAAGTACAGTAGAAGCCGTTTTAAGGCACAACAGGCTGTATCGTAACAGAACACACACAACGAGGAGTGTTAGGGATGTCTTACCCCCACAGTATTTTTTTTTCCAGGGAGTAAGTCATTTGTATACCACGTTTGGTTGAAATTGCTCGAGACGTTCCAGAGTTATGCTGGAACATACACACACACACACACATACACACAAAACCATTTTTATATATAGATAGATATATTCCAGAATAAATCAAATTTCATTCTTAGAAAGAGCACTCTTTATTTTGCATCCTTTTTTAATTCCACAATTGAAACTTACCGTATTTTTCAGAGTATAAGGGACACCTTTTCCCTCAAAAAAGAGGGTGAAAATCTGGGTGCGTCTTATACAGTGAATACAGCATTTTTGGCCTTCCCGAAACCCTGCTCCCTTTGCGGCTATGGCCGTGCATAGCCTTTAGGAGCCTTCCAGAGTGCTCTGTGGGCTGGGGAGGGCAAAAATGAGGGGAAAACTGGGCCGTTTTTTGCCCCAGCCCCCAGGAGCACTCCATAAGCCTCCTAAAGCCTCCTAAAGGCCATGCATGTGGGCCCATTTTCGTGAAAAACAGGCCATTTTTGGGAGGCCTGCAGAATGCAACATTTTTTAAAAAAATTGCCTCTTCAAAATCTTGGTGCGTCTTATACTTCGAAAAATACTGTAATTATCACTGCTTGGAAATTAAATGCTTGATCATAACGGTTTGACAGGACTCTGAACTTTTTTTGCCTTTGAGCTGTACAATTTGTCTTACCTTTGAACATATCCTTCAAATATTGATCCCTGCCTCCAAAAATATCTGAAAGTTATTCCTAGCCCTTGGTGCTAAAAACAACAACAACGGGAGTTCCACTTCCTGCCAAAATCTGGGAATCAACCCCAAAAGGATACCAGCAAGCTATTTCCTTTTTTGAAATCTTATAGTGTTTGTGGGCTGATACATCCAAATATTTACAAGGAAAAAAATTCAATTTCTATAAGGGTAACTCAGGTAGAACAGAGAATAAAGGTGGTTACCCATATATGAATGGTTGATATGGGAAACACCAATATTTTTAGGAGAAACAAAATCCAATGAGATATGTTGGGAGGTTCATATCCAATGCTACTGACTGTTGTGGTGGAATAGAGTCTGGATTCCCAGCAGGGAGGGGCTGCATTCCAGAGGACAAAGAGACATATAAGGACTATTGCTAGTCTTTCCTTCCTCCTTTCCTCCCCTTTCCTTTTCATTTCCTTTCTTTTCCTTCCTTCCTTCCTTCCTTCCTTCCTTCCTTCCTTCCTTCCCTCCCTCCCTCCCTCCCTCCCTTCCTCCCAGTGGTTAGAATGCAGTATTGCAGGCTAATTCTGCCCACTGCCAGCAGTTCAATCCTGTCCAACTGGCTCAAGGTTAACTCGACCTTCCATCCTTCCAAGGTTGGTAAAATGAAGACGCAGATTGTTGGGGGCAAGAGGCTGACTCCGTAAACCACTTAGAGAGGGCTGTAAAGCTCTGTGAAGTGGTATATAAGTCTAAGGGCTATTGCTAGTCCTTCCTTCCTTCCTTCCTTCCTTCCTTCCTTCCTTCCTTCCTTCCTTCCTTCCTTCCTTCCTTCCCTCTTTCCCTCCCTCCCTCCTTCCTTTCTTCCTTCTTTCATTCCTTCCCAGTGGTTAGAATATAGTATTGCAGGCTAACTTTACCCACTGCCAGGAGTTCGATACTGATTGACTGGCTCAAAATTGACTCAGCCTTCCATCCTTCTGAGGTCAGCCAAATGGGGGCCCAGATTGTTGGGGGGGAAAGAGGCTGACCCCGTAAACCACTTAGAGAGGGCTGGAAAGCTCTGTGAAGGGGTATATAAGTCTCAAGTGCTACTTTTGGGGCTGAATCTAGCGATGCTTTCATGAAGCAAGGTTATCCTGCCAGAAGGTCTTCAGATCTTCTCCTTTTGTTGAAAGACCATGCAACCGTGCTCTGAAATTTCCTTTCAGAGCGATTCATCCTTTTCATTTTTGTTCTAGAACCTGCCGCGGTTCTTTTCAAGCCGAGCCGTTTGTTATCATTATTCAAAACACTGGCAAGCTCACAAAAGGCAGGATTGTGGTTTGCGTTCATCATCACACCCACTCGCCCGGGGAGGCAGGGGGGCAGAGGAGAAGCTTCACTTGACAATGATGGCAGGGCAAAAAAAAAAGAGAAACTGAAATAACCCCTATTTCCCACTGTTCTGTAAGGGGAAAAAAAAAGAATTCATGCCAGAATTGATTGATGTGAAGAAGAAGAATGACAAGGAATAGCTTTCATTTCATCTTCTCTAATAGGTGCTTCGTGACACATCTCTCAATAGGCAAAACCCTATTGTATCCTGGATTATTGTTTAATTTTTCTGAACAGACTTTTTTATTTTATTTTATTTTATTTAAGAAAATCTCTTCTCTCCCAGTGGTTAGAATGCAGTATTGCAGACTAACTCTGCCTATTGCCAGCAGTTCGATCCTGACTGGTTCAAGGTTGACTCAGCCTTCCATCCTTCCGAAGTCAGTAAAACAAGGACCCAGATTGTTGGGGGGCAAGAGGCCGACTCTGTAAACCACTTAGAGAGGGCTGGAAAGTTCTATGAAGTGATATATAAGTCTATTGCTAGTCCTTCCTTCCTTCTTTTCTTCCTTCCTTCCTTCCTTCCTTCCTTCCTTCCTTCCTTCCTTCCTTCCTTCCTTCTTGTTTTCATTTTGTTCCTTTTCATTTTTTTCCTTCCTTCCTTCCTTCCTTCCTTCCTTCCTTCCTTCCTTCCTTCCTCCCTCCCTCCCTCCCTCCCTCCGTTCCATCATTTTTTCCATGGTGCACAGTGGTCAGGAGGTAGTATTGATTCTGCCAACTGCCAGCAGTTCCTTCCTTCCTCTGCCAATTGCCAGCAGCTCCTTCTACTGGTTAGAATACAGTATTCCAAGCTAATTCTGCCCACTGCCAATAGTTCAATCCTGACCAGCTCAAGGTTGACTCAGCCTTCCATCCTTCCGAAGTCAGTAAAACAAGGACCCAGATTGTTGGGGGGCAAGAGGCTGACTGTGTAAACCACTTAGAGAGGGCTATAAAGCTCTGTGAAGTGATATATAAGTCTATTGCTACTTCTTCCTTCCCTCCTTCCTTCCCTCCTTCCTTCCTTACTTCCCTCCCTCCCTCCCTCCTTTAAATTTTTTTATTGAATAAACATAAAAAACATTGGACATAGAGCGACCTTTTTCGGCTTTGTCATTTCCATACATACTTTAACACAACAACAAATACAGTTTCTACTTATTGTACATAGCTACTTTGATCTAATTACCATATCTCCTTTTCCTCCTTTATATATTGATCTATGTATTATCCAGTTCCAATTTTACAGTCCTCAAAATGTTCTTCTCTGACTCCTTTTCCTCATTTCCAGCCATCGATACATTTTATTCCAAATTTCATAATATTCTGTCTCGTCTCTCTTTTTGATTTCTAGTGCCAGTCTGTCCATTTCTGCACAGATCAAAATTTTCTTTGTTACCTCCCCTTCGGTGGAAGCATCTCTGTTTTGTCCAATTTTGCACATATACCAATCTTGCTGCGGTTATCCCCCCTCCCCGCCCTTTTTTTAAATGACCGGAAATGAAGAGGATGCTGGCACGCATGAAATGCAGACGAAAGGAAACAGACTCCAGGTAAGATTCTGTGATTTATCCATTGTCTCCGCCCTTCAGGGGAAGAGAGAGAGTGACATCCCATAAAAGGGGAGAAACATAAGGTGTCCTCCAAGCTGAAGCAAGGGAGAGGGGAAGGGAGAGGTCGCAGAGCTGAAAGTTGTAGGTCCACTGCTCCATTTTTGGCCTCTCAACAACTCAATGACCCTCAGAAATAGTACTAATGACCAAATGAGGAAGGAAGCTTCAAGGAAGCTTCCAGTCTCTCCCGTTCAGTCAGAACTGAAGAAGCTTCTTGTGGATGTGAAGGTCTTCAAGGAAAACCTAAGTCCAGTTGTCCCAAAGGTGCTTTTTTTTCAAGAGGCAAACTGGACTTTCTTAGTTTTTCTTTGAAGACGTTTTGCTTCTCATCCCAGAAGCATCTTCAGCTCTGACTGGATGGTGGGGAATGGAAGGATTTATACTCCTTGCAGGCAGCTGGTCATTTGCATTCTTTGAGAGGGTCATTGAGGCCACCTGGAGGTTTATCTGTGGCCTCAGGGTCTCCTGAGTAGTGTTAATTGGCTGTGGAGCCTTCTTGGAACTGCTGAAAGGATCTGTGTTGTAGACTGGAGATACATGATGTCATATCCCTCCCGCTCAGTTGTGAGAGGGCTGTTTAATTTGGACCTTGATGGCCTCTTTGACCCCACATTCAAACCAGTGGTGCCATCTGTCCAAAATGTGGACTTTGCTGTCTTCAAAAGAGTGTCCTGTGTCTTTGAAGTGCAGATGGACTGCTGAATCTTGTCCTGATGGGTTTATCCTCCTGTGTTGTGCCACACATTTGTGAAGTGGTTGTTTTGTGTCCCCTCTCCAAAAGGATGCACAGCTGTCATCATCTATCTCCAGTCTACAACACAAAGTCCTTTCAGCAGCTCCAAGAAGGCCCCACACACCCATTTGAACCATTCAGGTGACCCTGAGGACACAGTGAAACCTCAACGGCTCTCTAAAAAGGATGCAAATGACCAGCTGTCTGCAAGGAGTATAAAACCTTCCATTCCCCACCATCCACTCAGAACTGAAGAAGATTCTTGGAGGAGAAGTGAAACATCTTCAAAGAAAAAACAAGAAAGTCCAGTTGCCTCTTGAAAAAAGCACCATGAGGACACAGATATAAACTCCAAGTGGCCTCAATGACTTTCTAAAGAGGATGCAAATGACCAGCTGTCTGCAAGGAGTATCAATCCTTCCCTTCCCCACCCTCCAGTCAGAGCTGAAGAAGCTTCTCAGATGAGAAGCGAAAGGTCTTCAAAAGAAAAACCAGAAAATCCAGTTTCCTCTTGAAAAAATAAAAGCACCTCTGGGACCACCGTGACCTGGATGGAGGACTGAGAATCTCCATAGACATTTTGGACGGCGTACAAAAAGGACTCTACAGCCCTAATTAGAGTCCTTTTTATAGAAAAGCTGCTATACGAAGAAGGAACCGAGAACAGAAAAGTAATATAACAAGCGTTCCCATGTTGGAATTGTCCCTCTTCTATGTTTTTCTGGGTTTTCTTTCTCCTGCCACAAAATGTGTTACCCTCCCAGTGTAAAATTAATTGCGACTGATAGCCTAGCAAGTGGGAGGAGCATACATGAAGGTGCTCTTTGATGTGCTGGGCTCCCCAGGAGAATCTCAGTAGCAACACCGCTTCATGCTGAGTGCAGGAACCTTCTCATTTCCCCTCTCTCCTCCTTCTCGTTTCCTTTTGAGACCTTCTACCTTTGAAGGTATTTTGGGGGGTGGGGTGGGGTGGAAGAGCCGGTAATTTATTCTTCCCTTGTACATCCGTGGCTTATCAGCACACCCAGCACCTCAGCTGCTTGCAAAAGGTTCACCCAGCATACAAATGCAAAACTGATCTCTGAAGAACAAGGGCGTAGCGGAAGCAATCGTGCCGTAAGTGGGGAGAAATTCCTCAACAGGCAGAATCGCTCGGCTTTCGTAAGAATCATGGATCTGACCTGGGGTGGGATTGAAAAGTTTTAGCAACCGGTTTAGCAGCCGGGTGGGCGAGGCCATGGGGGAGCATGGCCTAATCGGCCACCTCACACCATGAGGGGGTGAGGTTTTGCACTTCCCAGGCTCTGGAGGCTTTTACGGAGCCTCCAGGAGGGTGAAAACAGCTTCTGTTGGGCTCCGGAGGCCCTGTAGAAGCCAGAAATGGCCCCGTTTCCAGAACCTCCAGTAGATCCATTTTTTTGCCTTCCTCAGACTAAGGAGGATTTCCCTGAGCCTCCTGGAGGGCAAAAAACGGCCTCCCCCAGGCTCCAGAGGCCCTGCAGAAGCCGGAAATGGGCATGTTTCTGAACTTCTGGAACTTCCAGGAGGCCCATTTTTTAACCCCCCCCCCCCAAGAGCCTCTGCACGGGCCCTATACTTACTTGGCATGATGAACGGGCCACATGGAGACTCCTGGGAGGGGTGGGGTGGGCATGGCCAGCCAGTTCTTACAATAACCAGTTCAGCGAACCAGATGCAAAATTAGCATCTCATTTTCCTGAACTGGCTGGATCTCATCCCTGGATCTGACCTCAAGTAAGCACCCACAGAGATAAGTATTACTAATAGAGGAGAGTATTTGTCATCACCATTAAACTATGCTTTCACTATGGTTTCAAAATGCTTGACTGGGATCCTTGTTTTTTAGTCTCTGGTGCCCGTTCAGATATCTCCTGTACAGCAGTGGGTTTCACTTATTTTTACCACCGGTTCACACATGTTTTGCACACATGTGCCTCTTCTATGCATGCGCCCGGCCTTCTGCGCATGTGTTTTGCTCTTGCATGCACCTTCCGTGCATGTGCCCCTCCTCAAAAATGTGTCTAAATAGGATGGTATAGCACTGGGGCAGGTGGGCAGGCCCACCCACAATCTCCATTACCGGTTGGCCCAAACCAGTTCGAACCGGCTGAATACCACCTCTGCTCCTGTAAGAGAAGGAGCGGCAGAAGCGGGAGGCAGAGTTAAGTGAGTTATCAGCCTAGAATCCCGATGTAGCCACAAGTCGACAAGTTCCTTCCCTTGAGTTCCGTTGTCCCTTATCTAACGCCAAGCAAGTGCTGACCGTTAGTTGAGAAGATTCCTTTACATAGATTGTTGAGCAAGAAATCAATGTAATTGGACCTTTGTGTGTGTGTGAAGCTGGTCTTTTGCACCTAAGATCTCTATGTTTAATTGCACCCATTTTTCAGTAGAGATTCTCAGTCATCCAGGTCCTGACGTTGCGTTTCTCCTCCAGGAAGCTTCTTCAGCTCTTTTCATTCCCCCACTATCCTGTCAGAGCATAAGAAGCTTCTTGGAGGAGAAGCAAAATGTCTTCAAAAGAAAAAATAAGAAGAATGGACATTAAAAGTAGTAAACCTAGCTGAGATGGCCAAAATATCAGCGTATCTGAAGGACCACTCAGATGAGAAATACAAGCTGGACTGGAAAAAAAATGGATTGATTATATTCAAAAGAAATACCAGACTAAAAAGCTTCAATTAGCTTATGAATGAAGGCATAAGCAATATTAGAAGAATGGTTGAATGTTAAAATTAGTTAGCTTATGTTAGCATATGTTTGTCAAATGATTATACCCTGAACTTTGCTCTGGGAGGTCGGGGGGAGGGAGGGATGGAGACGGGGTAGGGTTGGGGGGAGAGGGAGGGGAGGGAGAAAACAATTGTAAAACTTATTAAAACTTTAATAAAAAGAAAAAATAAGAAAGTCCAGTTGTCTCCTGAAAAAACACCTTTCAGACAAATCCCATTTTGGTTTCTTTGTTTTAGAGTGACTGAAGCATTGTACCAAACAGCTGGTTTTGATGCTGGATGAATAATATCATAGGCAGAGACTGGAATATTTATCTACGATCAGAGGACACACATACTTTGTCATTTCTAGCAACACCGTTCTTGCATTATTGACACTTCAAGATTGATGATTACCTTTAGCAACGTGGTAGATTAATGAATTTATGATTCCAGCTTACCTTTTGCAATTTTAATGGGTTTTTTTTATTGGATTGTGGAATCCTGTGATTACCCATATGCAAAATTGGGTGATTGATCTGGATAATGAAGCTCCATCCTGTCCTAGGTTACAGACTTAACAATAAAATGTAGAAAACAATTGTCATCAAATATCCTCAGTCGTCATAAACATTATTTTATTTTAGAAATGTTATAAAACTTGGGCCATCAAAGTACCACACCTACTTTTAGCTGCATCCAGACTACAAATGCAAAGAGATCAAAATTCAAAAGAAATGCAGTAGATCGATTAAATATACAATCAAGTAGATCAACTGCCAAGAGATTTCAGGCACCGACGGATAAAAAATCGAAGAAGTATACATATTGCAGAGTAAGTCCCAAGACATAAAGCAACTGAGACAGTAGAGAAGGATGGGGTAACCTTAGGAGTTTGATTAACATACTTGACAAGAGGAAACTCTGAATGTGATATAATCTGCCATTTTAGATGAGGGCAAATGGGCTTCAGACCAGTTTGCCCTGGGTCAGGTTGACTGTCGTGGGAGGCGTGGCCCATCCCTGACCTCCATCTCCGCCGCACATGTGGGAGGAGCCTCTCACCTTTGTGGGAGGAGCCTCAACCTGACCATTGATGGGATTCAAATGTTTTACTACTGGTTCTGTGAGCGTGCCTTAGTGGGTGTGGCAGGGGAAGGATACTGCAAAATCCTCATTTCCTCCTGATCAGCTGGGACTCAGGAGGCAGAGAATAGATGGGGGCGAGGCCAGCCAGAGGTGGTATTTACCGGTTCTCCGAACTACTCAAAATTTCTGCTACCGGTTCTCCAGAACTGGTCAGAACCTGCTGAATACCACCTCTGAACCTGACCCTGGGCAAAGCTGTTGTTAAATTACACCCCCCTCCCGCTATCAAATTGAATCTTGGTTGCTGCGCTACAATGGAGAAACGGGCAATGGACCGGCCTGGCGTGAGTTAAGGAGGAGGAGCAGGGAGAAGAGAGAAGAAAAGTGGGCTTCTCCTTCTCTTGTGTCAGCTGCTCCGTTGCCTGTTTCACCATTGTTCCACAGGGTCCAGGATCCACTTTGATAGCAGGAGGGGGGGTGTAATTTAACAATCGGTTGGCCTGAACCGTTGTGACCAGGCTAAATCCCATCGTTGGTTTCAGATAATCTGTTCTATAGGAGCTGAGGAGGCTGCGCCCAGGGGTGGGGTTAAATGCGCCATCAGTTTGGAATCCTTATGTTCCCACAAGAGACCAAACCCCAGGTCCCGTGAATTCTGTTGACTCTTCTCTGGCATCAATTTGGTTGAAAGATGAGTAGATCAGGCTCTTGCGTGGCGCGAAATAAACTTTCCGTGTTTTGAACTTCTTCTTGCTTTCTTGTGCCTGAGTGAGATCGAAGATATTTAGGGATCCTGGAGCTAATAAGTTCCTTGAATTGGACCTGGAAATAAATAGGAGATTATCTCCTCTGTCCAAACAAGGAATTGGAAATGATTTATTCTCTTCTTCCTCCTTTCAGAGTTACTTTGATTTCTTTTATTTCCTATTTATGACTCTTTTTTGCACTTTGCATAATAACACCCACTCTAAAAAGGAATAGCATGAAGAGTGCTTTGGTAGAGAATGTTCTTTCTTTCCTTCCTTCCTTCCTTCCTTCCTTCCTTCCTTCCTTCCTTCCTTCCTTCCTTCCTTCCTTCCTTCTTTCCTCCTTCCTTCCTTCCTTCCTTCCTTCCTTTCTTTTTCTTTCTTTTTTTCTTTCTTTCTTTCCTCCCTCCCTTTCTTTCTCTTTGTTTCCTCCCTCTTTCTTTCTTTCCTTTCTCTCTCTCTCTTCCCTCCCTCCCCTTCCCTCCCTCTCTTTCTTTGTTACATTCATTCATCTTTCTTTCCTCCCTCCCTCTTTCTTTCTTTCCTCCCTCCCTTTTTCTTTCTTTCCTTTCTTACTTCTCTCTCCATCTCTCTCTCTCTTTCCTCCATCCCCCTTCCTTCCTTCCTTCCTTCCTTCCTTCCTTCCTTCCTTCCTTCCTTCCTTCCTTCCTTCTTTTTCTTTCCTTTTTGTGGTTGCTGCAGATTCATAAAAACCAGAAGGCGGCATGAATAATAAGTAGGGCCTAATATCAAAGCAACATTTCCAACTCAAAAGAAGTAGACTTGATGTCTTCAAAGAAATTACATAGAGTGTGCTGAATTCCACCCCCTCCTCTCTTTCCCCCCCCAAATAAATTCAAATAATTGCACATGGCAAATGCTAAATGTCTAATTATGCATCTTTTGAGTTTGTGCTTCACAGCAGATGTAGCTTCACCTTGGCAGTTAGTTTTAGATCTCAGGAAAGTTTCTACAGGAGTTTGACAAATAGCACAAGAAGCTGTGGATACAGAATTAAACCCCCAGCTGGGGATGCCTTTGGCTTAAAATAGTCCTTTGGTTCACAGCCTAGAATTTTCTGATCTGGTAAGCTGCTTTTCAAATAAAATTGCCAGCGTCCGTACAAAGGCCCATCAGAACGAGTCGCACACATTTTTTCATTCTTTTTAAAAAAATCTTTGCATGTCTGTGCCATTTTCCATTTGTCCCTGCCTTGAATGTTAGATTTTAACAAAAAAATCAGTAGGTGAATTAAAGAACGTGGCGTTGAACAATTCATATTGCAAAGGTGGTGTCTTCCTTGCAGTGTTTGACTACAGATTGACAATGACAATATAAAACTGCAGAGTTCAATTAAAAGATGGTAAAGTAATAGCTGGGATGCAGTGGCTCAGTGGCTAAGACGCTGAGCTTTTCAATCAGAAAGGTCGACAGTTTGGCGGTTCGAATCCCTAATGGAGTGAGCTCCCATTCCTTGTCCCAGCTTCTGCCAACCTAGCAGTTCGAAAGCACATAAAAATGCAAGTAGAAAAATAGGAACCACCTTTGGTGGGAAGGGAACAGCGTTCTGTGCGTCTTCGACATTTAGTCTTGCCAGCCACATGACCACGGAGACATCTTCGGACAGCACTGGCTCTTCGGCTTTGAAACGGAGATGAGCACCACCCCCTAGAGTCAGGAACGACTAGCACATGTGTGCGAGGGGAACCTTTACCTTTACTTTACGCATATTGCAGACATGAGTCTTAAGCCACAATTGATAAGTGCATTCTGTGTCCGAGTGCAATCTTTGAAAGGGGTGATAACTCTTCTCTTTGGCTCATTAAAGCAGATGTGTCTTTCCAGCTTTGTGAGAATGCTCCTTTCATAAAAGAGGAACTTGATGTGAGTTTCTGTGCCTTGTGAAGGACATTTCCCCCACCCCCGGTATTGGAAGGGACCTTGGAGGTCTTCTAAGTCTCCAAGTCAGGCAGGAAACCCTATACTATTTCCCAAAGGAGCTTTTCTTTTAGCAGTGTGAGTGTTGGCCATAAAGTCGAGGACATGTTTTGATCAATAGCTGAGACTAGGAAGCTGACACGAAGGAGATGTCCAAGAGTGGGATTCAGCCAATTCACACTGGTTCGTGGAAACCGGATGCTAATTTTACATCTGGTTTGCCAAACAGGTAGTTGTGAGGACTGGCTGGCCATGCCCACCCCGCCCCTCCCAGGACTCTCCATGCGGCCCATTCATCATGCCAGGTAAGGGCAGGGCCCATGTGGAGACTCTGGGAGGGCAAAAAATGGACCACCTGGAAGTCTGAAAACAGACCTGTTTCCGGCCTCCGGAGGACCTCAGGAGCCCAGGGGAGCCCATTTTTGCCCTCCTGGAGCCTCGGGGAAACCCTCTAGGACCTGCGGAGGGGGAAACATGGGCCTACCAGAAGTACCAGAAGTCTGATAACGGGCATATTTCCGGCCTCAGGAGCCAGAGGGGAAGGCCGTTTTGCCCTCCCGGAGGCTGGGGGAGGCAAAAACACCCCCGCCCTGGTGCAGGCGGCCTAGTAGGCCACGCCCATCATGGCCACACCCACCCAGGAACTGGGCATAGAACTGGTTGCTCACATTTTCCATTGTCTTCACCCTTGGAAATGGTCTGTAACCTTGAACTGGGAAAGACTATTCATCAGCTGTCAGCCTTCTTGAAAATATCCAGTAATCCAGCTTCCGAGACAATATATTTCATCAGTCAGCTGCAAAACACAAAGAATAGTGATTAGAGGCAGGGCAATATATTGTTTTAGGAGCGTATTATATCCACCACCACAAAGCCTAAGATTTGCTTCAGTGGAAAGGCTTATAGAACAGAGCCTTAACACTGTTACCCAGAAAATATTTTGCATTTATATAGAGCAAATTTATCCTTAAACATATATTTTTTTGGGAAGGGGGGGGGAGAACATTTGATTATGTTTTGCCTCCTTCCTCTTTTGTCGATGAATAAAAACAAACCCATAAAACCGTCCAGAAGGAAATGTTCAGCTTCTGTGTCACTAATTTTTCTCCAAGGACTAAAGCAGCTCACTCTAAATCTATTCTAATGCGGCTTTTTTCCAGTAAAGCACCACAATGCTTTAATGCATAACTCCTTTCCCGGGTATTTCCCCCCCCCCCTATAATTTATGCTTTTCACCTTCACGAGAAGAAATAAAGCAAGAAAAGATTTGCCTTTGGGCCCATCTCATAAAATATATAAATATATATATATATATATATATATATATATATATATATATATATATATATATATATATATATATATATATATATATATATATATATATATATATATATATATATATGTTGTAATTGTACTGATAAATAAATAAAGGGAGACTAGGATAGATCTATTTCGAGCTAATTAGCTCTCATCAGCTAGCCATACCCTTACTGGGATTAGAACCCAGGCTGTATATATCTTAGGCAGGAGTCTTAACCACTAAGCCACGGGTTCTCTTCCTTATCAGTTGAGCCAGGGAAATAAGTATATATTTGTGTTACATTGTGTTATATTTAGGCATACCAGGGGTTGTAACACACACACACACACACACACACACACACACACACACACACACACACACACACATATATATATATATATATATATATATATATATATATATGTTGAGACTCTAGAAAGAGTGCAGAGAAGAGTAACAAAGATGATTAGCCATGGTGGCGCAGTGGTTAGAGTGAAGTACTACAGGCTACTTCTGCTGACTGCCTACAATTTGGCAGTTCAATTCTCACCAGGCTCAAGGTTGGCTCAGCCTTCCATCCTTCCAAGGTGGGTAAAAAGAGGAGCCAAATTATTGGGGGCAAGAGGCTGACTGTCAACTCATAAAGCATTGACATGTTGTTATAAGTTGACATGGTGAGGAAAGGTGCGGGGAGCGCATTCAACACATACTTTCAGATAGAGTCAAATCTAAGATTACTACAGCAGGCTGGTGAGGCATGCACCTCATTGGAGAATGTGATTTATGACACAGACTGAGGGGAGGGAAGGAACAGGGGTAAAGTTCAGCCATAATTCAGATGAGGTTAGATCTGAGGTATTACTGAAATGATGTTCCTAATAAATGACTGGCTTTTTTTTGAAACTTGGCTCGAAGCTCATGAATTAATTAGGGCATCTTTCGGAAACCTGACACTGACTCTGTAAACCACTTAGAGAGGGCTGTAAAGCACTGTAATGTAGTATATAAATCTTAAGTGCTATTGCTAAGTGGAAAGGAAGGAAGGAAGGAAGGAAGGAAGGAAGGAAGGAAGGAAGGAAGGAAGGGCGAAAGGAAGGAAGGAAGGAAGGAAGGAAGGAAGGGCGAAAGGAAGGAAGGAAGGAAGGAAGGAAGGAAGGAAGAGCCGTAATGGTGCCATGGTTAGAATGCAGAATTACAACCTAACTGTACCAACTACTAGCAGTTCAATTCTTACCGGCTTGAGGTTGACTCGGCTTTCCATCCTTCCAAGGTCGGTAAAATGAGGACGGATACTGACTCTGTAAACTGCTTAGAAAGGGCTGTAAAGCACTTTAAAGCAGTATATGTCTATTGCTATTAGGAGACTAGAAGCTAAAACATATGAAGAACGGTTGTAGGAACTGGGTATGTCTAGTTGAATGAAAAGAAGGACCAGGGGAGACAGGATAGCAGTCTTCCAATATCTCAGGGGCTGCCACAAAGAAGAGGGAGTCAAGCTATTATCCAAGGCACCAAAAGGCAGGACCAGAAGCAATGGGTGGAAACTAATCAAAGGAGAGAAGCAACTTAGAACTGAGGAGAAATTTCCTGACAGTTAAAACAATTAATCAGTGGAACAACTTGCCACCAGAAGTTGTGAATGCTCCAACACAGGAGGTTTTTAAGAAGATGTTGGATAACAATTTGCCTGAAATGGTGTAGAGTTCCCTGCCTAAGCAGGGGGTTGGACTAGAAGACCTCCGAGGTCTCTTCCAACTCTGTTGTTCTACAATTCTATGATATACAATATATTTTTAAAAAATACTGGGATGCTTTCGAGATCCAGGAAGACGCAGTGCTCCTTATCAGTGGAGCAAGATCACTGAATTAAAAAGGGCACGTTAGATCACACAGCCTAGAAAATCAGTGCGATAGGAAAGAGAAAACCAGCATGCCTTCACCTCGCTTATAAAACATGCCGAAAACCACAGGCAGGGAGATGATAGAAAATCAAAAAGCTTCAGAAGCAGAACTTTAGCGTCAATCCACTTTGCATGAAGTTTTTTTTTTAAAAAAGATTTCTCACCGTTACCATGGCAATTTCACAGAGGTAATCCAGAGGCTTTGAAAAGGAGACCGGCTGAATTACAGAGGGACAACGAAAAAACATCATATTTTAAGCATCCGGGAAGCAATATTGAGGTGTGAGAACTCGCAGCGATCTCTCTATTTAAATAGCATTTCACTAAACTCAAGATAAATTCTGGGATTAAGCAGAAATGTCACACACACACAAAAGCACACACACAGACACACACGACAGTGGTGGAATTCAATTTTTTTACTACTGGTTCTGTGGGCGTGGCTTGGTGGGCGTGGCTTAGTGGGCGTGGCTTGGTGGGCACCGCAGGGGAAGGATACTGCAAAATCCCCATTCCCTGCCCATTCCAGGTGAAGGATATTACAAAATCTTCATTTCCTTCACACTCCTGGGGGAAGGATACTGCAAAATCCCCATTCCCTTCCCACTCCTGCGGGAAGGATACTGCAAAATCCCCATTCCCTCCGCACTCCAGGGGAGGATATTGCAAAATCTCCATTCCCTCCGCACTCCAGGGGAAGGATACTGCAAAATCTCCATTCCCTCCCCACTCCAGGGGAGGATACTGCAAAATCTCCATTCCCTCCACACTCCAGGGGAAGGATACTGCAAAATCTCCATTTCCTCCTCACTCCAGGGGAAGGATACTGTAAAATCCCCATTCCCTCCCCTCTTGAGGTGGAGGATACTGCAAAATCCCCATTCCCACCCACATCCAGGAGTCAAGTTGCAAATTCAGAGGGTAAACCTCAGCAGAGGTGGTATTCAACTGGTTTGGACCAGTTCACCCGAACCGGTAGTGGAAATTGTGCTTTGAGCTCTAAGCACATAGCACTTACAAGCAGTATCCTGAATAACGGGGGGTGAGCTTCCTATAATCTTCTCTGCTGTCCTCACCACTCTCTTTAGGGACTTTCTATCTGAGGCACTGCTGCCACCAAACCAAACAGTGAAGCACTTTGTTAAGACACTCTCCATTGTGCCTCTGTAAAAAAAAAATGACCAGATGTGCTCTCCTCATCCGACACAGGAAATGCAGACTCTGGAGAGCACAAAATCATGAAGGTAAGTGATAGTAAGAACATAGAATGCTGAAAAGTTGATAATCAAATGTCTTCATTTTGCAGCAGTGAATTCTTAACACCGTTTCCACATCTCTCTATATAAAAGCAAAGTACCACTCACTCATCATGAAATTTCCAGAACCACAAAGCCTACAAACATGAAATTTGGCACATATGTTCCTCTTGGCTTCTAGGTGCTCACCAAGAAAGGATTTTTCAAAATGACTATCACATCATTAGTATCTCTTATACAGTAATTAACATGCTCTGACGCTAAGGAGTTCTATTTCCCCTCCCCACCTGAAAAGAACTCTATTCCAATTGCCAGTTGCCTTATATTAACACGCTCTGATGCTAAGGAGTTAGATATTCTACTCACCCTCCCCACCTGAAAATAACTCTGTTCCAACTGCCAGTTGCCTCACATTCCGTTACCTCAGTTCAAACTGACAGATGTTCCACTCCTTCACTCAGGAGCAGTCTGGGGCTCCTTACAGTACTAAACTTCAGTACCTTACCACAATGTCTACGCCTTCCACCTATGGAACGGCTTCCGGACTCAAGACAGCAGAAGCTATATTCCTTTATGTGTTTCAATCACCGACCACCACTGAGCTGACGGATTGTGTACCGAATTTCTCCTGCATAGCCCGATCATATAGCTTTGTCGGAAATCTAGCTAGTTCTATACATTCTACTGAGCATTATAAAGGAACAAAATGGCTAGATGTGTCTCTCGCTGCAGAATCAAGGATAAACAGACCAAGGCAGTTTAAAAGCACGGAACATTGGATGCAGGAGAGGAAAGAAATTGTACGTGAATGGCATTTTTATGGCGTCCTTAACCCAAAGGACTGAACATATTTTAAAAATATTAATACCAGACTCCCTCCTCAGCGTACGACAATTCTCTGAATTAATTTAGGGTAAGAGAGATGGAGTGCTTCAAAGTTAACCAGCCAACAAAATTCCAGATTCCTAATCATAGTATAGCAGTCTGAATTCCAGAATGTATCTGACTGTGTTCCTTCCTCTTGGAAGCCTCTGTGGCAGATGTCTTTATCAACCCTTTAGGGGCAACCAGAAATATTGGTTGAGATGGGCGTGGTAGAAATGGAATAGGTAAAGGTAAAGATTCCCCTCGCACATATGTGCTAGTCATTCCAGACTCTAGGGGGGATCATCTCCGTTTCAAAGCCGATAACCCGGCATTGCTCAGGTATTTATTTATAGGGGGAAATTCCAGACCAAACGAAATTTCAAATGTTAGATTTTCCCCCTTACCAGAGGGAGCCCCCTTGTGGAGTACTGCGAAGCTTTTACCATGGCAACTCCACTGCACTGCACAGTAGAAGCCATTTTACGGCAGTACACTAGAAGTCATTTTAAGGCACAACAGGCTGTATCTTAACAGGACACACACCCTGAGGGGTTTTAGGGGTGTCTTACCCCCACACTATTTGTTTACACAGAATAAGTCATCTGTGTACCAAGTTTGGTTGAAATTGCTCGAGGCGTTCCAGAGTTATGCTGGAACACACGCACACATGGCCTCACTGAAACGTTTTCGTAGATTTTCACGGGTGTAGGTATGTTGGTCTTGTTGTATTTGGGTCTTTTCCCATGTAAGATTGAGATTGTCTTGGCAACGTTTCAGCGAGGTCCCACAACCCAGAGAGCATTTTTCCTTGTCGTGCAATGGGAGGATATTAGAGCGCATAAGATGATGGGAGGAAAATTGAGGGTCCAGATGATAGGGAAATGGTGATGAGGGTAAAAAAAATCTGAATATTAAAATGGAGCAAGACAAGTAAATTGCAGATCTCTGAAAGGAGAAGTGAAGAGATTGAGACGAACTGTCGAAATACTGGCTAAAGATGTTCAGAAGGGCTATTTATTTATAACACCGATGGATCTGCTCTTTTTTTTTAGAAGGAAACATGAATCATTTCCTCTCCTTTAGTTAATGTGAAGCTCCACTAAAGCTTTTCTCCATTAACTGTCTAGGGAGATTCTCAGTCCTCCACGTCATGGTTGTCCCAAAGGTGTTTTTTTTTGTCAAGAGGCAACTGGACTTTCTGTTTTTGCTTTTGAAGGCATTTTGCTTCTCACCCAAGGAGCTGCTTCAGCTCTGACTGGATGGTGGGGAACGGGAGGATTGATACACCTTGCAGACGGCTGGTCATTTGCATCCTTTTAAGAGAGTCATTGAGGCCACTTGGGGGCTTATCTGTGTCTTCAGGGTCACCTGAGTGGTGCAAATGATCCCTATAGTCTGCATTTTTCCTCTGGAAACCCATTCTTGCTCCCACACCATTCAATGGATCTTCACCCCAAATTTCATAACTAAAAGTCTGTAGAGATTCTCAGTCCTCCAAGTCATGGTTGTCCCAAAAGTGCTTTTTCAGGAAGCAACTGGCCTTTCTTATTTTTTCTTTTGAAGAGGTTTCAACTTGTCATCTAAGAGGCTTCTTCAGTTCTGAGTGAATGGTGGGGAATGGAAGGTTTTATACTCCTTGCAGACAGCTGGTCATTTGCATCCTTTTTAGAGAGCCGTTGAGGCCACTTGGAGGTTTCACTGTGTCCTCAGGGTCACCTGAATGGTTCAAATGGGTGTGGAGCCTTCTTGGAGCTGCTGAAAGGACTTTGTGTTGTAGATTGGAAATAGATGATGACAGCTGTGCATCCTTTTGGAGAGGGGACACAAAACAACCACTTCACAAATATGTGGCACAACACAGGAGGATAAACCCATCAGGACAAGATTCAGTAGACCATCTGCACTTCAAAGACACAGGACACTCTTTTGAAGACAGCAAAGTCCACATTTTGGACAGATGGCACCACTGGTTTGAATGTGGGGTCAAAGAGGCCATCAAGGTCCAAATTAAACAGCCCTCTCACAACTGAGGGGGAGGGATATGACATCATGTATCTCCAGTCTACAACACAGATCCTTTCAGCAGTTCCAAGAAGGCTCCACAGCCAATTAACACTACTCAGGAGACCCTGAGGACACAGATAAACCTCCAGGTGGCCTCAACGACCCTCTCAAAGAATGCAAATGACCAGCTGCCTGCAAGGAGTATAAATCCTTCCATTCCCCACCATCCAGTCAGAGCTGAAGATGCTTCTGGGATGAGAAGCAAAACATCTTCAAAGAAAAACTAAGAAAGTCCAGTTTGCCTCTTGAAAAAAAGCACCTTTGGGACAACTGGACTTAGTTTTTCCTTGAAGACGTTTTCCTTCACATCCACAAGAAGCTTCTTCAGTTCTGACTGAACGGGAGAGACTGGAAGCTTCCTTGAAGCTTCCTTCCTCATTTGGTCATTAGTACTCTTTCTGAGGGTCATTGAGTTGTTGAGAGGCCAAAAATGGAGCAGTGGACCTACAACTTTCAGCTCTGCGACCTCTCCCTTCCCCTCTCCCTTGCTTCAGCTTGGAGGACACCTTATGTTTCTCCCCTTTTATGGCATGTCCCTCTCTCTCTTCCCCTGAAGGGCGGAGACAATGGATAAATCACAGAATCTTACCTGGAGTCTGTTTCCTTTCGTCTGCATTTCATGCGTGCCAGCATCCTCTTCATTTCCGGTCATTTAAAAAAAGGGCGGGGAGGGGGGATAACCGCAGCAAGATTGGTATATGTGCAAAATTGGAAAAACAGAGATGCTCCCAGCGAAGGGGAGGTAACAAAGAAAATTTTGATCTGTGCAGAAATGGACAGACTGGCACTAGAAATCAAAAACAGAGACGAGACAGAATATTATGAAATTTGGAACAAACTGTATCGATGGTTGGAAATGGGGAAAAGGAGTCAGAAAAGCTGGTCGTTTGCATCCTTTTAGAGGGTCATTGAAGCTTCTTCAGCTCTGACTGGATGGTGGGGAATCTTTGGCTTATTTTATTTCTGGACCTGACATGTCATGGACAGCGTTTAGTCGGCCATCAAATATACTGTTCAGAGGTCTTGAGGAAAAGAGCCAGAGTCGTACCTAAGGACCCTGCCGAAGCAATAACTAACACTAATTGCAGAAATGAAATGCGCTAATTTATTATTTCATGGGTAGCTAACGTGTTTGAAATTCTGTCAAGGTGAAACAATTTATCACTTGAACACAACCACGCGGGAATGGAGCAGACCAGCTGCTGGGCTGATGACTGCTTATTAAGAGCAAATGAACGGCGTAACCTGGGGACTTGTAAGAAATGTAGATTTAGTTGTTGAGATATAATGATAGGCAGGGCCAGTCGCCACAGGAACTTCCAAGGGCTGCTTCAGTGGCTTTGAAACCCCAGGGGCAGCTCCGGGAAGCCGAAAATAAATCTACCGTATTTTTCAGAGTATAAGACGCTCCGAAGTATAAGACGCACCCAGCTTTTGGGGAGGAAAACAAGGGGAAAAAATGGCCTCTGCCTCCAAGCAGTTTACCTCCTTGCAACAAACAGCAAACGGTAGAGACAATGTAAGCTGTTTGTGGTGTTACATTTCAGACTATACTTGTACAGATGCTCTTAAAATTGATGAGCTTTCTGGAAGTATAGTTAGTCCCTGTTATTTAAAAGAAGATACACTAATACTGGGCCTCTTCAGATCAAGCATTTATTTTAAAAAGCTTCCTCATTTTGTTAAGCTGTCTAGAACAATAATAAAGCAATCTTTAAAAAATACGTCTAGTAATTTGAACATTCTACAGGCATTTATAGTTATTGACTTGCCTCCTTGCAGCAAACAGCAAACAGCCTGATTAGCAGAAGAAGAAAAAATCTGCCTCTGCCTCCCAGAAATTTGCTTCCTGGAGCAAACAGCAAGTTTCACTTTCAATTTCAGCAGGGGTCTCCCGACCATCAGCTGTTTCAGGCTGCAGAGATTGCCATAGGGTTAGGAGGTAAATTGCTGGGAGGAAGAGGCCAAAGGGTGGGGGGGAGGGGGGAGCTACATTCAGTGTATAAGACGCACCCAAATTTTCACCCTCTTTTAGGGGTGAAAAAGGTGCATATTATACTCCAAAAAATACGGTACTTATAGATCTAATAATGGAGAGATTTATCCAGTGGGCAGAGCGATAGCTCACTTATAACACACAGCAGATGGTAAGTGGAAGCTGTAATCTTTATGATTTAGAATCTTTTGTGGCTCTCGTTACAGATTAACAGAGTTGGAAGGAACCTTGTAGGTCATCTAGTCTAACCCCCCACCCAAGCAGGAAACCCCACACCATTTCTGACAAATGGCAGTCCAGTCTCTTCTTGAAAGTCTCTAGTGAAGAAGCTCTGACAACTTCTGAAGGCAACTTCTGTTCCATGGCTTGATTGTTCTCACTGTCAGAAAATTCCTCCTTAGGTTCCAGGTTGAATCTCTCCTTGATCAGTTTCCATCCATCATTCCTTCCCTGGCCCTCCTCTCTGTGGCAGCCCCTCAAATATTGGAACACTGCTATCATGTCAGCCCCAGTCCAGCAAGAGAGTAAATCTCTTGTTTACAGACAGCTGGCTGCAGCCTGATTTTAGAGGCAGCCCTTATCCTTGATACTCACAAAATACTTCAAAACACCCATAGTAGAATAATCAGACATGAGGTTTGTGTGGATTCGGCTTGTGGAATTCTAACCTCTGGACTGGCTGACAACTCTGGCTTGGCTCTTGGAAGTTTGGATTGAATTTTGACTATTCTTCTGCGTTTCCCTGTTTAAGGCAAAGCCACCCAGGCAAGTTTCTTGCCTAAACTTGCCTAAACTGCTAATTTCCAGAGCAAGTGTGTGTGTGCAAGCACGTAAATGTATATTTGATACCAGGAGCAAGCCAAAATAACCTACAAGGTAGTGGAGGGGGGGTGGGAATGTAGAAGCTGCATACCCCTACTTTCAACCTACTGTTGATAAACCCAGTAACAAAGATTTGCTGGGAAAAGAGGTTAATCAATATCTTAAAGTTGGATCAAGCAAATGTAATTTTAAGAGGTCTTTGCTATGAGCTGGGGATGAGATGAAGAGAACATTTTGGGGACACGCAGGGGTGGGATTCAGCCGGTTCGGACAAGTTCGGGTGAACTGGATGCAAATTTTAATCTGGTTCACTGAACTGATAGTTGCAAGGACTGGCTGACCCTGCCCTGCCTTCCCCTCCCAGGAGTCTCCCCGTGGCCCATTTTGGATGTGAGGTAAGTACAGGGCCCATGCGGAGGCTCCGGGAGGGCGAAAAAAACACCTCCTGGAAGTACCGGAAGTCCAAAAAGGGGCTCGTTTTTGGGAGCCCAGGGGAAGACATTTTCGCCCTCCTGGAGGCTCAAATACAGCCTCTGGAGCCCGGGGAGGGTGAAGAACGGGCCTATCGGAAGTACCGGAAGTTTGGAAACGGGCCTGTTTTTGGCTTCCAAAGCGTTTCAGGCGATGGTTGGAGGCCATTTTCATCCTCCCGGAGGCTCGAGGAAACCTCCGGAGCCTGGAGAGGGTGAAAACGCAGGAAGCCGAATAGGCCACACCCCCATGGCCACGCCCACCCAGCAACTGGGCAGCGAACCGGTTGCTAAGATTTTTCAATCCCACCCCTGGGGACACATCATTTGAAAATAGATACAGGGGTATATTTACTCTGCAGAATGTAGTCTCAGACTAACAGCCTCAGCTACGAAGCTAAAATTGCCTTGGTGACATTGGTGTCCTTGAATTTCATTACCCCCCCCCCAAAAAAAGCAAGTTTCTTAAAAAGTTTGTGCTTTTCTTTCTGTTCTTTATTTCTTTTATTGATGTTGTTTTCTGCTGCTGAAAAAGTCAAAACAACCTCACGAGTTTTTGAGCAATAAAAAGCCTGAGTTGGAAGTAATTTTCGGACTTCCATCAAGAGGAAACTCGTTAATATTTCATGAAGTGCGACCAAAATCACAGCATGATTGGCCGCGGAGCATTTAAAATGTAAATGTATTTTCTGCCTACAGAATAAAGGAGAGAGAGAGAGAGATTGACTGATAGTGACTCTCTGTGCCACCTGATTTTTTTTTTCCATTTAAGAAACTGTGTTTTTATAACGGTGATAGAAGAGACCCCTGCGTGTTAAAAGGAACACATTTTGGAAGAAGCGTTACGTTATGTGTACAAGGAATGCGTTTTATTTTGGGCATTAAGGATGCTTCATGGTTTATTTTGCTTTAAACGTTTCCTGATTGAATTTCAAAACTGAAGAATAGCATGAATAATTGCATATATAGTATCCTGCCCGTTGCTTGGAAGATTATCATACATTTTCTTCTTTAGCTCCTTGAGCAAAATCCTGTGATGTAGTACTCTACTCTTGGTTTTTTAAAAGCTGGAAACAAAAATTATAAACTTGTTTGTTTGGCCAACAAGAAGGTTCTGACCGAGGCTTCCCAAGAGCATAAAGCAAACTCCTTGTCCTGACAAAACCCCCTTTTATTAATTGACTATGAATTCTGCTCATTCACATCCGGCAAAGTCTTTCAAGGGAGGATTTACAGTCACAGACCTTATCTGGCTTGGAGAACTGCCAGGTCAATATCTGCAAATCTTAGCAAGGATTCTCGGAGAGTCACGAACCAATGAAGCGAACTAATGGTCTCCTGCAAACTCCACTCCCCTTTTGCTCCTCTTTTATTTCCTCTCGGAGGGGCCATTCATCGTTCACCTGTTGACGTTACTCCCAAGTAAGGCCAGAAGAGCTGGCAGCAGATTCGGACAGTGAGGAGGTTGGGGAGGAACATGGGCCAGTCCTGGAGTCTGGGGAAGGCTCTGAAGAGGGCTCTGTGTTGGAGGCAGAGAGAGGGCCAGGGCCATATGCCAGTTATCAGCTGCCTTCAGAGTCAGACATCAGTGAGGCAGAAGAACAGCTGGAGCCTGTTCCCAGTGTGCACATGCACAGAGTTACCAGACAAAGGAAACAGCTAAAGGACAGGGGTCGACTTGGGAGTAAGGTCACAGGTGGACGATGAATGGCCCTTCCCAGAGAAAACAAAAGAGGAGCGAAAGGGGAGTGGAGTTTGCAGGAGACCATTAGTTCGCTTAATTGGTTTGTGACTCTCCGAGACTCCTGGCCAAGTTCTGCAGAGATCGGCCTGGCAGTTCTCCAAGCCAGATACAGTCTGTGACAGTAAATCCTCCCTTGAAAGACTTTGCTGGATGTGAATGAGAGGAATTCACAGCAAATTAATAAAAGGGTTTTTTTTTTGTCGGGACCAGGAGTTTGCTTCATACTCTTGGGAAGCCTCGGTCAGAACAAAGTTTTTTTCTTTTTGTAAATTGAAGGTCAGATGTTCTCCCAAATGTCTTGGATTGGGTGGAGTGCACTGCTCCCATGTGCCAAGCGATGTCCATGAATAAAGAGACAAAATAGTTTTGAAATAATTGATCACCCTCCGGTGTCCTCTTTTAACTTCTAAATTTTTTGGCCAAAGTCCGACTTTCTTTTTCCTTTTATGGGGAAAAAATAAAAGTTGTTCCTTGCCTCTGAATAAGATTGTTCAGAAATTAACCTCTGCCTCTATGGAAGAGGCTGGCAAAATTTTAAATTTGCACGGAGGTACCGATGCCCCAAATGACTAATAAGGGAATTGGAAAAGCAGTTTTGCTACCTCTGCTGTTATTTGTCACATCTGCAGAGTTCTTCTGAGGTTGCGCCCTTCAAGCTGCTTTGTACACATTTTCCGCTGTTGTCTTATTGCTTTGGCACTAAAATCATCTTGCAGAGGAGTGACTCAGAAGGGTGTCAATTTCAGATGAACTGGAAGAACAAGGCACAGTTGCATTGAACTAACTCAAGGCAAAGCTTCCTAAGGAAGAAGGTCTAATATCCTAAGGAAGAGATAAGAATAGAATAGAAAAGAAAAGGGAATGAGAATAGAATAGAGTGGAGTGGAATAGAATGGAATGGAATAGAATAATAGAGGAATTAGAATAGAATTGGAAAGAATAGAATATGGAAAGAAATATAGAATGGAGTAGAGTAGAGTTGAATAGAATAGAATGGAATAGAATAGAATAGAAAATGGAATGAGAATAGTAGAATAGTAGAATAGATACAGTAGAGTGGAGTGGAGTGGAATGGAATGGAATAGAATAGAATAGAAAATGGAATGAGAATAGAATAGAGTAGAGTGGAGTGGAGTGGAGTAGAATGGAATGGAGTAGAATAGAATAATAGAGGAATTAGAATAGAATTGGAAAGAATAGAATATGGAAAGAAATATAGAATGGAGTAGAGTAGAGTAGAATAGAATAGAATAGAATGGAATGGAATGGAATAGAATAGAATAGAAAATGGAATGAGAATAGTAGAATAGATACAGTAGAGTGGAGTGGAGTGGAATGGAATGGAATAGAATAGAAAAAGGAATAGAATAGAATAGAATTGGAAAGAATAGAATATGGAAAGAAATATAGAATGGAGTAGAGTAGAGTAGAGTAGAATAGAATAGAATAGAATAGAATAGAATAGAATAGAAAATGGAATGAGAATAGAATAGAATAGATACAGTAGAGTGGAGTGGAATGGAATGGAATAGAATAGAAAAAGGAATAGAATAGAATAGAATTGGAAAGAATAGAATATGGAAAGAAATATTTAAATAAATAATTAAATAATATAGAATAGAATTGAGTAGAGTAGAGTAGGATAAGATAGAAAAGAATAGAATAGAATAGAACTGGAAGGGACCTTGGAGGTCTTCTAGTTCAACCAACTGCTCAAGCAGGAGACACTGTATCCTTTCAGACAAACAGTTGTCCAATTTCTTCTTCATTTTTTAATAATTTCTTTTATTGATTTTAAAACATTTATGGGAAAAGGGTAATAGGGTACATAGAAAATTTTGGTAGCTCCCATGTTAGTAGTAGAAATCCCCCCAATTCTCACGCTTCTACAATTTTAAAAATAAGATGTAACGGGTAAGCATATACAGAGTTCTTACATTATATCAGCCATATGTTCAATCCTCTCTTTCTTTATCACTTTCTAGAATATCAGCAATTACAATAATATTTCAAATATATTTATTTTTGTGACCTGAGCCTTTGCGATATTGCTCCCTCCTCCCTGTCCCCAGGTGGAGCCACAGCCCCCCCTCCCCTTGTCTTCTAGATTACTGCCTTTTCCCCCACCACCACTATCTTCATCCTCTGGGAGAGAAAAATGTTTTTTAATAAAGGCCTCTGCCTCGTCCACTGTCTTAATTCTGATACGACTTCCCTCCCAGAAAATCAGCATTCCTTCTGGCAATTGCCATCTAAACCAAATTCCGCTATTATATAGTATCTTTGATAAGGAGGAGTATTTCCTCCTTTTTTCTCTTATCTTTTTTAGAATTTGCTTTAGAATGGTGATTTCTTTATCTTGGTATTTTAAAGGTCCCTCCCTTTGGGCCCCTAGCTCTTCGTCTCTTGTGGCTCTCCTGAGAAATTTAACATGAACCTCTCTTGGAACATTATGGATTCTGGCATAAGCTGAGTTAATTCTATAAACCAGGTCCATGTCCCACCACATCTGCTCTTTGCTTCTTTTAAGGTATTCTGCTAAAATTGTGCTCATAATATCTTTAAGGTCTTCATTTTCTGTCTCTGGTAGAGTCTGGAACCAGAGAAAAAAAGACATTCTTTCAAATTCTATTTTGGCCATAAAATTTTCCAATTCTAAATTCCCCTTTCGGACCTCCCTGACCCTCTCCTCCATCCTGGTCGCCCCCCTCCTCTAGCACCACAATTTTCTGTTTATTTCCTGTTGTATTATATTGTACCCCTCTGAGTTTGTCTTTGAGGTCTGCCACTTCCTTCCTCAGTTCGTTTTGACCTCTCATAATTTCCCGAAACATTTCATTAACAGACAATTCTTTTGAACTCTCTTCAGCCGCTCCAACTGCTTCTTTTTGTAGCAATGAAGTAATCTTCGGCTGTTGGATATTTGGACTGGAAGTTGCTGAGGCGGGAGCCGAAAGTGACTTGCCCGTTGGAGGTTTCTTAGGTCCCATTGTCTAAGTTCAGAGATGATAAATCTTTCACAAAGAAAATGGCGCTGCTGGAGCGCGCAGCCGGGATAGTCCAAGGTGACAGGCAAATCTGAAAGTAAAAAAGTTAGTTCTGCTTCACTGTTCCAAGACACAAAGGTACACCAGGAGGGGACAAATCCAAAAGATCCATGCAGCAGAAGAGATCCAGAGCACCCTCCAGGGAGGTATTAAAAGATGCCAGAAGTCTTTTTTTTCCCCCTGGGGTGGTTTCAAAAGGCAGCTTCATTTATGAGTACAAAAACGGGAACGAAGGGGAGCCATTTTAACTCCTTCCTTTCACAGAGAGAAGAGCAGAAGTTTTAGTTCTAGAACTCTAGAAAGACTCTAGAAAGAGACTCTAGAAAGAGTGCAGAGAAGAGCAACAAAGATGATTAGGGGACTGGAGACTAAAACATATGAAGAACGGTTGCAGGAACTAGGTATGTCTAGCTTAAGAGAAAGAAGGACCAGGGGAGACATGATAGCAGTGTTCCAATATCTCAGGGGTTGCCACAAAGAAGAGGGAGTCAAGCTATTCTCCAAGGCACCTGTGGACAGAACAAGAAGCAATGGGTGGAAACTAATCAAGGAGAGAAGCAACTTAGAACTTAAGGAGGAATTTCCTGACAGAACAATTAATCAGTGGAACATCTTGCCTCCAGAAGTTGTGAATGCCCCAACACTGGAAGTCTTTAAGAAGATGTTGGATAGCCATTTGTCTGGAACGGTATAGGGTTTCCTGCCTAGGCAGGGGGTTGGATTAGAAGACCTCCAAGGTCCCTTCCAACTCTACTATTGTATTATTGTATTATAGTTTTCTTTAAAAACAGCTCAGCACGCACTCTTGCAACTGTGTCGTCTTTCTCACATAATTAGCTCAAATAACAAATCAGCCTTTGTTCTCCCTCCATTAGAATGGAGAATAAGAGTTTAAATGCAGCTTCATCCGAGGGGGGGGGGGTTAAAGAAGGAAAACTCCCCACTCTAATCTTCAGTTTTAAATAGATTGAACAGTAGCTTACGATAGCCTGCTGCTTATCCGCTACCAGTAATTAGAGAGATTGGGAAGGATCCTCCACAACAAACATTTCAGCAACGTTTCCTTTGGTTAACTTATTTCCTCCGGCGCCCATTCAGCAAAGGGGCAGTTATGCCCCCCCTTCTGCTCCCTGGCTCCTGGGGCGAAGCTGGAAAAACCCCCACCGGCTGCCGGCGAGTCTGGGGGGCTCCAGCAAGCCGCCCTACGGCAGGGGGTCCCCTCCAAGGCCCCCCTGTGCTCCAAACGGAGCCCACCGAGAAGACAAGCGGCAGACAAACGTCAGTCGCCTGCAGGGACCAGACGTTGAAACTCCAATTTCTTCTTCAAAGCCTCCAGTGTTAGAGCACCAACAACTTCTGGAGGCAAATTCTGTTCCACTGATTAATTCTTCTAACTGTCAGGACATTTCTCCTCCGTTCCAGCTCAGCTTCTCTCCTTGATTAGTTTCCACCCATTGCTTCTTGTTCTACCCTCAGGTGCCTTGGAGAATAGTTTGACTCCCTCTTCTTTGTGGCAACCCCTGAGATATCGGAACAATGCTATCATGTCTCCCCTGGTCCTTCTTTTCATTCAACTAGACATGCCCAGTTCATGCAACGGTTCTTCATATGTTTTGGCCTCCAGCCCCCTAATCCTCTTTGTTGCTCTTCTCTGCACTCTTTCTAGAGTCTCAACACTTTTCTTACACCGTGGCGACCAAAACTGTTGGTTCTTTTCCTCATTAAACTTTCTTTCCAATCAGCCTCCATGTTATTTCTAGTGTCTTTCTTCCAGCTCGGAAGCGAACCTGATGGATATTTCTTCCAACAGGGGGGAAAACGACATTAAATTTTAGTTACAATTTTATGAGGTTCCTCTTTATGGCTGGCGTTTCCAAGTCTGTAATAAACGACTTATACTACCGGCGGAGTAGTGAAGCGCTCACTCTGGGGAGGAGTCCAAAGCACGTCTTCCAAAATATGTTTGAAGCATGTGTGACTCCAACCATCAAGTGACTTGGCTTCGTTCTTTAGAGGGATGAGATATCTCCTTTTATCAGGCGTAGCTACCAATAACCCTCCTCCATTCTAACACCATTAACATTTGAAGCACGAGCCATTGACGCTTCGTGCTTCAAATGAGTTTTTTTATTTTTTGAAACTCTTTCCAACGATCGGCAGTTTTTACCCATTGCTGAACTGAATTTTAAAAGGAAGGACCAGATGGCACCAGGTTTTCTGCCCAGAAATCCTTGCAGGGTGGAAAGAATTCTGAATCTTGCACCATACAACACATGCGCTCTAATTTCGTATGGTCTAACTGAAATGGGATAATGCTGTCGAGCATGTCCAGCTGTTTCCACAACTTCAAGAGAAACGGTGGGTAGAATCCAGAAATCCTAGATCAAGCCAAGTCCCAAAATGCCAGAGAATCGGACAAATCGGCTATCAACAGGCACATAGAGATAATAAGTAACGGAGTCGTAAGGGACCTTGTAGGTCATCTAATCCAACCCCTCACCCAAGTGGGAAACCTTACACTAGTGATGGCTAAACTTTTTGTTGTCATGTGCTGAAAGCGCGCGCCTGCGTCCGTGCCCATAATGCAGGGGTGTCCAAACTTGAGAACTTTAAGACTTGTGGACTTTAACTCCCAGAATTCCCCAGCCAGCATGGCTGGCTGGGGAATTCTGGGAGTTGAAGTCCACAAGTCTTAAAGTTCCCAAGTTTGGACACCCCTGCCATAACGCAATGCATATGCCCCTATCCCCTCCCGCCCCCCTAATGCATGCATCTTCCCCAACCATTTTTGGCTTCCAGGTTGGTGCAGTTTCAAGACCCAAAACAGGGGGCGGGGGGGGGGGCTCCATTTTGGGTCTGGAAGGCCTCCTGCATCAACCTGGAGGCCAAAACGGGGAGCAGGGACACTGCACAAGGCAATGCAAGCATCCCCCCCCACATGCGCCCCGCTTCCCACGCATGTGTGGCAGAGATCCAAAGACTAGCTGGCTAGAGGGACGGCTGGTGTGCCTGCAGAGATCACACCCCTACGCCATTTCTGACAAGTGGCAGTCCAGTTTCTTCTTGAAAGCCTCCAGTGATGAAGCTCCCACAACATTTGAATGCAAGCTGTTCCATGGGTTGATTGTTCTCACTGTCAGAAAATTCCTCCTTATTTCCAAGCTGTATCTCTCCTTGATCAGTGTCCATCCATTATTCCTTCTCTGGCCTTCAGGGGCTTTAGAGAATAGCTTGACCCCTTTCTCCTCTCTGTGGCAGCCCCTCAAATATTGGAAGATGCTCTCCTGTCTCCCCTGGTCCTTCTTTTCTTTCAACTAGACATCCCCAGTTCCTGCAACCGTCCATTGTATGTTTTAGCCTCCAGTCCCCTCATCATCTTGGTTGCTCTTCTCTGCACTCTTTCTAGAGTCTCCACATCTTTTTTATAGTGTGGTGACCAAATCTGGATGCAGTACTCTAGGTGTGGTCTTACTAGGGCTTCATAGAGTGGTATTAGTACCTCGCCTGATCTTGATTGAATCCCTCTGTTAATGCATAAACAATGTTTACGTACCATTCAAAATAGAGAAGCAAAAAGCCAAAAAGGAACAAAAAAAGAGATCCTCCTCCTCCCAGTCCCTTCTAGCATGGCTGATGTTACCCAGTTGGGAAATGAGATATCTGCCAGAAAAGAAGCTCAGAGAGGACTAAGGACCCCTAAATCAGAAACCTGTATGATCTATCCTTTTCCCTGCAGACATTCAATAATCTGATTTTGTAGAATCTATCAAAATCTTGGACGGCCTGGCTCTGTCTCTGCATCCAACACAAATCATCCATCAGAGCCTTCCCCAGGCTCCAGAACTGGCCAAAGTTCCTCCCCAACCTCCTCTTTGTCTGAGTCTGCCACCAGTCCACTGGCAACAATAGGCCCCTTCCATCCTTGTGATTCTCCCTTCTAAGAAGTCCTCCAAGGTCCCTTCCATCTCTGTTCTGAATCTGAAATCTGAAACGTTCCTTCCCAATGCAGTAAATCCAGATGCTAACTCTTTCCTCCCTTCCTGCTTCAATTCTTTTGAGAAAAGGGAACTGTGTCAGGGTCCCCAAGGATGCCCCATTTAAATCCTAAGCCTCGAGCCAAGCTTCAAAAGAAATCCAGTTATTTATTAGGAGCGCCATGTTGGGATGTTCCCAAATGAAGCCAGCTCTGACCTCACTTAATTTATGGCCCTAATCATGACCCTGTTTCCCACCTCCCCCCCAGACTGTGTCATCAATCACATTCGCCAATGGAGCAATTTCATGGGTTGTAGAGATCACTCCCCTCCGGCTGCTGTGGGTAACCCTGGGAGACAGCCTTGAGAAAGTTTATGTCTGGAATGTGCTCCTGTCTTTTGCTGCCATGTTGCTTCATCAGTTTCCCTTCCCCCTTTCCTATGGCAACTCGAGAGCAGAGCAGGGATGCTTTGACGAAACCAATTTAGACGGACAGCTCTTCAGGCGTAGGCTGGCAGAGGGAGAGAAGTCAAAGCCATTTGGAAACTTTGAACATTTTGAGCTTCCGTTGATACATGCCTTACAAGGCAAAAGCAGCTGCGCAGCTCAAGAACCACGCATAGTGCTTGGAAACAGATGGGAAGAAGATTAGATGATTTCTTCACGCTTCCCTTTGAATAATTGTTATCAGTCATTTTCACAGCTTTCCAGCCTTTTGAACTGCTTTTTTTTGGGAGGAGTGGGGTTTTTTTTTTGTGGAGGGAAATTACAGCCAGCCCAAATGGAGAAGTGCCCCAACAGAAAACATAAATACATAAATATATCCTTTTCATCTCACGTCGGGATTATTATGTCAGCAATTCCGTCTTTTGGACATGTTTTAATTGCTCATTCATAGCGCCTCGGAAGCAGAGATGGCAATTTTGAGGAAGCTGTCTAGCTCCCTCATTTCTTGGAACCTCTCCTCAGTATGTCAATGCATCCATCCATTTACAGTTTCATGAATGGAAAATAATGGCATTTTTGTGTTACGGTGGGTATGCAAAATCTCAAACTCTTTTCTCGTATTGGCCTCATGATTTATGGTGAGTTAAGGTTAACATAAGCCTATGGAGGGAGTGACAGATTTTATTTTCCTGGGCTCCAAGATCACCACAGATGGGGACTACAGCCAAGAAATCAAAAGACGCTTGCTCCTGGAGAGGAAAGTGATGGCAAATCTAGACAGCATCCTAAAAAGCGGAGACATCCCTCCGCCAACAAAAGGGCGTCTAGTCAAGGCAAATTTTTTTGCACGCACCGAACCGGCAATAATGCCAGGAGCAACCCACTCCTGGATAGAAGCTGTTTTTCAGCCTATTTGTCCTTGTTTTTATTGTCCAGATGGTAATAGTTTTTTTTTTAAAAGGTGCTCATGATGAAATGGGTATTTAAGGACGTTTTGAACTTTCTTAAGGCAACGGGAGCTATAAAGCTCTTCCAAAGAGGGGAGGGGGCAACCCATGATCCTCTGGGCAATGAAGTTGACCCTCTGGAGCTCTGTCCTATCTGCCCCTGTGCAACTGGCAAACCAGACACAGGGGCAGTAAGTTGAAATACTCTCTATGGTGCACCAGCAGTTTTTCAACCAGTTTCGGAGATTGAGGGATTGGTTCTATTTCTTTCTCTTGAACAGCCTTTATGGTGAGCTGCTCCTTTGTATAATCTGGAGATTGATGAATGCAGAGCACCCTTCGTCTCTGATGCCCTGATTTATATGGTAATGTTATTTGTGTTTTAGGCTCCGCACTCTTTTACCTTGTTTGCATAATTAGGATATATACACTGCTCCGTGTTGGCTTGGCTTGGAGTAATACATGCATCCTATAAATAAGTAAATTGATTTTTTTTGCTGGTCTTCGGCCTTCAGGAATGCAGCAAGAGCTACTACGTCACCATGTTCTCTCATCACCTTCCTTGGTCTTCCCACCTAAGAGTGGGAAGGTACCCTTACAAAATTTTGCAGGTAGTCATGTTTTGGTCACACCAATGGCAGATTAGGTACTTTGATTTTCAGGCACAAACAATCAGAATCAATCATCATAGAATAGAATAGAATAGAATAGAACAGAACAGAATAGAGTAGAGTAGAGTAGAGTAGAATACAATACAATAGAATACAATAAAATTCAATAGAATAGAATAGAATACAATAGAATTCAGTAGAATACAACAGAATACAATACAATATGATATAATTCAATAGAATACAACAGAATAGAATAGAATAGAATAGAACAGAACAGAACAGAGTAGAGTAGAGTAGAGTAGAATACAATACAATAGAATACAATAAAATTCAATAGAATAGAATAGAATACAATAGAATTCAGTAGAATACAACAGAATACAATACAATATGATATAATTCAATAGAATACAACAGAATAGAATAGAATAGAATAGGATACAATACAATTCAATGCAATACAATACAACAGAATTCAACAGAATAGAATAGAATAAACAGAATTGAAAGGGACCTTGAAGGTCCAATCCGCTGCTTAGGCAGGAAACCCTACATCACTTCAGACGAATGGATATCCAACATCTTCTTAAAAACTTCCAATGTTGTAGCATTCACAGCATCTGGGGGCAAGTTGTTCCATTGGTTAATTGCTCTCCCTGTCAGGAAATTTCTCCTTAGTTCTAAATTGCTTCTCTCCTTGATTAGTTTCCACCCATTGCTTCTTGTTCTGCCCTCAATTGCTTTGGAGAATAGCTTGACCCCCTCTTCTTTGGGGCAGCCCATGAGATATTGGAACACTGCTATCCTGTCTCCCCATGTCCTTCTTTTCATTAAATTAGACATACCCAGTTCCTGCAACCGTTCTTCATATGTTTGAGCCTCCATTCCCCTAATCCTCTTTGTTGCTCTTCTCTGCACTCTTTCTAGAGTCTCCACATTGTTTTTACATCATGGAGACCAAAATTGGATGCAGGATTCCAAGTGTGGCCTTACCAAGGCCTTATAAAATGGTATTAACACTTCTTTATCATCATCATCATATAACAACCCCATAATCCCTTGCAGTGTGGATTCTGGGCAACTGAATGGAGCTGAGGGTTTATTGGCCAGATGCCCTTCCCTGTCACCAATGCGGAGTTTTGTTCAGCTGATATATTCTGTGTGCCCAGAGAGAGAAATATCTGCCTCTACCTAAGATCGAGCCAAAACCACTCATGAACAACCTTAATCAATAATTTAATTACCTATGTTACAAGAACTGCCTGTCTTCCTGTGGGAACAACCAGCTAAAATTTCATGCTCCCTTGGGGAGCATTGCATGGGGATTCCAAGCTAGCTCCTCACTTAACTCCTCCTTCCAGCTGGTAGTTTCTCAGCATCAATATGCATTTTGTCAAGAGATTTATTCCTCCAAATGCACAGAAACAGGTTTATGGAGATCTATCTGAAGGAACGTGGTGGCTCAGTGGCTAAGATGCTGAGCTTGTCGATCAGAAAAGTTGACGGTTTGGCGGTTCAAATCTCTAGCGCTACATAATGGAGTGAGCTCCTGTTCCTTGTCCCAGCTTCTGCCAACCTAGCAGTTCGAAAGCACATAAAAAATGCAAGTAGAAAAATAGGAACCACCTTTGGTGGGAAGGGAACAGCGTTCCGTGTGCCTTCGGCATACAAGGAAAACCAGTACAAAATGTTTTATACATGGCATCTGCCGCCCATGAGACTTGCGAAGATATTTCCAAATGCATCTCCGATATGCTGGATGTGTGAAAAATCATATGGGCATCCCCAAAATATTGGGTTAAAATCAAAAAGTGGCTGGAAGACATAACAAGGAATCATATAGACTGGAAACTGGAGCTATTTCTATTAGGCTTAACCTCAACAAAGTATAGGAAAGAAATATTATACCTAATCTTACATATTATTACAGAGGCCAGAATAACATATGCACAAAAATGGAAAAACAATGCAGTACAGAATGAAGATGGCATAAATAGGAAGTTCTTAGAATGTGCGGAGATGGATAAATTGACCAAGGAAATTCAAGGAAAGGAGGAATCAGAAGACTATTTAGTTTGGGGGAAATGGTATAAATGGTTAGATGACAGAACTAAGAAATTGGGAAATGTAAAATTAATGTATGATACAAGAATTAGGAAACAGCGATAGGTTTGGGGGTAGGAAAGACAATTTAAGATGCACTAACATAAGAAAAATGTATAGAATATAATAAAGGTAATACGATAATCTGATATAAACAGTTAAACATAAATAACTAAGCAAAGAAGTAAGAAACAAGGTGACCACAAATGTAAATGTAATGTATAGGTGGGGAAACAATAACTATAAAGATGCACCGTTAGGTAACTGCTGTGAGAAGGAACGTTCAGTTCCAATGTTGTTTGTAAGTCATGTGTTTGTTTTTGTTGATGTGTTTAAGTGTTTAAAATTTAAAAAAATAAGAAAGCACGTAAAAATGCAAGTAGAAAAATAGGGACCACCTTTGGTGGGAAGGTGGGAAGGTGGGAAGGCATTGTATCTTATCTTATCTTGTATCTTATCTTATCTTACCTTACCTTACCTTATCTTATTTTATCTCATCTCATCTAATCTCTTCTCTTATCTCATCTCTTCTCTTCTCTTCTCTTATATCTTATCTTATATCTTATCTTATCTTATCTCATATCTTATCTCATATCTTATCTTATCTTATCTTATCTTATCTTATCTTATCTGAAGGGTCTCTGAACTCACCTGTTTTGCTTTGGAGAGAGCGATTAAGGATAACTGAATTTTTCCTGGAAAAATTGTCTAGACTTGCGTTCATTAACATTCAAACAGAGGAATAAGTTTATTTTATATGTACAGAAAACGAGCAAGGACGAGGCAGGACTTTTTGACTTTTGTTGAGGAGAACTATGGATCAGCACACTAATTAAAAATATTCAACAGCGGTAGATTTATCTACGGCCCTCTATCAATAAAGCACCGATGCAGAATTTAAAATATGGAAACGCCAATAAAATAAAGTACAATTTACAAGGGGGAGGAGAAAAAAAACCAAGAGCTGAAATAATAACAAGAACAGAATAGCAGAATGCCTGACTTCTGTAGGGTGTAACTATGTACCACGAGAGACGTGTCAATCGTTGTAGGAGTTGCCCAAATTAGGTCTTGCAAAAGGAAGGTTGTCCTTTCTTGACTGGAAAGACAACAAAGGTTTTTGATCATATGGATTTTGAGCGTAAGGTGGCATGAGGGATACAATGGACAATGCATCCATAGAGCCGAAGAAGCTTCTTGGATGAGAAGTCAAAGGTCTTCAAAGAAAAACCAGAAAGTCCAGTTGCCTCTTGAAAAGAAAAATACGCACAAACTTCAGAAGACAAGCCATTATGCTGATTGTCCTCAATGTCAGGAAATTTCTCCTTAGTTTTCAATTGCTGCTCTCCTTGATGAGTTTACATGCATTGTTTCTTGTCTGGCCTTCAAGCACTTGGGAAAATAAGTTGACTCCCTCTTGTTCGTGGCAACCCCTGAGATATGAAATGGAAGACTGCTATCATATCATCCATAGTCCTTCTTTACATTAGACTAGACATACCCAGTTCCTGCAACCGTTCTTCATATGTTTTAGCCTCCAGTCCCCTAATCATCTTTGTTGCTCTTCTCTGCACTCTTTCTAGAGTCTCAACATCTTTTCTACATCGTGGCGACCAAAACTGAATGCCGTATTCCAAGTGTGGCCTTCCCAAGGCCTTATAAAGTGGTATTAACACTTCACCTGATCTTGATTCTATCTCTGTATCCCTATCTCTATAATTATTTCTTTGATGGCTTGATCGATAGCCCGCCATTTCTCCCAAACTTTAGAAGAAGCTTAAGTATTTATTATATTTTATTTATTTTATTTATTTGTCAAACATGGACAAGTTGACAGGTAGAAGTGTAAACATGGGCATGAACAAAGGAAGTAAATACAGATAAATGGGACAGTAGGACAGGGACGGAAGGCATGCTGGTGCGCTTATACATGCCCCCTTTATGGACTTCTTACAAATGGGGTGAGGTCCACGGTGGACAGTGTTAGAGTAAAGTTTTGGGGGTTTGAGGAAGTAACAACGGAGTCGGGTAGAGCATTCCAGGCATTGACCACTCTGTTGCTGAAGTCAGATTTTCTGCAATCGAGTTTGGAGCAGTTTACCTTGCGTTTGTATCGATTGTTTGCCCATGTATTATTGAGGTTGAAGCTGAAGTAGTCATTGACAGGTAGGATGTTGTAGCAGACAATTTTGTGTACTACGCTTAGTCAGACCTTAGTCAGCGTAGTTCCAGGTTGTCCAAGCCCAAAATTTCAAGTATGGAAGCCTAAGGGATTCTATTGGGAGCAGAGGAGTGGAGTAGGCTGGATGAAGGCACATTTCAAATTTGGTGATTGTTTCCAAGCAATAACCCTTTGTCTTTCAGATGGAGAATCAGAATTCCCTTCCAAAAGGGAAATTAGGAAAGTTTTGGAGCAGATTTTGACAATGGAAAAGGAGGGGGTTTGAGCTGGGCGCCCCTCTCCTTTAATGTATTACTTAATTAGAATTTCACTGCACCTAAGGTTTGCACCAAACATTTTCCTGAGAAAAGCTACATTAACGTATGTATTTAAGGGGTGCCCGCATATATGGAAACCACTGCAGGACCCTATCAAAATTTGTGTAATTAAGTGTCAAAAAGGATTTATATACTATTTGTCGGGGAGATTGGTTCTTTTGTAAATTAAGCAATCCATTCTGCATGAGCTATTGCAGGTTTTGGGCAATCAAGTTTCCTTACTTGTTTTCTGGAATGAAAAAAAGCTACGGGAGACTTTTGCCTTCAGATCTCTCCTCCCCCCCAAAAAAATAACAGGTGCATGTCAGATCCATGGAACGTATTATTATTATTATTATTTTAAAAGATTCATCTTACAGCCCAATTTTTGGCATGTTTGTTTACTCCAAAGTAAGATTGTGATGTCAAAAATACAAAACAGAGTGTGGCAACTTGAGGTACTTTACAGATAAGTATCAATGAAGCCAAAGGTCATATATGTCATACTAGCTGGATACCCGTTCTTCGCGACGAAACTATGTGATCGGGCAATGCAGGAGAAATCCGGCTCACTCCGGTTCAATCCATTGGCTCAGTGGTGCTTGGTGACTGAAACACATAAGCCCTTGAATCTGGAAGCAGTTCCATAGGTGGAAGGCGTAGACATTTTGGTGAGGTAACGGCTTTTAGTACTGTAAGGCAGCTCCTGAGTGAAGGAGTGGTACATCTGCCATTTTGATGTGAGACATGTGAGGCAAATGGCAGTTGGAACAGAGTTCTTTTCAGGTGGGGAGGGGGAGTAGAACTCCTTAGCATCAGAGCGTGTTAATTAATGTATAAGAAATACTAATGATCTGATGGTCATTTTGAAAAATCCTTTCTTAGTGACCACCTAGAAGCCAAGAGGAACATATGTGCCAAATTTCAAGTTTGTAGGCTTTACGGTTCTGGATATTTCATGATGATGCATAAGTGGCACTTGGCTTTTTTATATATATAGATATGGCTCATATTTAAGTGCTTCGTATTGAAGTGATTTCACGTGGCTGTCGATCTAGGAAAAGTTGAAGGATGAATTTCCCTCTGTGCTACACGAGCTCTTGGAGGAAATGACACGTATAAATGAATATCCATTTATGGGATTTGGGATGGCTATGATTTATCTGGAAAGGATTCTTAGAATTATAAAAGAATAAAAATGTCAATTCAGTGTTCTGGAAAGGAGTTTCCATACTTGAAATTCCTAACAGTGGGAATACATTGAGATTAAAACTATCACTCTTTTCTAGTCATTTCATACTGACATCACCGCTGAAATATTTCTCTTTGAGATCAATATATATATTGATACAAATCTACCTTTTTATATACATACATGCATAGTATGGAATGTGGAATGTGGAATGTGGAATGTAGAATGTAGAATATAGAATATAGAATATAGAATATAGAATATAGAATATAGAATATAGAATATAGAATATAGAATATAGAATATAGAGGAGAGGAGAGGAGTGGTGTATGGTGGGGTGGGGTGGGGTGGGGTGGGATGGGATAGGATAGGATATAGAATGGAATGGAATGGAGTAGAGTAGAGCAGAGCAGAGCAGAGCAGAGCAGAGCAGAGCAGAGCAGAGAAGAGAAGAGCTGGAAGGGACCTTGGAGGTCTTCTAGTCCAGCCTCTTGCTCAAGCAGGAGAACCTATACCATTTCAGGAAAATGGCTGTCTGGTTTCTTCTTGAAAACCTCCAGTAATGGAGCACCTACAATTTCTGGTGGCAAGCCATTCCACTGGTTAATGTTTGATTTCTTGGAGGAGATCTTTGCAATTTGGCGTTCTTTGTTTTTGATGGTCAGATCTAGCCCTCTTGAATTATTCCCTGGATACCTGATGGAAATATTTTACAAAATTTCCAGTAGTTTTTTTTATCACTCTTCTACCTCTCCGGTTGTTACTAATCAATAAGCCCCTTCAGCAGGTTATTCTTATATTTTTCCTGTTATTAGAGGCATTTGTTCTATGCAAGCTAAAATGCAAAATCTTTATTTGAATGACATATAAAGCGGCTATAAGGCAGTTTTATTAGCAAGGGAAGCTATTCATGGTGGATTGTGGGGTTTTTCCCCCCTCATAATGGTGAAGAACTATTGCTATTGTTCCCAACAGCTGCCAATTTGTCCATAAAGGGAGAATTACCATATAGATTTATTGCACACCATGAGTGGAGGCATGTCATAAAGTTCAGCTGCATTGGAAAATGGAAGATTTGGGGCAATCATTAGCAGGACCTAACATTAGTAAAAACAACAACAACAACAACAACAAAGTGTATTAATGCTCAGAAAAATTGCATACCCACAACTTCTTACACATTGAAACAGATCACCAGTATTCATTTTGCTTCAAAGTGTGCCCGGCCTTCAAAATATTACACCCTATATTCATCATTAGAAAATGCTTCTCAAATTCAGCTGGAAATTGTAACTTTAGATTTTGGATTTTAGATTAACAGAGTTGGAAGGGACTTTGTAGGTCATCTAATCCAACACACACACACACACACACACACACACACACACACACACACACCTGCCCAAGCAGGAGAAGCTACATCATTTCTGACAGAGGATAGTCCAGTCTCTTCTTGAAAGCTTCCAGAAAAGCCCGGACCATCCGTCAGATGGAGACTCAACCGTCCCCAGGTCTGGTGGGAGCTGATGAAGAAGAGGAGGAACAGCTGGGTCCAGTGCCTGATGCACAGATGCGCAGAAGGCAGAGGAGAGGAGAACAGTGGAAATCTATGGGCCGGTCCTTGGGACGGAAGAGCCACTGCTGCTAGTGAAGCCTTACCATAGCTCTGGGTATAAAAGGCAGGAGGCAGAGATGAATAGATGTGGCAGAGGAAAGGAGAGCAGTGGAAATCTATGGGCCGGTCCTTGGAACGGAAGAGCCACTGCTGCTAGTGAAGCCTTACCATAGCTCTGGGGATAAATGGCAGCGGGCAGAGATGAATAGATGTGGCAGACAACTATCCATTTCCCTGCCAGATGGACTTGTTCGCCTGTGGTGAGAGAGACAGAGACAGACACACACACAGACAGACAGACAGACAGACACACACACACACACACACACACACACACAGAAAGAGAGATAGACAGAGAGATAGAGAAAGAGAGAGAGAGAGAGAAAGAGAGACAGATAGAGAGACAGAGAAAGAGAGAGACAGAGGGAGATAGAGATAGAGAGACAGACACAGAGAGAGAGACAGAGACAGACAGACAGTGACAGAGAGACAGACAGATAGACAGAGAGACACACAGAGAGACAGAGAGATAGAGAGAGACAGAGAGACAGAGAGAGACAGAGACAGACCGAGAGAAAGAGACAGACAGAGACAGACAGACAGACAGACAGACAGACAGACAGACAGACAGAGACAGACAGACAGACAGACAGAGAGAGACTTTTTTTCAGGGCTGCTGGCACTCCTAATAAAGGAACCATTGATTTAACTACAGAGGGTTTGTCGTGTTTAGGAGCCACTTCAGAACACATTTGTCTGAAGTGGTGTAGGGTTTCCTGCCTGAGCAGGGGGTTGGACTAGAAGACCTCCAAGGCCCCTTCCAACTCTGGTTATTCCGTTATGCTGTCAATTGTGGCAGTAATACAAGCACTCCCCGCACCAGAGAGACATAAGGGTGTTTGGAGTGTATGACGAGATGCTTCATTGTCGGGTGATTAAAAATAAGACGGGGGAAGGAAAACGGGGTGTTTATGCCCAGCAAATGGATTGAAATTATGACCCGGGGAGAAGAGGCTGCAAACAGACGAAACGAAAGCACACTTTTATCTTGGAGGGAAATGAACTGAAACCGATGAGAGAAAGGAGGAGAACTTTCCCGGAGGCAAAAAAAATCTCTCCGTCACCAGCTGTTCCTGGGAGATAATGGGCCTTGACTATTGATGTATGAGAGGAAACCCAAATGTCTTCAGCATTATTTCTCTTTTCATTTGATGCAACGTTCATCTCGTTGACACAGCTTCAAGGGAAAGACCAACATTTCCCCACTAACGGTTCCAAAACATGAGTGTGGCCACCATATTCCTAGAAACAACTGATTTGGTTTTTTTTTTAATGATGCTGATACCATCATTCAAAACACTGGCAGGTATTAGAGAGCAGTTGAGATTTATTTTGCCTCCCCACATGGCTCAGTGGCTAAGACGCTCAAAAGTCGATCAAAAAGGTCGGCAGTTCGGCGGTTCGAATCCCTAGCGCCGCCTAACGGAGTGAGCTCCCGTGACTTGTCCCAGCTTCTGCCAACCTAGCAGTTTGAAAGCATGTAAAAAATGCAAGTAGAAAAATAGGAACCACCTTTGGTGGGAAGGGAACAGCGTTCCGTGAGCCTTCGGCGTTGAGTCATGCCGGCCACATGACCACGGAGACATCTTTGGAGAGCGCTGGCTCTTCGGCTTTGAAACAGAGATGAGCACTGCCCCCTAGAGTCGGGAACGACTAGCACACATGTGCAAGGGGAACCTTTGCCTTAGGAATGGATTTGCAGAGGAAAAAATTGCAGACTACAGGAACCATTTGCACTATTCAGGTGACCCTGAGGACAGAGATAAACCTCCAAGTGGCCTCAACGATTCTCTGAAAAGAAGCAAATGACCAACTGTCTGCAAGGAATATGAATCCTTCCCTTCCCCACCATCCAGTCAGAGCTGAAGAAGCTTCTTGGATGAGAAGAGAAATGTCTTAAAAGAAAGTCCAGTGGCCTCCTGAAAAAGCACCTTTGGGACAAGCATGACCTGGATGAGTGAGAATCTCTGCAGACTTTCACATTGAGACTTAATCATTCTAGTCATGAAAAAGTTAACGGGGACTCTTAAATCTGTTTTCTACCCTCGTCCTCCTCACGCTTGTCCTACTTGTGCCAAGGTAGAGAGAGATGAAGATGTTTCCCATTAACTCTCTTGCAGAACATCCAACATTTAGTGACCATCCAAAGTTACAACAGCATTAGAAAAAAATTGACTTAGGGCCACTTTTGACCCATATAACAGTGGCATCATCCCCACAGTCACATGGTTGAATGGAATTTGAATCCAGGTCTTCTGAATCATCATCCTGCTCGTTGGCCTTCTGTTTTAGCTTCTGCCTGAAGCAGAGCTCCGATTAAGAAATCCCACAACTGTTAGGTACAATGATTCTTTTTTTTTTTAGAAATAAGGATGCTGGGATGAGTAATAGCATGATATATATATATATGTAGATATATAAAATTAAACAAAGCATTTGTGGTTGTTGTTGTTAGATGCAAAGTTGTGTCTGACCCATCACGACCCCATGGACCACGTTCCTCCAGGCCTTCCTGTCCTCTACCATCCTCTGGAGTCCATTTAAGCTCATGCCTGCTGCTTCAGTGACTCCTTCCAGCGACCTCCTTCTCTGCCATCCCCTTCTTCTTCTTCTTCCCTCCATCATTCCCAGCATGAAGCTCTTCTCCAGGGAATCCTCCTTCCTTCTCATTAGGTGGCCAAAGGATTTGAGTTTCCTCTTCAGGATCTGGCCTTCTAAAGAGCAGTCAGGGTTGATCTCCTCTGGGACTGACTGGTTGGATGGCCTTGCTGTCCAAGGGACTCACAGGAGTCTTCTCCAGCCACCAGAGCTCAAAGACCTCCATTCTTTGGCACTCAGCCTTCCTTATGGTCCAACCTTCACAGCCATCCATTTCAACTGGGAAAACCACAGCCTTGACTAGACACACTTTTGTTGGCAGGGGGATGTCTCTGCTTTTTAGTCTGCTGTCTAGATTTGCCATCGCTTTCCTCCCCAGGAGCAAGCCTCTTTTAATTTCTTGGTTGCACTCCCCATCTGCGATGAAAATAAAATATGTCCGTACCTCCATTTCTTCCCCATCTATTTGCCAGGAATTGAGAGGGCTGGATGCCAGGCTCAAAATGTACCTGAAATTCAGAGTGATCTATACGCCATTACCATTGCAAAACTCTCTGTGTAGCAATCTTGTATTATCTTCCTTAGTTTTGCCTGCAAATTGGAGGGTAGTTTTTTTGAGCTATTTAAAAGGAACGTAAAAATTACAAGGGGCATCGAGAAGCAGGGGACACGACTGATTTCAGGCAATAAGCAGCATTTAAGAAGTTCAAAAGGAGACACAAAATCGAAGGAGGTTGAAAGCAAAAAGATGAAGGACTTCCTTGTTCGTCCTTAAAATAGGAAAAGGAGAATTTTTAACGTCACTTTCTTACTCTGTTTCCATTCCTAAACTTAGGACAATTCTTTTTTTTTTTGTCCTTATCAAAGTAGGATGGACCCAAAAGAGAAACAGAACTGGTCCCATGTTTGTTGGATTTATTGATGTTTATGTAAGAACTGAGTGACATTCACAAACGGGTGTATAAATACAGTAAATATTAAAAATTTGGCATGGGAGAAAGTAAAACGAACAGATCTACTTAGTTCTTCACCATTCCATTATATGAAACCCTGCTCAAAGCGGTGTACATTAGATTACATTAGGTTAACAGAGTTGGAACGGTCCTTGGAGGTCATCTAGTCCAACCCCCCACCGCCGCCGCCCAAACAGGAGACCCTACACAATTTATGACAGAGGGCAATCCAGTCTCTTCTTGAAAGCTTGCAGGGATGAAGCTCCCACAAATAGCAGAATAATAACAGAATAACAGAGTCGGAAGGGAGCTTGGAGGTCATCTATTCCAACCTCCTGCCCAAGCAGGAGACCCTACACCATTTCTGACAAATGGCTGTTCAGTCTCTTTTTTATATAATTTTTTTAATTTTTTGTTTTCATAACAAATGACCACATTTATGCTGTTACATAACCAACATTATTTTATATTATTAAACATTTACATCAATTTGTCTTACCATCAACCCCCAAGAATGATTCTTGGCTCTTCTGCTCTCCATACACCATATTTATACCCTATCCATCACTTTCTTCTCCTTCTCTCCTCCCCCTCCCTACTTCCTTTTTTCTCTCTGTCGTCCTTCTCTTCTCTACTTCCCCTTCCTCTCTCCTTCTCCTCTCTCCCCTTTCCCCTCCTTCTTTCCCTCCTCCTCTTCTCCCTCCACCCGCCCTCTCTCCTAACTCTCTCTTCTTCCCTTCCCTCTCTCCTCTACTCCACGCTCTTCATCTCATTTACTTGGTGTATTTCAGCCTCTAAGCAAGCTCCGTTTTATGTTGATGGTATTTATAATTCCATTTCAGTAAACACTTTCAATTTTAACATATATCTTCCTCCTTCTTTTTTTTTGAAAGAAAAAAAGGAAACATATATAACAATTATATTTTTAACACCAGCACCCCCCCCCCCAAAAAAAAACCGCTGTTCAGTCTCTTCTTGAAAGCCCCCAGTGATGAAGCTCCCACAACTTCCAAAGGCAACTTCTGTTCCTGGTTGATTGTTCTCAGTGTCAGAAAATTCCTCCTTATTTCCAGGTTGAATCTCTCCTTGTTCAGTTTCCATCCATTGTTCCTTCTCTGGCCTTCAGGGGCTTTGGGAAATAGCTTGACCCTCTTCCTCCTCTCTGTGGCAGCCCCTCAAACATTGGAAGACTTCTATCTTGTCTCCCCTGGTCCTTCTCTTCCCTAGACTAGCCATGCCCAGTTCCTGCAACCGTTCAACGTATGTTTTAGCCTCCAGTCCCCTCATCATCCTGGTTGCTCTTCTCTGCACTCTTTCTAGAGTCTCACCATCTTTTTTATAATGTGGTGACCCATACTGGAGGCAACTGGACTTTCTTGGTTTTCCTTCAAGAACTGAAGAAGCTTCTTGGATGAGAAGCGAAATGTCTTCAAGGAAAAACAAGAAAGTCCAGTTGCCTTTTGAAAAAATCACCTTTGGGACAAAATTGTCCACTGTATTGCACAATGGAACCACACTTGTAGCAATAGCAAGAGATTAAACACGGACTGCATTTATTCTTCTTGTTATGATGATGGTGATGATTTGAAAACAGCAAACATTAAATTGCCTAATTCTCTAGAACATTGTCAACTTGTACATTGTACAAGAGGCCTCTGTGGCATAAAACAGTTGTGTGTTAATTCTCTTAATTACTTTCTAATTTTCAGCCGAAGATAGTGCTGAAGATTGAAATACAGTACATGCCAACGTGCCAACTCTTGATTCTTCTAGGGTCTCCGTTGACTTGGTCGCTGTTGGATTTGCATCCCTGCAGAGAGTTAAATGAGCTAATGATTCCCACGGGGAAGAAGTAAGAACTCTTAAACAAATCACGTCGTTGCTATAATGCTTGAAACATTTAGAAGACACAAGAAGACTGAGACGCAGAAACCTCCACTGTGGGTATTTTTAATTTTGCGTTTCACATCAGCTCATTTTTTTTTTTAGTTTACCAAATTAGTATGCTGGTTAATCAGATAACTCTAGAGCCATGATGGCGAATTCTGCAAGCATGCCAGCCATCGCCCCAGCCTAGGCCGATGCACATGTGTGCGCACCTCCCACCAGCCAGCTGGTCTTCAGGTCTCTAAAACGCATGTGCGGGGGCGAGGCCTTCCTCAATCTCCACAGTTTCCTTCCCCATCATGTTCTACTTTCTGGCCCCAGCACGCCCTAGCTTTCTCCTGCATTTCTGCTGCCCGTCCCTTCCCTGATCTCTACAGGTTCCACCCTGCGTAGGTGCCTCTCCGTGCCAGGAAAGGAGGAGGAAGCTGGGGTGTCCTGGGGGGGGGGGAGAAACTGCAAAGATTGGGGAAGGCATGGGTGGCAGGAATGGAGGAGGAAGCTAGGACGTGTGTGTGTGTGGGGGGGGAATCCTAACCCTTGAGCCAGTGAGAATCAAACTACAGGTAGTTGGCAGAGTCAGCCTGCAATACGAAGGGAGATGGGGAGGAAGGGTCAACTTTGTGCTGGTGAGAATCAAACTGTTGGCAGTTGGCAGAGTTAGCCTGCAATACTGCATTCTAACCACAGGGAAGGAAGGAAGGAAGGAAGGAAGGAAGGAAGGAAGGAAGGAAGGAAGGAAGGAAGGAAGGAAGGAAGGGTCAACCTTGAGCTTTGTGAGAATTGAACTGTTGGCAGTTGGCAGAGTTAGCCTTCAATACTGCATTCTAACCACTGTACCACCAAGGCAACTGGCATGTATTTATCACGGTTGCCGTGTCCCGGGGTCATGTGATCCCCATTTGCAAACTTCTGACAAGCAAAATTCATTTAACAAGCATGTTACAAACAACTGCAGTGGTTCACTCAACAACCGGGCAAGAAAGGTCATAAAATGGGGCAAAACTCACTCAGCAAATGTCTAACTTAGCAGTAGAAATTTTGGGCTCAAATTTTGCGCTCAATTTGTGATCATAAGTTGAGGACTTCCTGTATTTTGAAACCTGATCTAAATCTTTTCCTTTTTCCATTTTTTAATAGTGCAAAATATCCTGGTAGCTACAGAGAGCAGTTCTGCTTTCCATGCAGGCGATATTAACAAGGTTAATAGCCACCATCCATGGCAGGCTAGATTATATTGCTAGTCAGAAAAATGCTGACCGAAGCAGTACAGCAGATTGTTATTCCTTTTGTTCAGCCCAGTTTGGTGGGGGGGGGGCTGGGGTGGAAAATAAATTACGTTCTTTAAATTTAAGTGTGTAGCAGCACACCGTATAAATTAATGGCCTGGGAAGAAAGGATAAATTATTCCCATAAGGAAAGCTGATAAAATCAGGGAGCAAATAAAGCAACAGAGGAGATAGCATTTGAAAAAAAGGGAGCAAGATAGATAGATAGATAGATGATAGATAGATAGATAGATAGATAGATAGATAGATAGATAGATAGATGATAGATAGATAGATAGATAGATAGATAGATAGATAGATAGATAGATAGAATATAGATATATAAGATAGATAATAGATGAGAGAGAGAATGAGAGAGAGAATGAGAGAGAGAGAGAGACAGACACAGTTGATATATAATGATGCGGTACATATTGATAAATAGATGATAAATAGATAGACAGGCAGGCAGGTGAAAATGATAGAATATATATTCTATCAATATATATATGATAGATAGATAAGATATATAAATAGATATATCAAATATGGGAGGGAGCTCACTCCTCCCTCTTTCTGTCCTTTGGCTCATCCCAGAAAACCATCCAGGCAGAAAACCATATTTTTATTTTTAATGTTGCCTTTTTATATTTGTGTTGTATTTGTGCTGATAAATAAATAAAGGGAGACTAGTATGGATCCATTTAAAGCTATTTAGCTCTCATCAGCTAGCCATACCCTTACTGGGATTTGAACCTGGGATGTGTTACATATTAGGCAGATTTGTTAGCCACTACACCACAGGCTCTCCTCCTTTATCAGCTAAGCTGATATTTTTGTGTGTGTGTGTGTGTGTGTGTGTGTGTGTGTGTGTGTGTTGCATTTTGTGCTGATAAATAAATAAAGGGAGACTAGTATAGATCTATTTCAAGCTATTTAGCTCTCATCAGCTAGCCATACCCTTCTGGGATTTGAACCTGGGCTGTTTTTACATATTAGGCAGTTGTATTAGCCTCTAAGCCACAAGCTCTCCTCCCTTATTAAAGTATCCCTTTATTTATTTATCAGCACAAAATGCAACATAAAAAATTGGTTTCCTGCCTGGAAGGCTCCTAAGGTGGAGCTGAAAGGCAAAAGGGAAGCAGTCTGCTCCCTCCCATATTTGGGAATACCAGGTGCAGGCAGGCAGACAGACAGATGATATATAATGATATGGTACATACTGATAAATAGATGATAAATAGATAGGCAGGCAGGCAGGTGTTAATGATAGATCAATAATAGATAGATAGATAGATAGATAGATAGATAGATAGATAGATAGATAGATAGATAGATAGATAGATAGATAGATAGATAGAGAGAAACAGAGAGAGAGAGAGAGATGACGCAAAGTGTCATCTAAAGATCCAGTAGAAGATTCTTCAAAGCAAAACAAAGAATAACTTTGTTTATCAATTTAGCCAGGATGAAGAGTGTAAAGAGTGAATATATTCAGGCTGCTTGTTGTGTAGGTCTTTATGTCTACTTATTTGGCAAATGGATTACATGCTTACTTTTTTATTATCATTACCGTCCTTTTACAATGTGATATATACACTGATGCAGTGTGAAGGGTCTTGTTCTCGCAGAATTTTCTGCTTTCTGCTGATCTTTGGATACGTCCCACCAATAATTACTTCTGAATCTAGAATGTCTTCAGTACTTTATGACTGGAACCATCTAGGGTAGGAAAAGGTGTGTGTGTGTGTGTGTTTGAGAGACAGAGAGAGACAGAGAGACAGAGATAGAAGAGAGACACACACAGAGAGAGAGAACATACACACACACAAAGAGACAGAGACAGAGACAGACAGACAGAGACACACAGAGAGAGAGGAGAGATACACACACACACACACACACACACACACACAAACAGAGATAGAAGAGAGAGACAGAGAGAGAGAGGACAGAGACAGACAGACACACACACACACACAGACAGACAGACAGAGAGAGACAGAGAAACAGAGATAGGAGAGAGACAGAGAGAGAGGGAGGAGAGAGAAAGGCTGAGAGAGACACATACAGAGATAGGAGAGAGACAGAGAGACAGAGAGGGGGGAGAGAGGAAGGAGAGGGAGAGACCAAGAGACAGACAGAGAGAGGGGGGAGAGAGACAGAGAGATAGAAAGAGGAGAGAGGTAGAGAGAGAGGGCAGAGAGAGCGGGGAGAGAGGGAGGAGAGGAAGAGATAGAGACGCACACAGAGGAGAGACATAGAGAGAGAGGGGAGAGACAGAGAGATAGAGAGAGGGGGCAGAGAGAGGGAGGAAAGGGAGAGACACAGAGAGACACAGAGAGAGGGTAGAGAGGGGGAGGAGAGAGGGAGGAGAGAGAGGGCAGGGACACACAGAAAGAGAGAGGAGAGAGAGACGGAGGGGGAGAGGGGGGAGAGAAGGAGAGAGGGAGAGACAGAGAGACAGAGAGGAGAGAGAGAAAGAGGAGACATACAAACAGAGAAAGAGAGAGAGGGGGGAGGGAGGGATGCTTGCCAATTTGGATTTTAATGCACCCGCTGAAATCTGCATCCAGCAGCCAGCCATTTTTATTTTTATTTTACTTTAAAATACCTGTCACACAATTGCCCAAGTATGCTGTTGCTTTCTGAATTATTCATCGAGCGGACCCCATTTAAATAATTTATTTATGGATATATATATTTTTTTCTCCCGTAAATTCTGAGGATCATCTTTAACGTACCTCATGTCAGGAGTATCTCATTTCCTGCCTGTATTCAAAGAATTACTATTAATATTTCAGAACATTAGAGCATTAAACTGCTAGAGCAAAGGCTTCAAAACAGCAGGCAGGTTATGAATTCTCTAATCAAGAGAGAAGGCCCTTTCCTCCTTCTAATGGAGGAATATATGGGTCTGGAGGGTGAAGGTGGGAGCAGAGCGACCAAAAATAATTCATCAAATATGTCTTTCCCCCAACGGGACAATTTTTGGAGGACTCCTTCCGGAAGGTCATTTATTCCAGGAGAGAACGAAGCACAGTTTTTGTCTTCTTCTCATCAGGAATACTTCTAAGGTTGCACAACGGATGGCCGATGGTCAGTGGTGAGTGTCACATTTTGTTACCACCGGTTTTCCGTGCCCACACCCCCCCTTCCACACATGCGCCCAGCAGGGGTGGGTTCCGGCCGCCATTACTACTGGTTCGGTAGTTAAACAAAAAATGCACTCTGCGTGTGTGAGCATTTTCATTTAAAACAATCTACGCCTGCACAGATTAAAAAACGAATAAAAACGACATTTTAAAAATGAAGATGGTTCTGAGCATGTGCAGAACAGAAAATCAAAATGGCGCCGCCGATCATAGAACCGGTATGGTTACATGTCCGTGGGATTTACTACCTATTCGTCCGAACCGGAACAAATAGATAGGAATCCACCTCTGGCGCCTGGACTTCCGCGGGTGCACTTTGCTCACTCGCACGTCTTCTGCGCATGTGCCCGGCCTCAAAAGCGTGCCTAAATAGGGCGGCATAGAGCCGAGGGAGGTGGGCGGGTGGTGGGCCCACCCACGATTTCCGCTACCAGTTGGGGTGAACAGTTCCAAACAGGCTGAATCGCACCTCTGCTTTTTTTTTATTATTAAATTTTTTTAAATGAATTTTACAATTATCACCCCCCCCTTACCCTTCCCTCTTCCGACCCTCCCTCCCCCCGACCTCCCAGAGCAAAATACAGGGTATAAACATTTAACAACCATGCGCTAACATAGGCTAACTAATTTTTACATGTTACTATTCTTTTGCTTTAATTAAGCTAACTTTGAATAAATTCTAACATTCCTTATGCCCTCATTCATAAGCTAACTGAAATTTTTTAGTCCGGTATTTGTTTTGAATATAGTTCAATCCATCTTCTCCAGTCCAGCTTGTACTTCTCATCTGAGTGGTCCTTCAGATACGCTGAAATTTTGGCCATCTCTGCTAAGTTTACTACTTTTAACGTCCATTCTTGGATAGTGGGCAACTCTTCCTTCTTCCAGTATTGCGCCACCAACAATCTTGCTGCCGTCGTTAAGTTCAAGATCAAATTAGTCTCTATGACAGTACAGTCTGAAACTATGCCTAACAAAAACAACTGGGGCGTGAACTTTATCCTCTTTTTCAAAATATTTTGAATAACCCACCCTATTTTTATCCAAAATGCTTTAACTTTTTTACCCCACCTCTGCTGATGGTGTACCAAGTAGGAACACGGTGACATCCGCAGGAAGAAAGAGTCAAAAAAGTCAGCATGGCGTCCATAATCACATGGTTGAAGCCTGACTCCTTTTAATCTAAATTGTGAGGGCTGACACACGCCACACAAAGTCCCTGTGGGAGTGGCTTATTTCCTCTTGTGTGTTGCAACAAAAGAGCTTTATCTTTAGACCGGCCAAACAGCTTTCTGTAATATGTTTTGAAAAAGAAATATGTTAATATATTGTATAATTATATCCTTGATTATGGGCAGTTAGTCCAAAGTCACCCAGCCAGTTTTCATGGCTAATGCAGGACTAGAACTCACCGTATCCTGGTGATTGGACCAAAGTCACCCAACCGACTTTCATGCCTAAAGTGGGACTAGAACTCACCGTCTCCTCTTGATTGGACCAAAGTCACCCAACCGATTTTCATGCCTAAAGTGGGACTAGAACTCACCATCTCCTGGTGATTGGACCAAAGTCACCTTTTCAGCTTTCATATTTAAGGTGGGACTACAACTCACCGTCTCCTGGTGATTGGCCCAAAGTCACCTTGTCAGCTTTCATATTTAAGGTGGGACTACAACTCACCGTCTCCTGGTGATTGGCCCAAAGTCACCTTGTCAGCTTTCATATTTAAGGTGGGACTACAACTCACCGTCTCCTGGTGATTGGCCCAAAGTCACCTTGTCAGCTTTCATATTTAAGGTGGGACTACAACTCACCGTCTCCTGGTGATTGGCCCAAAGTCACCCAGCCAGCTTTCCTGCCTAAGATGCCCTTGTACTATTGAAGAGGGAGGGAGGGAGGTGGAAGGAGGAAATGGGAAGGATAAGTAAGGAGGAGGAGGACTCAGTGTCCTTTGTGCTCTCTGAATTTGGGGGTTTCCTTGCAGAAGTTTTATTATTCAACCTAGGTAACATCATCAATGCTCATCAGTGCTACATCACTTTATTTTTATTTATTTGGTTTGTCAAACATGTACGAGATAACAGGATAAATATAAACATGGACGCGAACAAAGGAAACGAGTACAAATAAATGGGGACAGTAGGAGAGGGACGGTAGGCATGCTGGTGCGCTTATGCATGCCTCCTTTACGGACCTCTTAGGAATGGGGTGAGGTCCACAGTGGACAGTTTGAGGTTGAAGCTATGGGGGGTTTGGGGATGTAACAACGGAGTCAGGTAGAGCATTCCAGGCGTTGACCACTCTGTTGGTGAAGTCAGATTTTCTGCAATTGAGTTTGGAGCAGGTTTACCTTGAGTTTGTATCGATTGCTTGCCCGAGTATTATTGAGGTTGAAGCTGAAGAAGTCATTGACAGGTAGGATGTTGTAGCAGACAATTTTGTGTACTGTACTTAGGTCAGATCACAGGCGGCGTATTTCCAGGTTGTCCAAGCTCAAAATTTCGAGCCTGGTGGCATAAGGGATTCTCTTGTGAGTAGAGGAGTGGAGGACTCTTCTCATGAAATACCTCTGGACTCGTATTAATGTCCAATATACAGTGTGGATTCCAGGCAGACGAGCTGTATCCAAGAATTGGTCTAGCAAAGGTTTTGCATTCCTAATGAGCAGTACAATGTTACCGGAGAAGAAGCTTTGCAAAAGATTGCAAACTTCACAAAAGGATTGGAGTAGAAGACCTCCAAGGTCCCTGCCAACTCTGTCGTTCTATCTTCTAAAAGTTTCAGCTCTTCTGATTCAATACACTAGTTACCTGGTTGATGTTACCTAGTTTGATGTTACCTAGTTAGGGCAATGAAACGTCTGCAAGAAAACAGCCAAGCTCAGAGAGTATCAAGGACCTCTGGTAAAGCTCATGGAAGCGACTGTAAATTGCGAAGAGAAGGACGCTCTTAGTAAGAAACAAAAGATTAAAGGTCCATCATTCTCCCTCAGCAAAGGAAGGTCAGGAAGAAGAAGACAAATAGCTGTAAAAGAAGAGGGAGGGAATTGAGCAATGAAGATTTCGGACTGCAAGTTCATGGCCCAGTTAAGTTGCCTATTTTAATTTATTTTTCAAACTTGTAGAGAACTACTGGCCAATTTGCAGCAAACCCTCAGCTGAAAACGAAAGGGAGTGAATTTTGATTTGGCTAAAATACTTTTAAGTTGATTATCCTGTTAATTCTCTTTTTTTCTTATTATTAAAGAGCTTCTTTCTGGAGGGAAATTATGATTAATTTAGATATGAGGGTCTTAATTAAATTAAAAGCGTTTGATTATATAATCCCTTTTCATTGATAAAGGGTAGTTGATTTCTCTCATGTTGCACACTCTCTCCCTCTCCCGCTCTCCTCTCTGTCTCTCTGTCTGTCTCACTCTGTTTCTTCTCTCTTTCTCTCTCTCTGTCTCTCTCTCCTCTCTTTCTGTCTCTCTCTCTCTCTCTCTTTTCTTTCTCTTTCTTTCTTTCTTTCTTTCTTTCTTTCTTTCTTTCTTTCTTTCACACTCTCTTTCTTTTTTTCTCTCCCTCCTTCTCTTTCTCTGTCACTGTCTCTCTTTCTGTCTCTCTCTTTCTCTCTTCTTTCTTTCACACACACACACTCTCTCTTCTCTCTCTTTCTCTCTTCTATCTCTCTCTCTCTCTCTCTTTAAAACATTAATCTTCTCCTACCCAGCTGGTTCCAATCATAAAGTAACTACTGAAGACATTATAGATTCACAAGTAATTATTGGCAGAACTTATCTGAAATGGTATAGGGTTTCCTGCTTGAGCATAGAGTCCCTTCCAACTCTATTCTGATTGATTGATTGAAATTGCCATTCATGTATATTAAAGCATTAACCTTTCTATTTTATAATATTATTATATTCTACATTATATGTTGTTACTTAGATTATTATACATTAGTGCTGGCCTTTCAGTTTTTATTGATAGTAGTCCGAATAGAATAGAATGGAATGGAATGGAACGGAACGGAACAGAATTCTTTATTGGCCAAGTGTGATTGGACACACGAGGAATTTGTCTTTGGTGCAGATGCTCTCAGTGTACATAAGGAGAATAAAATACATTCATCAAGAATAAAAGGATTACTAATAAGCTATGAGGGGGCTACTACTCCTTATTAAGCAGCTGGCCCATATATGAAGCTTACAAACACAAGCGCTAGATGTATTTCATCCAGAAAATCCATATTTTTTTTCTTTCACAACTGAACAGTCCAGGAATAAACAAATGATGTACAATGATAATAATGTATACATATATACTGGATGGATAATTTGTGATTTTATATACAATTGAAAGTGGGGACTATGGGAAGGATGCACAAAAGCCTTGTGCAAAACAACATGCTGTATGTAATTGAAGAGGGTTTAATGTTTTATGTTTTGTTTGTCTTTGTCTGTCTAAAAATAAAAAACTTTTACAAAAAAGAAAACAGTCCAGAAATGTCTGTGGAAATAAACAAATGAATATTCATTTTTTTTTATAATGGTAAAGATTTATATTCTGTTATGTCCTCTCTCTTTTTCCTTTGGGAATGCTGGGAGAAAAAACAACAACATACCAAACAGAGAGCTACCTGGATTTAGGAGACGTGGTAGATGCCTGGGGCAGAGTCAAAAGAGGATTCGACTTAGGATCCCTACATAGTCACAAGTGGAGTAAGTCTAACCCCTGTATATTCCATTGACTCTTATCTAACCCCAAGCAGGTGGTAACCCTTATTTGAAAAGGTTCCTGTGCATAAGCACAACTACTACCAATAAATCAGTTTAACTGATGGGTGGACCTTTCACCCCTGACATTGAATGTCTCATTCTGTTTTGAATTAAGGCCTTCAGTGATGTTTTAAAATGACATTGATGGGAAATATCTGGAGCCACTATAAAGATTTTGATTACGGGACTGGAGGCTAAAACATATGAAGAACAGTTGCAGGAACAGGGTTGGCAAGTCTAGTGAAGAGAAGGACCAGGGGAAACATGAGAGCATCTTCCAATATTTGAGGTGCTGCCACAGAGAGGAGTTAGGGGGTCAAGCTATTTTCCAAGGCACCCAAAGGCCGGACAAGGAAGAATGGATGGAAAATGAACAAAGTGAGATTCAACCTGGAAATATGGAGGAATTTTCTGACAGTGAGAACAATCCACCCATGGAACAGAAGTTGCCTTCGGAAGTTGTGGGAGCCTCATCACTGGAAGCTTTCAAGAAGAGATTGAACTGTCCTCCGTCAGAAATGATATAGGGTCTCCTGCTTGGGCAGGGGGTTGGACTAGATGACCTACAAGGTCCCTTCCCTTCCAACTCTGTTAATCTGTTATTATTCTGTTATTCAGAAGTTGTGGGAGCTTCATCCCTGGAGGCTTTCAAGAAGAGACTGGACTGTCATGTGTCAATAATGGTGAAAGGTCTCCTGCTTGGGAAGGGGGTTGAACTAGATGACCTACAAGGTCCCTTCTGATTCTGTTCATCTGTGAAAGATGTTAGGTCACCTTCACAGAAGTGGCCAAGTTTGGACTTCTTTTATTTGCATTTTCATGCTCTCCAATGTTACTCCTCCGTAAACATCCCCTGGTCCTTGTTTATCCTTACTTCTTCCTGTTCTTCTTCTTTGTCTCCTGACTCCAAGGCAGCTGGCTTTGTTTTGGTCTTCCCAAGAAGCTTTTCTCTTTGGCTCTTCCCCTTCTCGGTTTGGAAAAGATCAAGTAATCTGAGCATCGCACCATGAAACCAGAGCCCGGCTCTGCAGTTCTTAACAATGTGTCAGGTTTCCAAAAAATGCCCTAATTGATTCATGAGCCTCGGACCAAACTTCAAAAGAAAATTAGTCATTTATTAGGAGCATTTATTTTTGGCAAGACCTTTTCGCAGTCAGATCTTAGCCTTATTTGAATTATGGCTGAACTTTACCCCTGTTCCTCCCCTCCCCTCAGTCTGTGTCATAAATCACATTCCCCAATGAGGTGCACCTCTCCCAAGCCTGCTGCAGTAATCTGAGATCCGACTCTAGCCGAAAGTATGCGTGGAATGCGCATACTTTCCTCACCATGGCAACTTTAGGAGTTGACACAGTGATCATTTGAGCTGCTTGTAGAGATTTTAAAAAAAGAGAGTTTTTATAGGGTTGCACTTTGTGATTCAGCTGGATTGTCCTCAGCGAGCAAAACTTTGTATACATTGGCAATAAAAAACAGATGTGCGAGCGCAACGGAATGGGTATTTCGTGGCAATAAGAGGATTTTTCATCATTGTGAAAAACAATAATGCCAAGGGACACCCAGAGGACTTTTTTAAAGAGTTCATTTGCCAATTATGACAAGGAATGGGAGCTTCAGCAATAGCATTTAGACTTATATACCACTTCATAGTGCTTTTACAGCTCTCCCTAAGCGGTGCGCAGAGTCAGCCTCTTTCCCCCAACAATCTGGGTCCTCATTTTGCCCACCTCGGAAGGATGGAAGGCTGAGTCAACCTTGAACTGGTCAGGATCGAACTGCTGGCAGTCGGCAGAGTCAGCCTGCAATACTATATTCTAACCACTGGGAGGGAGGGAGGGAGGGAAGGTCAGGCAATAGCACTTAGACTTATATACCAGGTCACAGTGCTTTACATCCATCTCTATATAATTTACAGAGTCAGCCTCTTGCCCCCAACAATCTGGGTCCTCATTTTGCCCACCTCGGAAACCGAATAGAGCCAGAAGGGACCTTGGAGGTCTTCTTATCCAGCCCCCCGCTCAAGCAGAGAAGTCTGTACCATTTCAGACAAGTGGCTGTCCAATCTCTTCTTGAAAGCCTCCAGTGATGAAGCACCCACAACCATTGGTTAATTGTCCTCAATGTCAGGAAGTTTCTCCTTAGTTCCAGGTTGCTTCTCTCCTTGATGAGTTTCCATCCATTGTTTCTCATCTTACTGCTTTGGAGAATAGCTTGACTCCCTCTTCTTTCCCTTGAGATATTGGAAGGCTGCTATCCTGTCTCTCCTAGTCCTTCTTTTCATCAAACTAGACATACCCAGTTCCTGCAACCGTTCTTCGTATGTTTTATCCTCCAGTCCCCTAATCATCTTTCTTGCTCTTCTCTGCACTCTTTCTATAATCTCCACATCTTTTTTACATCGTGGTGACCAAAACTGAATGCAGTATTGCAAGTGAGGCCTTACCAAGGTGGGGGTTGGACTACAAGACCTCCAAGGTCCCTTCCAACTCTGTTGTTCTGTTCTGTTCTATTCTGTTCTATTCTATTCTATTCTATTCTCTATTCTCTATTCTCTATTCTCTATTCTCTATTCTCTATTCTCTATTCTCTATTCTCTATTCTCTATTCTCTATTCTCTATTCTCTATTTTATTTTCTATTCTTCTCTTCTATTTTATATTTTCTTTTCTATTCTAGTATATTCTATTCTTCTCTTCTATTTTATATTTTCTTTTCTTTTCTATTCTATTATATTCTATTTTATATTTCTTTCCTTTTCTAGTATATTCTATTCTTCTCTTCTATTTTCTTTTCTTTTCTATTCCTTATTCTATTCTATTCTATTTTCTATTCTATTCTCTATTCTCTATTCTCTATTTTATTTTACTTTCTATTCTTCTCTTCTATTTTATATTTTCTTTTCTTTTCTAGTATATTCTATTCTTCTCTTCTATTTTATATTTTCTTTTCTATTCTATTTTATATTTTCTTTTCTTTTCTCTTCTATTTTATATTTTCTTTTCTTTTCTAGTATATTCTATTCTCTTCTATTTTATATTTTCTTTTCTATTCTATTCTATTACATTTTATATTTCTTTTCTTTTCTAGTATATTCTATTCTTCTCTTCTATTTTCTTTTCTTTTCTATTCCTTATTCTATTCTATTCTATTCCTTATTCTATTCTATTCTATTCTATTCCATTCCATTCCATTCCATTCCACTCCATTCCATTCCTTTTAAAGAAAAGAAAATATGCCAGGAAGGTTAGAAGCTGGTTTGTTTTACTGCTATGGCTGACTTTTTTGGTCTTTTTTTTTGGGGGGGGGGGGGGTAGCACTTTCCCAGCTGTGATGTTCTTACCGTTGGCAGTTTCCCTTGGCAAGATGCTTTTTCTTTCCCATTTCACTCTGAATACCCCAAGTACATTTTATTGGATTCCTGTCATTGACTGGCAGGTTTGCTGATAACGGCTGTTTACCATCTGGTTAGCAATCCACAGCTGGTGGAAGGCTCTGGATCTGGGTATCTTTGTTTTCGTTCTGGCCATTAAGCAGCATTTTTTTATAGCGTCAAGAGGTTTCGCTGGTATTTTTCCTTTTGCTTTTGTGGCTCATTTTTTTAAAAATAGAAAGAAATCAAATATCTTTAGGTAGGGCCGTACCAGCTCTTGTGAAACTTGCAGCCTGCTGTCTTTTGTAGAGTTTATGGATTAATTTGTAATGTCACCCCATCCAGTGATGAAACTCATTTTTTTTTTACTAACAGTTCTGGGGGCGTGGCTTGATGTCATGACACCATGTCATTTTGCTGTTTCAGTGTCTACTGTTTAACGCATTCCTTCCTCGCCCTGCTTCTGGATGGCAGTTCCAGCTGAATCTTAAACATGTGGCGCTCCAAAAATTCTTCCCCCGTGCACACAATTCCCCATCGTAGATTGTATTCACCCAATACATTCAAGGCACATATTCAATTTTGCAGCTACTCAGATTGTTGGACGAGCAGGGACAAAAACAGCCAGGGAAGTGATTGAAGCCTGGCAAACGGGCCCTTTCGTCAATCAACAGGAGTGCTGATTTATCACTAGCTTATCAAGTACTTAGGAGGCGAGGGCTGGGCAGCACAAGGAAACAACAGCCAACAATTTAATAGCCAGCCTTCAACATCCCAATCAACAACCAAAAAGCCACATACTGTTCTGACCTAGGCTTCCCCAAAAAGTACGAAGCAGATTCCTGGTCCTGACAAAACCCCTTTTATTAAGTGAATTCCTCTCATTCATATTCAGCCAAGGCCTGGTAAACAGTCTTTCAAAGGTGAATTTATGTTCACAGACCTTATCTAGCTTGGAAAGCTGCCATGTAAATATTTTCCCAGATGAGGTCCTGTGCATGGAAAGACTCTGGGCACAGAGTCTCTGAGATTCACACACTTCACACTCCTGAAATGAATGAATGAATGAATGACCGACCGAAAGAATTGTTTCCTGCAAAACCCACTCCCCTTTCGCTTCTCTTTTATGTCCTATGGGAGGGGCCATTCACCGTCCACCTGTGGCTTCACTCCCAAGTCGACCCTGATTTCTCAGCTGTTCTTTTCTTCTGGCAGCTCTGCGCATGTGCAAACTGGGAACAGGCTCCAGGTGTTCCTCTGCCTCACTGATGTCTGACTCTGAAGGCAGCTGAGAACTGGCATAGGGCTCTGGCCCCCTCTCTGCCTCCAACACAGAGCCCTCATCAGAGCATTCCCCAGACTCCAGGACTGGCCCATCTTCCTCCCCAACCTCCTCACTGTCCGAATCTTCTGCCAGCTCCGTTGGCCGCTGGTGGGTCAAACACATACAATATGCACCATATAAATACTACACACAGAACAATCAAAAGCACACACTCTGCTAGAGAGAAATTCCCCAAGGAGGGGCTCCAGCACGAGTCCCCAAACCTGGAAGACTCTGGTCCTAACGACTGGCCCAGATTGGATTCTGCAGAGCAATCTCCCTATATTTGCGTGTGCGTACAAATTCATAATAAAATTAATCCATAAAGAAGTTAAACTATGTTGTAAAACGAAAATTACTTAATGTGAAAAGCTGAGAAAATATTGCATTACATCAAATAGTGTTGATTTCTTGTCCTCGGTGTCCATTAATCACACTTTATGGCAAAGGAAATAATGAAAATGAATTGCTTCCTTCTTATGTGGTAATAGCTTCTATTAACAAAAACAGCGAAGATTTGGGCAGTAACATTGCAATAATTTGTAGAAGATTTAATTTAATCTTCACTGTTGCAGCCTTGTAGCTGGAGAATTTAGCCTAAGTAAATCATAATGCTATTAACTTTATAGAGAAAATAGGAGGGACCACAGTTTTTAATATCTGGATCCCATATTGTTGCACCAAGGGAGCAGGGGTGGGAAAATGATTCATAAAGAAATAATCTCTTTAATACAGCACAAGCACACTACATTCATTAGTCCTTGGAAAATAAGTGAATTCTTATTTCTAATTTGCACTCTGCAGCCAATTTTCTTTCTTTTAACAACCCTGTAATCTTTTGCATGGGGGTGGAGTTGGGGCAACTGAACAGAGCTCGAGGGTTTACTGGCCAGAAGCCCTTCCTGATGCCTACATGGAGTTCACAGCAGGCAATTACTCATTGCGCCCAGGAGTGGGATTAAAACATTTTAGCAACATGTTCTGTGCCTGTTTTCTTGGTGAGTGTGGCCATGAAGGCATGGTATAGTCAGTTTCTGCATTATTGGGGGGGAGGGGTGACATTTTCGTCTTCCCCAGGCTTCAGAGGCTTTTCTTTTTCTCAAATTCTGGTCATAACTTGAGGACTCCCTGTATTTTCTGAAGAAGCCAAATTGTTTGGTTTTGTGCCTTTAAGTGGATTTCTGCAGAAATGCTCATTCCCCCCCACCCCTCCTTTCAAACATTGGCACCCAACACGTGAAAGCTGAAATTGTTTTGACGTTTTGGAAAAGGCATCTGACAGAGTACGATAGTGCCATTCAGAGTAATTAAAGAAGGCAGGCTAAGATGTTTTAATACCCGACGAGATCAAAAATATAAACAAGATAAAAGATAAAAGGGTTGCAAAGAACCTAAGTCATACATATTTTATTTTAGGAAGGCTAGGCAATTACGATTCCAGGGAATGAAGTCAATGAGAATAACAGCCATACAGACAGCGCAAGGAAATATATTCAAATGCAGCACTTAGGCTAACTATCAAAAGGGTAAAAACAAAGATATAGGGTATAAAAAGAAGGTGTTAAGAACGTAGAATAATCGAGTTGAAAGGGACCTCTGTTACAATGGTGATGTGTGAAAAAATGGTCATTAAATCCCTTTTTCTCAATCCGGTCACTAAATGAACTGTTGTAAATGGAAGACTATTCTATTCTGTTCTATTCTAATTCTTCATTCCCTGATAGTATTCTTTTCTTTTATGCTCTATTCTAATTCTTCATTCCTTTATAATATTCATTTCTCTTCTCTTCTCTTAATTCTTCATTCCACTATTATTCTATTCTGTTCTGTTCTGTTCTGATCCAATTCTTCATTCCATTATAGTAGTCTTTGCTGTTCTGTTCTATTCTAATTCTTCATTCCACTATTATTCTAGTCTGTTCATTTCTGTTCCATTCTGTTCTATTCTATTCTAATTTTTCATTCCATTATAATAGTCTTTTCTGTTCTGTTTAAATCTAATTATTCATTCCACTATTATTTTGTTCTGTTATAATTCTTCATTCCATTATAGTACTCTTTTCTGTTCTGTTCTATTGTAATTCTTTCTCTATTCTACTCTACTCCATTCTGCTCTACTCCATTCCATTCCGCTCCTTATTTTTCCTTGGAGTTGGTTTATTGATCTTTAGCGTTACTCCTAAAATGTATAAGAGACTGCTAGAGGCACATCTGCTGGGCATTGTCCCACTCCCCACCACCACCACCACTCTATGTAAGTGGTGGCTGATTTCACGGGAACGGAAGGTGAAAGAGTTAAAAACTCTTCCTGAATTGGGCCATTCTGACTGCCAGGGCCGCAAGGCAGGACTTTCTCTCGACTAGAAAGTCGAAAGGCTAGCTATCATTTCTCCCAGATGACGGCTGCCATCCTCGGTTCAGATTAGCCGTCACCTCCAATTGTCCACCTGCCAAGGCGATCTGAAACGAGCCCGTCTTCCTTTACCGTTTTCATCCGCCATCCATCTGAATTAGGTTACGGCGTCCCAGGCCATCCCGGCAAAACAAAGGCTGTCACGCTTGAGAGACGATTCCTTTCACCGCCCTCTTCTCCCCGTTCAATGGTCTAAATAAGTATGACAAGGTTGATCAGCATCTGTGGGGGATGCCTTACTCAGCCAAGTGGAAAAGCTCACTCCTGTACAGATGTCGGCGGAAGGAAACTGAGGTGAACCCTCAAAGGGAAACGAGAAGAAATACCTTGTTTTATTTATTTTCTCTTCCTAAAGTAATCCTTTAGCTGTTGTTCTTTTCAAACTAATGGAACGCTGGAAAGAAATTTGGTGAAGAGGTCAAAATTTATTTTTATTTTTTTTATGGTTTAGTTTTATGGTCTAAGTTTTTAATTCTTATTAATTTGTACAGGGGATATTTAATTCAATTTTAGTTATGTATATTATCGAGTGTATGGTTTTTAAATTTGTACCTGTACACCGCCCCGAGTCCCTTCGGGGAGAGGGGGCGGTCTAGAAGTTTAATAAATTAAATTAAATTAAATTAAAAGCTATATTTGTCTGTCTAACCCAGTAGTGGGTCCCTGCCAGTTTGGGCCAGTTCAGCCAAACTGGTAGTAGGCCTGCCATGCCCCCGAGCCAGAATTCTGGGGATTGAAGTCCATCCATCTTGTTTTTCGGTTCTGCGCATGCCCAGAACAATTTTTATTCTACTGCACATACGCACAGAGTGTGCATCAAGGGCGCATGGCACACTCACAAACAAACCAGCAGTAGTGGCTGCTGGAACCCACCCCTGACCCAACCATCGGAGGAGGATTCTTCAGAAACTGAACAGGGTTTTGGGATGGTGGGAGAAGCTTCAAGTAGGTTTAATGCCAGGCTGAATCTGAAATACCGCAGAACCAGAGGTGGCATTCAGCTGGCTTGGACCGGTTTACTGAAACCGGTAGTGGAAATCACCCACCTGCCCCAGCTCTATGCTGTCCTATTTAGGCACATTTGTGAGGCTGGTCGCATGTGCAGAAGGCACGCGCGTGAGCAAAGCATATGCGCGGAAGGCTGGCTGGAAAGGGCACATGTGCCTGTGAAGGGTGGTGAACCGGTGGCAAGAAGATGTGAAAGCCACCAATGTGCAGAACACGCGGTATTTTTGGAAGTGTAAGAGGCACCTTTTTCCCTCAAAAAAGAGGCTGAAAATCTGGGTGCGTCTTATACACTGAATACAGCATTTTTTGCCCTCCAAAATCCTCCCCCTTCACCAAAATGGCCATGCGTAGCCTTTAGGAGGCTTTCAGAGAGCTCCTAGGGGCTGGGGAGGGCAGAAATGAGCAAAAAATGGGAGCCTCCTAAAGGCTATTCATGCCCTTTAAAAAAAAAACAGGCCCATTTACGTGAAAACGGGCTGTTTTGGGGAGGTTTGCAGAGTGCAAAAACTTTTTTTTAAATTTGCCTCTTCAAAACCTTGGTGTGTCTTATACTCCGGCGCGTCTTATACTCAGAAAAATATGGTATCTGCTACTGGTTCAGCTGAATACTTCCTCTGTGGAATTGAGGAAGAATTGAGGGGAATTGTTTTTAAATTTAATCTATAGGATATTTTTTAGGGGTTTTTAAATCTATATTTTAGTCACTTTACTTAGCTGTACAGTTCTTTTTAACCTCCTCCATATCTATATCTTATCTATTTAATAATTTAACTATCTAATTTTAACTATTCATGTGATGTATTTTTGTATGGACTGTATACCGCCCCGAGTCCCTTATGGGAGAGGGGGCGGTCTATAAGCACAAATAATAAAAAATAATAATAAATGATGTCCACAATGCTATGCTAAAGTTTGATTTTCCCCAGCGTGTAGCAAGAATCACTTCCTGCAGCCTGAGAACCGGCATTCATGTGATCAGCCAGCTTGGTAAATGGACGTGCCAGCTCTGTCCTACATTGGCAAAAAAAATCAGAACACCAAATACAAGCTGGGCGGATACAACTTCATAGATGACCCCCACTCTGTCAAGGACCTGGGAATACCAGAGCTCCCTGTAACAGCATTGCCAAAAAGGCATTAAGAGTTGTTAACCTAATTCTGTGAAGCTTCTTCTCCGGTAACATTGTACTGCTCATTAGGAATACAAAACCTTTGCTAGACCAATTCTTGGATACAGCTCGTCTGCCTGGAATCCACCCTGTATATTCGACATTAATACGAGTCCAGAGGTATTTCATGAGAAGAGTCCTCCACTCCTCTACTCACAAGAGAATCCCTTATGCCACCAGACTTGAAATTGTGAACTTGGACAACCTGGAAATACGCCGCCTGTGGTCTGACCTAAGTACAGTACACAAAATTGTCTGCTACAACATCCTACCTGTCAACGACTTCTTCAGATTCAACCTCAATAATACAAGGCAAACAATCGATACAAACTCAAGGTAAACTGCTCCAAACTCGATTGCAGAAAATACGACTTCAGCAACAGAGTGGTCAATGCCTGGAGTGCTCTACCTGACTCCGTTGTTACATCCTCAAACCCCCCACAGCTTCAACCTCAAACTGTCCACTGTGGACCTCACCCCATTCCTAAGAGGTCTCTAAAGGGGCTTGGATAAGCGCACCAGCGTGCCTACCGTCCCTGTCCTACTGTCCCCATTTATTTGTACTCATTTCTTTCATTAATATCCATGTTTATATTTATACTTGTTATGCTGTAGATGTTTGACAAACTAATAAATACAAATACAAATTCTCCCCTTCAAAGCACTGCAAATTTGGATGTGCCTCTCTTAAGATACCGAAAAGCAATCCAGGAAATGAAACAAGATAGCTGCCAATGAATATAAATATTTCAACTGATATTGTTTCAACTGCTGGGTTGGGAGCATTATGCTTATTAATGTCACCAAATCCCTAGGACTGTTGGTAGCACCAAGATTTGGTTTTGAGATATAGGCAAAAACTTAGCAGTGAGAGAAGAGACCATATCTTTGAGTTGCCACTTTATTTGTCTGTTTGGAGGAGGATGTAGAAGGAGTTTTGAGGACTGTCCTGGATGCTTCCCCAGATGTCAGTTCAGTTCAGAGGCGCCCCAGGCACATCAGGAAGGGAGTTGGTCAATGGCTCCAAGCAGCTGTCTGAGAAGGGTTTGGTTGAAGCACAGCTGCAGCAGGACAGCTCTGAGGCTTCAGGTGAGGAAAGCATGCTGTCAGGCCTGTAGTTATGTTTCTTTTAGGATCTTTGGCCTGCCACACTTTCTTATAATTTTCTATGCTGTTCATTAGTGTAGTAGTTGGGAGGGGGGAATAGAAAGGAGTAGGATTGTGGAATGTATTGTTGTCATTCTTTTATAGAAGCCAAGGTCATCTTTTGTCTCCGCACCTCGACACCTGACCGGAAGCAGAGGGTTGTAGATGCCAGCGTGGAAGATGATGATTGGAACATGTGATGGATTATGGGGTGTGTGGATAGATCATGAATTTTCAACTGGGTGGAATTCCAGGAAGAAAATCAGTGTTGGAATTCCATAGACATGCTAACTTGCCTGTACGAATAAATTGGACCTTTAAGGATAACTTTGCCTTGGACAATGATTTAATTCTGCATGGTATTTAGAACCCTAACACATGCAGCTGGAGCTGATCAGGGAGGAGGAGGAGGAACTGCCTTCTGTACCTGATCCAAGAACACATAGGACCAAGAAAAAAAACAAGAGCAGGGAAGGTCAACCAGATTACTGACAAGGAGGCAGCCTCGGCCCTCTTCCTGGGCTGTACAGGAAACTGGCTAGTTAACACAGCAGAGAGATAGAAACGATGCCGGAAACAACGTGTTCATTTCCTACTTGTGTGTTTCCTGATTGTTGTCATTCCTGCCTTGCTTTGGATTGACACTGTGCCTTGACGTTGGATCATAGCTTGCGAACTCTGGACTTTTCTTGCCTCATGAATGATACTGGTGAATTTATCTTGTTTGGGAAACTTTAAAGCGCCTTGTGAACTTGTCGGCCATTGCTCTGTGGATTAGCATCAGTCTGCTTTTGGCTGGATTTCATGGAGACAGTTCTGGGTTTTTGGTGAAGAGAATGGCCGGGAAACAATGATAAACTTACTAAACCAGTTGTGGGTTCCTATCTGTTCGGACTGGTTCAGCTGAACGGGGAGTTGTTTGGCGGCCTGGGTCGTTGGAACCCAGTAGCAACCCTGGCCTGCCACACCACCGAACCAGTTCTCCAGGTGGCGACATAGGCGCCGCCATCTTGTTTTTCGCTTCTGCACATGCGCAGAACAATTTTTTTATTGCACTGTGCATGTACACGCAGTGCCCCCATGAGCGAACTGGCAGTAGTGCCTCCCCACCCCCGTACTAAACCGTGGGTGTGATGTATTATTCATGAGGCTGACCTTCGCTGCTCCTGCCTTTTCTCTGCTCTGTGTCTTTTGGGATCGAGGGCAGAAGGCAGTTCCTCTTCCTCATCGCTGAGGGGCTGCAACTGTGTGCTTTCCCCACCTGAAGCCTCTGGGCTGTCCTGCTGCAGTTGTCCTTGAGCCACATCCCTCTCAGATAGCTGCTCGGAGCCATTGACCAACTCCCATCCTGATGTGCCTGGGACTGGTTCATCCTCCTCTGAACTGACATCTGAAGAGGTATCTGGGGAAGCTATCACAGACACCAGAATGAAAATTAAGTGACTGTTCTGACCCAGGCTTCCTTAACAAGCATGAAGCAGAGTCTTGGTCCTGACCTTTTATTTACACGACTGTGAATTCTTTCATTCACAGTGCGCAAGGCTTGGCAAAGTCTTTCAGAGGAATGTTTATCCACACGAACCTTATCTCGCTTGGAGAGCTGCCAGATAACCAGTTTCCAAACGCAGGGCAAGGCAACACTTGGCACAGAGTCTCTTATAGTCACAAACAGAACTTCCACTCTTGAAACGACCGAAGGAACGAATTGTTTCCTGAAAAAGCCCCCTCCCCATTCACTCCTCTTTTGTTTCCTATGGGAGGGGCCAATCACCTCCAAGGTGTGGCTTTACTCCCAAGTCGACCTTGCTTTCTTAGTTGTTCTTTTCTTCTGGCAGCTCTGCGCATGCGCACACTGGGAACAGGCTCCAGCTGTTCCTCTGCCTCACTGCTGTCTAGCTCTCTCTCTGCCTCCGTCACAGAGCCCTCATCTGAGCATTCCTCAGCCCCCAGGACTGGCCCAGGTTCCTCCCCAACCCTCCTCACTGTCCGACTCTGCTGCCAGCTCTACAGGTTGCCTGGAGGCCACAACAGTGACCATGAATGATAGTCATACCTTAGGCATGAAGCCAACTGGGAGGTTGTGGTTGATTTTGTACAGGTCATGGACTATAATAAGGATATTGTTACTAAAAGCTGGATTAAGGTGGGCCTTGGTTCTTTTCATAACATTTACACTGCAACAGTTCATACTTCGGAGATTTACATATAAGCAACAGCATCTCAAACCACACAATCAATCTAGCTTGAGCCAAGTCAATACCTGGATAACATTAAATCTAGGTAAAGGTAAAGATTCCCCTCGCACACATGTGCTAGTCGTTCCCGACTCTAGGGGGCGGTGCTCATCTCCGTTTCAAAGCTGAAGAGCCGTCGCTGTCCGAAGACATCTTTGTGGTCATGTGAGCTGGCGTGACCAAACGCCGAAGGCGCACGGAACGCTGTTCCCTTCCCACCAAAGGTGGTTCCTATTTTTCTACTTGCATTTTTTAACTGCTTTCAAACTGCTAGGTTGGCAGAAGCTGGGACAAGTCACGGGAGCTCACTCCGTTACGCAGCACTAGGGATTCAAACCACCAAACTACTGACCTTTCTGATCGACAAGCTCTGCATCTTAGCCACTGAGCCACCGCGTTGCTTAACATTAAATCTACCACCTCCAAATATATATATAGAAGGGTACCCAGATACTTTCATGCATTTCTTCCTTATGACCCGTTCTTCCTTTAATGAAAGTTGGTCCAACAAAAAAAAAAAGATGAACAAAACTAAGAATGTCTTGTCCATTCATCTCCAGATTTTGAATTTGTCTCCTTGTCAGAGCTTTCATCTTTGATTAATATATGTCCTCTGGCCTATTAATTTATGTTTATGAAAGTATTTTGGAAGAAATAGATGAAATGGCTGGGGATGTTAAATGACCTTTTCAAATCGGATTGATACCGAAAACTTTTTTATGCCATGGGTGTTGATCGTTTATTATCCCATCTTCCAACTTTTTCTGCTAAGGGACGTTACTCTCATATATACCACGTCAAAGGGATTTTGTTACCTTTTTTCTCTCTCCTTCAGTTTATTTATTAGAAATTAATGAACTCACCTAGGGAGGTTTAATGCATGTTTGTTCCTTTCCTCTGAAAATTAAGTGGAACTGAAAATTTCAACCCTACTCAAATTTCCATTTGGGTTTGTTTGGATTCAGCCCTCAGAGGTGTCTCAATGCATCATGGTTATACATGTATGTGGCTCCTGAGCTGACAATAGAATCCCTTATGCCACCAGACTTGAAATTGTGAGCTTGGACAACCTGGAAATATGCCGCCTGTGGTCTGACCTAAGTACAGTACACAAAATTGTCTGCTACAACATCCTCCCTGTCAACGACTACTTCAGCTTCAACCTCAATAATACTCGGGCAAACAATTGATACAAACTCAAGGTAAACCACTCCAAACTCGATTGCAGAAAATACGACTTCAGCAACAGAGTGGTCAATGCCTGGAATGCTCTACCTGACTCTGTTGTTACTTCCTCAAACCCCCATAACTTTAACCTTAAACTGTCTACCGTGGAGCCCATCCCTTTCCTAAGAAGTCCATAAAAGGGGGCATGCATAAACGTACCACCATGCCTACCATCCCTGTCTTACTGTCCCCCATTTTATTTGTACTCATTTCATGTGCTCATGTCCCTGTTTATACTTATACCTGTTATCTCGTACATGTTCGACAAACTAAAAAAAAAAAAATCTGATCAACATGAAAAAGAAAACTGCAGGAGAAGGAGAAGCAGAGCCCAGGGTGGTGGCGTCAAGAGAGTAATCAGCCTAAAGTCGTTACATTGCCATAAACGATCCAAGTCCAACTTGAATGGAGGTGCTCATCTCCGTTTCAAAGCCGAAGAGCCAGCGCTGTCCGAAGACGTCTCCATGGTCATGTGACCGGCATGACTCAATGCCAAAGGCGCATGGAACGCTGTTCCCTTCCCATCAAAGGTGGTTCCTATTTTTCTACTTACATTTTTTATGTGCTTTCGAACTGCTAGGTTGACAGAAGCTGGGACAAGTAACAGGAGCTCACTCTGTTACGTGCTGCTAGGGATTCGAACTGCCAAACTGCCGACCTGTCTGATTGACAAGCTCAGCGTCTTAGCCACTGAGCCACCACATCCCAATTTAAAATGATCTCCTTCAGATTTAAAGGATTCCAACTCCATAATTTTGACATGTTAAATATGCATCAGTGTGATTGGGCCTGTTTATCTAATTGGCTAATCAAGATTACTCCCAGATATGCAATATGTTTTGGGGGTCGTTCATTGACTGTAATCAAGATTCTTGCAGGAAAAAAAAAGAGAACTCTAAATTTACTTAGCATTTGCTTATTCCCATTTTTTTTTTTTTAGTTGTCTACAATTAATAGACATAGACTTTAGATATCTGCAGCCTGGGCTCTCTGCTCCACTTTTTTTTCTACAAGATCTGCTTTCTTTCCTACATCAAATTTTCACGTGCTTCAAGTGCCATCACTCCCTCCATCCAAGTCAAAAGGTGCGGTTTCGTGATATTATCTTATTCTACTGCACCACTTGTTATTATCACGTGCTATTATCTTACTCTACTGCATGCGGTGGCTCAGTGGCTAAGATGCTGAGCTTGTCAATCAGAAAGGTTGGCAGTTCGGTGGTTCGAATCCCTAGGGCCGCATAACGGAGTGAGCTCCCGTTACTTGTCCCAGCTTCTGCCAACCTAGCAGTTTGAAAGCATGTAAAAAATGCAAGTAGAAAAATAGGAACCACCTTTGGTGGGAAGGGAACAGCGTTCCGTGCGCCTTCAGTGTTTAGTCATGCCGGCCACATGACCCCAGAGATGTCTTTGGACAGCACTGGCTCTTCGGCTTTGACACGAAGATGAGCACCGCCCCCTAGAGTCAGGTATGACTAGCACATATCTTTACTGCGCCAAATGGAACTGAAAGTCAGTGGAGTTTTTTTGCCCTTCTACTTTTCTCTCTTTCCCTTTTCCTCACCTATTTTACCTTGATTTTGGTATTTTATGCTTTGGCCATTCCATGTTTGATTGTAATCATCTCACACTGTGCACAGTGAAAATAGAAGCGGAAAGTGAAGATTTTTGTATAGAGTTGGAAGGGACCTTGGAGGTCTTCTAGTCCAGTGGTCGGCAAGCCGCGGCTCGCGAGCCAAATGCGGCTCTTTAAACATTTTAATCTGGCTCTTCTGTGTGCCGGGCGCCCACTTCCCTCCCTCCTCTCGGGCTTCGGAGGGAAGCTTCTGCAAAACCGCGGCGAGACAAGTCTCCCAGGCTGTAATTTGCCGAGCTGTACGCGCGCGCCTGTTTTCCACGGTGTGGAGCAGCGGCGAGATTCTGGGCGGCGAGCGATGATTCCGGGGGCCATCAGTGGGGGGGCAGGGTCCCCCCTCGCGTTCCTCATCTTCCCGGATGGCCCCCGGAATCATCGCTCGCCGCCCAGAATTTCGCCGCTGCTCCATGGCGTGGAAAACAGGCGCGTGCGCACAGCTCGGCAAATTAAAGCCTGGGAGACTTCTTGTCACTCGCCAGGGCTTTTGAAGAAGCTTCCCTCCGAAGCGTTCCGAGGGAGGGCTGTAAACTTCCCTCCGAAGTCTTGGGAAGTTCTGAGGAGCCCCCCAAGCCAAAACGCCGCTGCCAGGTAGTTAAAAGTACCTCTCTGATTCGTCTCTGTCAGTCTCTCTCTGATTCCCTCTCTCACTCCCTCTCTCTGTCTGTCTGTCTCATTCACACACACACTGTGGTCACCTTGTTGAGTGTTCCAATCACATTTCAAATGTGATTGGAACACTCAACAAGGTGACCACAGTGTGTGTGTGTGTGTGTGTGTGTGTGAATGAGACAGACAGACAGAGAGAGGGAGTGAGTGAGGGAATCAGAGAGAGACTGACAGACACACACACACACACACAGAGGGGGAGGGAGGGAGAGAAAGATAGACAGACAGAGAGAGAGACACACACAGAGTGAGTGATTAAGTGAATGAGTGAGAGACAGACACACCCACATACACAGAATGACAGAGAGAGAGGGAGGGGAGAGAGACAGAGGGAGAGACAGAGACAGACACACACACACAGAGAGTGAGTGAGACACACACACACACACACACACACACAGAGTGACAGAGATGGGGGAAGGAGGAGAGAGAGACAGAGATACAGAGAGAGAGAGACAGACAGATAGACACCCAGAGAAAATGACAGAGGGAGACAGAGAGGGAGGGAGGGAGAGAGAGACAAAGAGCCAGAGAGAGAGAGAGAAAGAAAAAGAAAAAAAGAAAGAAAGTGGGAGAGGGAGATGAAATTAAAAGCAACAACATACAAACCTGACTTACTCAAACTATCCAAGGAAATGCAAGGCCAATGTTCACATTAGTGGTTGTGACTTTGTCAGTCATTGTCAGGATGTAATTTTCTCTACATTGTAAGGCAAATTTTACGGAATTTAACGTTATCGATAAATAATATCGTTCTAAAGTTTTTGTTTTATTAGTTGTGTTATTTGTATCCTCCCGACCTATGTGGATACTTGCATGCGGAATATTCTCAATAAAAACTTATTGAAACTAAAAACAGTGTACCATCCTATGTATTTTCGGTTTTAAAAATGCGGCTCTCCAAATAAATTTCAATCGTGGTTTTGGCGAGATTTGGCTCAGTTGAAAAAAAAGGTTGCCCACCACTGTTCTAGTCCAACCCCCTGCTTAGGTAGGAAGCCCTACACCACTTCAGACAAATGGTTATCCAACGTCTTCTTAAAAACTTCCAATGTTGTAGCATTCACAACTTCTGGAGGCAAGTAGTTCCACTGATTAATTGTTCTAACTGTCAAGAAATTTCTCTCCAGTTCTAGGTTGCTTCTCTCCTTGATTAGATTCCACCCATTGCTTCTTGTTCTGCCCTCAGGTGCTTTGGAGAACAAGTTGACTCCCTCTTCTTTGTGGCAACCCCTGAGATATTGGAACACTGCTATCATGTCTCCCCTGGTCCTTCTTTTCATTCAACTAGACATACCCAGTTCCTGCAACCGTTCTTCATATGTTTGAGCCTCCAGTCCCCTAATCCTCTTTCTTGCTCTTCTCTGCACTCTTTCTAGAGTCTCAACATCTTTTTTTACATTGTGGTGACCAAAACTGGATGCAGTATTCCAAATGTGGCCTTACCAAGATCTTATAAAGTGGTATTAATCCTTCACGTGATCTTGATTCCATCCCTCTGTTTATGCAGCCTAGAACTGAATTGAATTTTCTCACGCTATTATCAATGCTAGGCCAAATGCAAATTTCCTTGTGTTTTTGGCGGTGGTACTGCGGCAGATCTCTGCAAAACCTTAAATATGCAGATGACCATAAGCGCCACTCAGACAGACAGCTGTCAAGAAGTTACTGCTGGGAAGATGTCAACATAATTACAGCAATCTGTGGGGAAACCTCCACTAACACCGAGCACACTTCTAATTTATTAATATGGTTTATTTATTAATGGGGCATATTTGTGCCCTTTTGCTTACTCATTGTTATGCAGAGAGCTTTCTTGGTTGAAAGCAAAGCGCTTCATTATTCATTACTGAAGTAAGCCAAGAAAACCAACATTGTTTTGTCAAAAGCTATAACCTTCTCTGGGGTTCTTTTTAGAGCTAAGGAGGATTGGTCCTTGTTAGTTAGACATGGAAGGAATTTCGGGATTGTGGTTTCGATTATGGAGTAAAAAAACATACATTCATACAGTAATGTCTAAGTATATTTTACCCATGTAGTATGGCTGTATTACTTTTATTCTTTTCACCTGTTCCACTACCTTCTCTTATTGGTGTCATTATTAGGATTATGATTGCTTTGTTGTTATGGTTATTATTACTTTGTTGTTTTACATGTACACTGAGAGCTTATGCACGGGAGACAAATTTCTTATGTGTCCAATCACACTTGGCTTCTCTTCTCTTCTCTTCTATTTTATTCTATTCTATTCAATCTTCCCTTCCTTCTCCTTCCATTCCATTCCATTCTCTCTTCTCTCCTCTCCTCTCCTCTCCTCCTCCCGTCCTGTCCCGTCCTATCCCATCCCATATTTCATTATTCTATTCTATTCTATTCTATTCTATTCTATTCTATTCTATTCTATTCTACTCTACTCTACTCTACTCTACTCTACTCTACTCTACTCTACTCTACACTATTCATTATTCCTTTCTCTTCCATTCTAATTTTTCATTCCTTTATTCTATGCTGTTCTGTTCTGTTTTGTTATATATACATAAATAAAGCTGCAGTTTAAGCCTGAATTATTTAAAAAATGTTGATTTTTTTTACTAATCTAAACTTGGTTAGTCACTTTCACGTGTATGTAAATGTGTTGCATAATTCCAGACCATGTACAGTGTAGTTTAAGCCCAAAAAGGTGTTAATATGCTATCTAGATTAAGCATATTGCTTACATATATCCAATTTATAACAAAACTGGAAGCGTAAACGTGTCATTTCCAGTTTTTTCTCTCTATTATGAGTCTTGTTGCTGGTGCTTCTTCAACAGGTCAGATAAAATAAAAGAAGGAAGCAAATAATTAAAATGTTTTAATACCCTTTTGTAAAGATTCTCAGCCTACATAAGATTTACCTACTGGAATGTCTCACCTTCAAACATATCAGTATGTTTTGTGTAAAACAAAAGTTATATTTTTAACTGAAAGTTGTAATATTCAGAGGTTCTTGGAAAATTATGTATAAAAGATACATCAGAATGAAGTTTTAAATGGCTTTTTATTACTTCCTTTGACTTCACAGCAGGCGGGGGGGGGTGGAACCCCCCAATCTTGCAGCAAATGATTTAAACAATATGCAATTATTAAGATACTAGGTCATTGAGAGAACACAATTGGCTTGATCTTGATAAAATAAATAAACCAATTAACAGTGGAAATGTTTTGCACAGCAGGGAACAGGTAGAAATTAATTCTGAGCAAAAAAAAAAAAAAAACACCCCAAAACAAACCCAGAAAATAACAACCGGAGAATATCTGGAATAAGGAAATCTTTGAGCCCTGTTTATGAGATAGGAAGTTTGTAGAGAAGAAGTGAAGTTTGTACCTTAGCAGGCAAATCCTATAGAAATTGGAGGGGGGGTGTAAAACCACAGAGATGACATGATAGCAGTGTTCCAATATCTCAGGGGTTGCCCTAAAGAAGAGGGAGTCAAGCTCTTCTCCAAAGCACCTGAGGGCAGGACAAGAAGCAATGGGTGGAAACTAATCAAGGAGAGAAGCAACACAGAACTAAAGAGAAACTTCCTGACAGTGAGAACAATCAATCAGGAGAACAACTTGCCACCAGAAGTTGTGAATTCTCCAACACTGGAAGTTTTTAAGAGGAGATTTATCTGAAATGGTATAGGGTTTCCTGCCTGAGCAAGGAATTGTCTAGAAGACCTCCAAGGTCCCTTCCTACTCTGTTATTCTATTCTATTCTATTCTATTCTATTCTACTCTACTCTATTAAGTTCTGCTCTGCTCTGTTCTAATTCTTCTTTCTATTCTACTCTATTATATTAAGCTCTGCTCTGCTCTAATTCTTCATTCTATTCTATTCTATTCTACTCTATTATATTATATTAAGCTTTACTCTGCTCTGCTCTAATTCTTCATTCTATTCTATTCTATTCTATTCTATTCTATTCTATTCCATTCCATTCCATTTTATTCCATTCCACTTTACTCTACTCTACTCTTTATTTTTCCTTAGAGTTGGAGTCCTCTTCCTCCTCCTCCTTCTTTCCTCCTCCTCTTCTCTACAAACTATATTCCCTTCCAGCACTGATAATAATATTAATTAGTTAATTCACCAAACATCTACAAGAAAACAATCCAGCTCCTAGAGCATTAAGAATCCTACAGTTCTCCTCCTCCTCTACCTCCTCCTCTTCAGCTCATGGAGCACCAGTCTCTCTGAAGAGTAGATGGGAAAGTTGGAAAATATCCTGAAAAAAAAGGGTTATTGGCAAATGATTTCCCCAAACGTTAGCCCAGAAAACTGCACAAATCGATGCGCATAGTCACCACAACAAGGTTTCCGGCCGAACCGGTAATGGTGGTGGCAGGAGGCTCCTCCCACCCGCCCGAACCCTTCTGTGCATGAGAAGAAGTGTTGAGAGCACATGTGCATGCAAGCCCAAGTGAACTGGTAGTGCCACAATTTGAAACTGCTTCACCTGAATCCAACCAAGATTGACCAAAGAATAATAGGGGGAAAGTTTGCGTACTACAAGATGCTGGGGAATCTGTGGTGACAAATTCATTTTCACGTGTTTTTCCTTGAAAAGGTGTAAGAGAGAGGGGGGGGGGAGAGAGAGAGGGAGAGAGAGAGAGAGAGAGAGAGGGAGAGAGAGAGGGAGAGAGAGAGAGAGGGAGAGGGAGAGAGAGAGAGAGAGGAGAGAGAGAGAGGAGAGAGAGAGAGAGAGAGAGAGAGAGAGAAGGTGGTTTGAGAAACCTACCTTAGCAGTAGGGAACATGATCAAATTAGAGGTTTATTTCTACACCCGACACCAGAGATGGAATCAAATACAGATGGGGCTTGATATATTATGCGAGGCCTATAAATAGCAACTCACCTGCTCATCTCTAGTGATTAAGAGGCGTAAAATAAGCTTTGCTAAGCTGGAAATCAGTCAACCTCTCCTTGTCCCGTTCTCCTCAACATCCTCTCTTCCCAAGCGATTCATATGCAGTCAACAATGTCAACTTTCTAGACAAGGTTTCTAATGACACATTTTCTCTGGGCTGGTAACTTTTATGGATGTAGCTGTGAGGCTCTGCTCATAGCATATGTCAGCGATGCCGAAATGGTTGCGCGGAAAAGTCACAATTGCTCATCGGGGCCATGCTCCGGAAACACCGAACTTCGGGGTTCTTGCGTGCCCGATGATCAGCTGGTTGATGTCCATGCACAGGCCAGTTTTCAGCACTGACCTGCGCACCAGAATCTCAGAAGACAAATAGGGAAGGTTGCGCGTGCCGGGCGGTATGACTTCGCGTGCTTCACTTTGAGCACATGTGTCATAGGTATGCCATCACGGGCACATGTCATTGCCATGAGAAAATCCTCTTCCAAGTAAATAAAGGAAGCAAGTAAAGGAAACAATGAGAGCGTGGGCTAAAATTGTTGGTTATACCATAGATCAGGGGTGTCCAAACTTTTTGTGAGGAGGGCCAGATTTGGTGAGGTGAAAATGTGTGGGGCCGATCATTCAGCCTGACATTCTTTGAACCCTTAACATTAAATGCGAATTAACTACCGTATTTTTCGGAGTATAAGACGCACCAAGATTTCGAAGAGGCAAATTAAAAAAAAAAGTTTTTGCACTCTCCCAAAAACGGCCCATTTTTCACGAAAATGGGCCCTTTTTTTTAAAGGGCATGAATAGCCTTTAAGAGGCTTCTAGAGTGCTCCTGGGGGCTAGGGGGGGGGCAAAGTTGAGCAAAAAATGGCCTGTTTTTTGCTCATTTATGCCCTCCACAGCCCCCAGGAGCACTCTGAAAACCTCCTAAAGGCTATGCACAGCCATTTTGGTGAAGGGGGCAGAGTTTTAGGAGGCAAAAAAATGCTGTATTCAGTGTATAAGATGCACCCAGATTTTTAGCCTCTTTTTTGAGGGGAAAAAGATGCATCTTTATACTTCGAAAAATACGGTATTTTATAAAAGACTAAACAAATAACTCCAGTGGGGAGAAGAGGCTGCGGGCCGCTTGAAATTTGAAAAAGGGCCACATTTGGCCCCCGGGCCGCACTTTGGACATGCCTGCCATAGATAAATGGCAGAGATTGTGGGATAGGAATTATAAACTAACAATGTCAACTCCATTCACAGAAAATCTATATAAAATGTTTGGCATTTTTCACCGGCAAGATTGGCAAAGATGTATAAGGACGTGCCCTCTAAATGTTGGAAATGTCATCAGATACCGGGTGGGTAGTTGGTAGACATGCATAAAGGCAGAAAAGCATTGGGCAAAAATACATACATGGTTAGAAAAAAATGGTAAAAAGCAACACACAGATCTAAAACCAGAAATACTTTTTTGAGGGTATTTTGCCAGAAAAAGATACAATAAAGGGAATGCAGATTTAATTTTACATGAATTAACAACAGCTAGAATTGTGTTTCCAGCGAATTCATCTCCAGCGAATTCCTCTCCAGCGAAATCCCAGCCAAAAGTCTTTCAAGAGATTTCAAAACCACAGATCTTCATCAGGCTTGGAGAGCTGCCAGGCCGATATCTTCCAAACTCCATGCTGTAGCAGCAATTACTTGGCAAGAAGTCAGGAACAGATTTTCACCCTAATGAACTGAACTGATTGCCTCTTGCCAAAGCTCCCCTCCCCTTTCACTCCTCTTTTATTTCCTCTGGGAGGGGCCATTCACCTTCACCTGTGCCTTTACTCTTGAGTCAGCCCTTGTTTCTTAGCTGTTCCCTTCTCTTGGCCACTCTGTGCATGCACACATTGGGAACAGGCTCCAGCTGTTCATCTGCCCCACTGATGTCTGACTCCGAAGGCAGCTGATAACTGTCAGACGGCCCTGGCCCCCTCTCTGCCTCCGACACAGAGCCCTCATCAGAGCCTTCCCCAGACTCCAGGACTGGCCCAGGTTCCTCCCCAACCTCCTCACTGTCCAAATCTGCTGCCAGATCCTCTGGTGGGCCACAACAAGAATACTGGGTAGAGAGAAAACAACTGACTTTTAGGTGGACAGGAACAAATTGTGGAGGCCAGATAAACTGGCCTACCCATAAATCATGAAACTCCCAAGGTTCGTGATTCATTGGAAGACTTTGCAAAGGTGCATTTTGTTTTTGTTTGAGTTCACCAATAAAGAGCCTCTGTACAATCACAAAGAACTTGTTGGAGCTACATATATATATAATCATGCTGTCAGGGCCCCAACGAAATAAAACTCCGAGGCTAAAGTTCCACTTTATTAGAGATGTCATGTTGGCACATCTGGGAAAACCCGAATCTGAAAGCTTCCAGGTTTTCCCACCCAGTTGAAAGTTCAAGATCTTGCCTCCACACCCACAAGTCCACCACACGGTCCAATCTTCCACTGCCACGAAAACCACCCATCCAATTCCGGCCAGGTACAAAGACAAAGGATGACCTTGACTTTCTAAGAAGAATGTTATTATGGCTACCTATCACCCAACTCTTTTAATCCCCTCTTCCCAGTTTCCCACAGTCGAAAGTGTGGCAAGCCTGAAGTCCAAAAAGAAAAGATGGCTTGCAGGCATGATACATGCGTCAGTTGCTAAGGCAGTGGTATAAATCTGAGACATTGAGAGATGGCTCACCAGGTGAATTAAAATGGGTCTTTCCAAACCACATAACCACATTCTTCTGTAGATGAATATTGAGGTCCCAATATTCTTTTTCACAAGGCGACTGGACTTTGTTTTCCTCTAAGACGTTTTGCTTCTCGTCCAACAAGCTTCTTCAGTTCTGAACGGAATTGAGATGAATGAAGCAGCTTTGTGGATGAGAAGTGAAACATCTTCAAGGAAAAACCAAGTCCAGTCGCCTTTTGAAAAAGCACTTTTATGACTGAGAATCTGCATAGACATGCATATTGAAAGAAAGGCCAGAAATGGGCAGGTTTTCCTTCACTGTTGAGGTTCTGGAGACCTTCCTACCAGCCTTGGTGGAATCCAATGGTTCCATCTCAATAGATTAACAAAATAACAGAGTTGGAAGGGACCTTGTAGGTCATTTAGTCCAATCCCCCACCCAAGCAGGAGACCCTACACCATTTCTGACAGAGGGCAGTCCAGTCTCTTCTTGAAAGCCTCCAGGGATGAAGCTCCCACAACTTCTGAAGGCAACTTCTGTTCCAGGGGTTGATTGTTCTCACTGTCAGCCTCCTTAGGTTCCAGGTTGAATCTCACTTTGTTCAGTTTCCATCCATTATTCACTGTCTGGCCTCTGGGTGCTTTGGAAAAGAGCTTGACCCCTTCTTCTATGTGGCAGCCCCTCAAATATTGGAATACTGTTATCATGCCTCCCCTGGTCCTTCTCTTCCCTAGACTAGCCATGCCCAGTTCCTGCAACCGTCCAACATATGTTTTAGCCTCTGGTCTTCTCATCATCCTGGTTGCTCTTCTCTGCACTTTTTCTAGAGACTCAACATCTTTTTTATAGTGTGGTGACCAAAACTGGGTGCAGTACTCTAGGTGTGGTCTTACTAAGGCTTTATAGAGTGGTATTACTACCTTACTTAATCTTGATTGTATCCATCTGCTCTGTTAATGCAATTTAGGATTGCATTGGCTTTTTTGGCTGCCGCCACACACTGTTGGACTCCCTCTTCTTTGTGGCAAATACAATAGCAAAGTTGGAAGGGACCTTGGAGGTCTTCTAGTCCAACCCCCTGCCTAGGCAGGAAACCCTATATCATTTCAGACAAATGGTTATCCAATCTCTTCTTAAAAACTTCCAGTGCTGGAGCATTCACAATTTCTGGAGACAAGCTGTTCCACTGATTAATTGTTCTGTCAGGAAGTTTCTCCTCAGTTCTAAGTTGCTTCTCTCCTAGATTAGTTTCCACTCATTGCTTCTACCCTCAGGTGCCTTGGAGAATAGTTTGACTCCCACTGTTGGCTCATATTTAATTGGTTGTCCACCTAAGACTCCAAGATCCCTCCCCACAGTTACTGCTATTAAATAAAATTTTACAAACCTCCCATTTTCCACAGCTCGATAAACATCCTTTCATTCAACGGATTAATAGACGTTCGGAAAGGATCTGAACTCGTGATGTCCGGATATTAATTGCTTGAAGAGATTCACCCATTTCCAATCTGCCCCAAAGAAAGGAAACCTGGGTAAAAATGGCAGACAGTAAGAGGGAAAATTAGATCAACAGATCCATCTTTGATCTTGGAAGATTTTGACTGAACTCAGAAAATCACTGGGGAAGGAACGAGAAGACATCATCCCTGGGAGCATTTGACCATGAAGTAGGTCTAATAATCTTAAAGAGGTGAACTTAGGTGAATTCAAGATTTGTCCAAGGTCAGGACAGGCCCTGAACTAGGGAAAAATTCCAATAGGTTAGGGCCAGTGATGGAGTTTTAAAACAGCTCAAAAACGTACCATATTTTTCGGAGTATAAGATGCACCTTTTTCCCCCCTAAAAGGGGGAAAATTTGGGTGTGTCTTATACACTGAATGTAGCCCCACCCTCCCACCCTCCCCACCCTTTGGCCTCTGCCTCTGAGTAATTTGCTTCCTTGCAGCAAACAGGGAAAATGGGGCTTGCAGAGGCTGCAATAGGCTATAGCAATCCCTGCAGCCTGAAACAGCTGATGATCGAGAGGCGCGCTTAAACTGAAAGTGAAACTTGCTGTTTGCTCCACGATGCAAATTGCTGGGAGGCAGAAGCAGACTTTTTTTTCTTTTTGGTGCTAATCAGGCTGTTTGCTATTTGCTGCAAGGAGGTAAGTCAATAACTATAAATGCCTATAGAATGTTCAAATTATTAGGCTGCAGAGGCAGATTTGTTTCCCCTTGTTTTCCTCCACAAAAGCTAGGTGCTTCTTATACTTCGGAGCATCTTATACTCCGAAAAATACGGTACCTTCTACTGCAGCACTGTTAAGTAAAACAGCTGAGGTGCGGCAATCCACTATGCTGCGCCTATCAGCTGGGCTTCAAACAAAGGAAACGAGGTTAGTATAGTGTTGAGGCCGGCCGGCAGGCCCACCTGATCATTGGAGAAAATCAGTTCACTCCCAGCTGATTGTCGGAGTTACCGGTTTTCCCGATCCAGTCCGAACTGGCTGAATCCCACCCTGGTTCGGGCTCTACTGAGGGCTCTACAATGGGCTCTACTGTGTTTGTATCTCTTAATACCTCCAATGTCTGGCATCCTTGAGTTTAATGGCAGGATGCTGTCTTACTAAATTTAAATTGCTCACAGATTGCAGATTCTCTGCTCAGCTGTGACTGAGGTTGCAGACAGAGATTTCAAGAAAAAGCTTTATTTTCTTAAGTAAATGAGCCAAGGTGCGGGTATACACACATGGTGAACATGATTAATAACTTTTTCTTCCTGGCAGCCAAAAGACACAATGAATTTCAACTAATAATAACCCAGAAGACATCCCAAAAAAAACAGAAGTCCTTTTAATAAAGGCAAAGCATGGGGGTGGGGGATCAAAATTAAAGAGCCACTAATGGGCTCACTAATTGAAATATCCCAGAATATTAGAAGCAATTTGAAGAACTCATAAGAGGAATGCACAATGTATAGGATATTCCAGCAGGTTTTAGTGGAAATAAGACAGTGGTGAAATTCAAATTTTTTTTACTACCGGTTCTGTGGGCGTGGCAAGGGAAGGATACTGCAAAATCCCCATTCCCTCCTGTAGCTAACATGCTTAACGACATTGAATACCACATCTTTTGTTGCGCTTGAGCACCTGTTGTTTACGCAGAAATGCTAAACCACAAAGCCTGTCCGGAGAACTCCGGGCATGAGAGAAAACCACATCCTATGGAAAGCTTCTGACCTGCTTAAGTTTTGCCCTGCAACAAGCATTTAACCAATCATGTAATCATATGCTGTATTACGAAAACCCTTTTGTATGCCTTAATAAATACCGTCTCAATCAGCCAGTTGGGGTTCTTTTGGCATCTCGCTGAGCTGGTTGGTGCGTTCCAACACACCATGGTGTCCGTGTTTCCTTAGCAGAGCCAGACCCGCCTAATTCAGGCGCACCCCTGCGGGGGTCCCAAAGCCGAGCTCAGACGCACCCTTGCGAGGGTCCCAAAGCCTAACCAGGCTCACCCCTGCGGGGGTCCCAAAGCCTAACCAGGCTCACCCCTGCGGGGGTCCCAACGCCTAGCTCAGGCTCACCCTTGCGAGGGTCCCAAAAGCAGACGAGGCAGTCGCCGCGTGGCAGCCAGCCGCGCAATCACACCCTCCCCACTCCAGGATACTGCAAAATTCCCATTCCCTCCCCACTTCTGGGGGAAAGATATTGCAAAATCCCCATTCCCTCCACACTCCAGGGGAAGGATTCTGCAAAAACCCCATTCTTTCCCGCTCTAGGGGAAGGATACTGCAAAATCCCCATTCCCTCCCCACTCCAGGGGAAGGATACTGCAAAATCCCCATTCCTTCCCCACTCCAGGGGAAGGATACTGCAAAATCCCCATTCCCTCCCCACTTCTGGGGGAAGGATACTGCAAAATCCCCATTCCCTCCCCACTCTGGGCCCAGCCAGAGGTGGTATTTGCCAGTTCTCCAAACTACTCAAAATTTCCGCTACCTGTTCTCCAGAACCTGTCAGAACCTACTGAATTTCACCCCTGAAATAAGATGTTTATTTGTGCAGGGGGGAATGGAGGAAGAGCAAAACTGCAGATAATTGCCGTACACCAGGATAAAGAGACAAAAGCTATCATCCATCAGCCAGTTCAGCGATTCCTTGAAAGAATTTTATGTGACTCTGTTTGGCAAGATGGTAACATAGATTGATTTTACGCATTTGTTAATTTATTTATCCAGGTGGGGAGGGAAAAGGGAAGAGAGAGAAAGCTTTCATGCTTTCAAATGGATGGCTGCACTCATGATCCAAAACAGAAGCGGAAGCTAAATCAATGAATGTAAAGATTTGCAGCTGGCACTGATAATATTTAATACTTGTGTTGCTTTTGAGAGTGCTCTAAAGGGGAAATGTACATTAGCTATGTAATTTGTAGAACGGCTGGCTACAGTGAGAGAATTTCAAAGTCTTTGTAACTTCGTGGGTGTGGGGCAGACACTAAATAGCAATCCCTGTTTAAAACTACCAAGCATCTCTCCCTCCTAGAGGATGAACATAGCAAAAGTAGTGGGAGGGACATTATGGTGCAAGATAAGAAGGAGGGGGGGGCTGAGGCTCCCTCTGGGGACAGGGAGGAAGGAGCAATATCGAAAAGGCTCAGATCACAAAAATAAAAGCATTTGAAATAACAGTAATTGGTGATATTCTAGAAAGTGACAAAGGAAAATGATTGAACACATGGTTGACAATATAGAATAAGACCTTGTTTTCTGCTTATCTTTTATATTTTGTTTTTAAGATTGTAAAAATTGTGAGTGTTGGATGGATTTCTATCACTAGTGTGGGAGCTGACAAAATTTTTTGCATATCCCCTTACATTTCCCCATAAATGTATAAAAACCAATACAATTTTTGGGGAAAAAAACTAACTGAGACATAAATTCAGTTGGCTTATTAACCATGATTATGACATTGACAAGTTGCATTCTACTGTAGTAAATCAATTTATTTGAGATGCCATTAAAAAAATTTTTTTTTATAAATTGCGGAGGGGAAGTGGAACTGTGATTGAAAGATAAAACAATAGTACATTAGCACTGGCTTTGGTAACCATGATAGCGGAACCAGGATTAACAAATCATGGGTTGTTAACCAAGGTATACATCTGGAAGTGCTTGTAGATCAGGAGTTTGGCTGCTTCAGGTTGGCCTGGATTTGGGCAATCTTCTAGCAAAGATTCTGCGCCGTTCAGGAAACCCCCCAAATTCCAGTCCCAAAATTGTATAAAAGCCCATCTCCTCTCAACCCCAATTTGTCAGCCACCCCAGAAGGATGCTGCTGTCACTGTTGTTTCTGGCTACCAAATAAATGGAGACCTCCTTTCAGCGGTGTAATCCTCTGACGTCTGCTACCTGTTTGTTGAATCTGCTACTGAGTGTGTCCTTTGCATGCACATGCGTGCTTTACACGCATGCACACCTGAGGCAGGGCCCACGCAGTGCTAAAAAGGAACATTTTGAAGCCTTCCGAGTCTGCAAAGGTGAATAGAACAGCGAGGGGGGGGAATCCATTGTGGTTTAGATTAGCTAGACAGCAGGAAATCCGACAATTCTAGCTAATATGAAATATGAAACAGCTGATTGTTGCCCATACTGTCGACCTCACCCCATTCCTAAGAGGTCCGTAAAGGGGGCGTGCATAAGCGCATCAATGTGCCTACCGTCCCTGCTCCACCATTCCCATTTATTTGTACTCATTTCCTTTTGTTCATGTCCATGTTCATACTTACACCTGCTATCTTTAAAATATTTGACAAACAAAAATAAATAAATAAAATATATTTTATATTCTTCTTCAATCTTTTTATTTCCAGTTTCCCTTTTTATTCTTTAACCATTGATAAAATACTTCCCATATCATATAATATTCAGTTTCTTCTTTCTCTTTAATTGTTAACGTTAATCTATTCATTTCTGCACATTCTAATATTTTCCTAATCACCGTCTCATCGATAGGAATCTCCTCATTTTTCCAATATTGTGCAAATACAATACAAGCTGAGGTTAATACATGAATCTCTAAATAGGTGTTCTCCAGAGGTAGTTTCCTACCAGTTCAGACCAGTTTGGCAAAATAGGTAGTAACTTGGCCTGCCACGCCCTAAACCGGTTCTATCGGTGGTGCTGCCATCTTGATTTTTGGTTCTTTTAAAAAAAAAAATTATTCTCTTACATACCATTTTAAGTATACGTTCACATAATTGTTATTCTTCTTTACATTTATCATTCATACATTTATTATTTCATTTAATGTACAGTTTGGGTTGTTTTATTTGCAATCCCTTCCTCCTTTTGTAACACCTCCTTATTTTCCCTTTCTTTTCTCCCTCCCTCCCCTCTCTACTTTCTTCCTTCCTCCTCTCCTTCCCTTTCCTTCTTCCCTTATCTTTCTCCTACTCTTCCTCTTCCCCTTCCTATCCTCTCTCCTTCTCTTTCTCTCCTTTCCATCCTCCTCTCCTTACCTCTTTCTTCTTTCCCTCGTCTTCCTTTCATTCTCTCCTCCTCTCTCCCTTTCTTTTTCTATTATTGTTGTTGTATATTTCAAATCTCAAATTATGTTTCCTTGGGATGGTATTTCCGCCAACCCAAATATAATTTAGTATCATTTCTTATTCACTTACCTTCGCTAGTCTGCCCTAGTTATGTGTCCCCCCCCCTTTATATCTCGCTCTTGAATATATACTTATATATTTAATATTTCTTTTCTGTTTTCCCCTTCCCCCCTCCCCCTTTTCCATTTAATAGTGCGTCGTCTGGGTACTTTGTCTTCTCCCTATTTTCTTTTCTAGCTTGCTTTCTCTAGCCAATCATAAAATCTTCCCCAGGTCTTGAAGTACTCCGATTCCTCTTTATCCTTTATTTTTATTGTCAACCTATTCATCTCTGCACAATCTAATATCTTTTTTTATTATCTCTTCGTCTGTTGGCAGCTTATTTAATTTCCAATTTTGGACGAATGCAATTCTCGCTGCTGTAATTACATGTATAATCAAATAAGTACCCGTATTTTCCGCCCTATAAGACGCTCTGGAATATAAGACGCACCCAATTTTAAAGGAGGAAAATCTAGAAAAAAAAAGATTCTGAACCAAATACTGTAGTAAAATATTTTATATCAACTGTATAAAGTTAACAGCAGTTTAAGAACAATTTTATGTCAACCATGTAACATATTAAGAACTATCTTTACTCTCATTAACAGTCAGTAAAGTCAGTAAACAGTGAAAGTAACAAAAATAAGGCTGTAATGTTTTTATTCGAACCCCAAGAATTCCTCTTCTTCGCTGCTATCAGAAATGAGGAAGGACAGATCCACGCAGTCATTGTCATCACTTTCTTCCTCACTGGTGTTTGCCTGCCCCATTTTTAGATGACCCAGGTGGCTACATTCGGCGTATAAGATGCACCCAGATTTTCACCCCCTTTTTTGGAGTAAAAAAGTGTGTCTTATAGGGCAAAAAATACGGTATCCTCTTTCTTGAATCTCTCTGGGATAATACCCAGTAGAAATACACTATATTGCCAAAAGTATTCGCTCACAACTGATTCTGATTATTTGGATGGGTGAGCGAATACTTTTGGCAATATAGTGTATCTCTGGTCTAAATTATATTTCTTGTTGTAACATTTTCTTTAACCATACTGTTATTTTAGTCCAATATTTCCTTGCTTCTGCACATGTCCACCACATATGATAGTATGAACCTATTGCTTGTTGACATTTCCAACATTTCGCTGACCTGCCTTTAAACATCTTTGATTTTTGGTTCTGGCATGCACAGAACAATCTTCATTGCAAAAATGTAATCCCCCCCATTTTCTAATGTGCACATGCGCAGACCTTTTTGGTGCAAATGTGTGTGCATGTGAGTGAAGCATGTGCGTGCAAAAAAATGTGTGCGCCAAACCGGCAGTAATGCCAGTAGCAAGCCACCCACTGGTGTTCTCTTTGTGATACATTTCAGGTAAAATCCCCAGGAAAAATATTCCTGGTTTCATCTCACTTGCTTCCTTTTGATTTATACTGTGTTGTCTCTAAGGCATCTTTAATCCTTCCTTCCTGTCCTCCGCACCCCCCAGGCATACTACTGAGGTTAAGAAAATGGCATTTAAATCTATTTAATCCCTTGAACTAGACTTTTTAAGAGAATCCCTTTTGGAACAAACCAGGAGGATAGGTTCTGAGGCTGGACAAATTTGCCGTAATCCCCTTCGCAGGAAGTACCCATAATACTCGTGCCGAGAGAATGCCGATGAAAAATGCATTGAGTTGTCTTCCCTCGTTTTTTTTTTTCTCCACCCTGCACAATCCCACATCTTTCTGGTTTCTCTTTTCCTCCTTGAAAGTGCAAATTCACTCTCTGGCTGGAGCTGAGATGCTAAAAAGATTTAGGTCACGATGCGATGAACCAAACACGGTGCCTTTCAGCAAAGTGAGGATTATGATAAGATGGGGTTTCAATGTCTTGGCAAAGGGGAAGGAAACATCTTATTGTGCCGACTCGGTGCACTTGTGATAGAGATGCCGAGAATCTGAATGGCACGGCCATCTCGCAGTGGATCACACCCAGGAATATTCTACCTTCGAGCCATAAATAATGTAAGGCCAGGAAGCCATTCAGGTTACAGGCTTCATTAGAGCTTGTGGATGGTTCCTGGCCAACTGGGAGGGACTGCTTGTGTGATTTCAATCAAAGTAGAGCTGGAAAGGACCTTGGAGGTCTTCTAGTCCAACCCCCTGCTCAAGCAGGAGACCCTATACCATTCCAGACATGTGGCTGTCCAGTTTCTTATGAAAAACCTCCAGTGATGAAGCCCCCTTAACATCTGAAGGCAACTTCTGCTCCATTGGTTAATTGCTCTCATTGTTAGGAAATTTTTCCTTAATTCCAGGTTGCTTCTCTCCTTGATTAATTCCCATCCATTGTTTCTTGTCTTCCTTTGTGGTGCCTTGGAAAATAAGTTGACCTCCTCTTCTTCTTTGTGGCAGACCCTCAAATACTGGAAGACTGCTTTCATGTCACCCCTGGTCCTTCTTTTCTCTAAACTAAAGGTATAGGTAAAGGTTCCCCTCCCACATATGTGCTAGCCATTCCCAACTCTAGGGGGTGGTGGTCATCTCCGTTTCAAAGCCGAAGAATCTTCCTATGTGTTAAATTCAAAAGAACCCATTCACTCTGTCCTTACCTTTCTTTTTTTCATCCCAGGCAATAGTTTATGTGAGTTAAACTGGGGGCCTAAGTCACAGCTCATGCTGTTGCTCAAATCTTGAATCGCTGCTGCTGATCAACATATTTTCTACAACATTAAACAGGGTGACAGACAGGGTGACTTCAGTCCGTTGCGCCATTCATATCCTGACAGCATCTGTCGTACAAGAGCTAAAGGGCCGTTTAATATTTGCATCGGACTATTACTCATAAATGAGATTTCAGTTCCTGAAGAACAGGAACTGAAGGCAAAAAACAAGATCCATCTCCAGATTCTTCAAAACAACAACAACAACAACCAACCACAATACTTAAAAGGAAATCTTAAGCAGGAGATAAAACAGCGTGCTTTAAGTTCTGTGTTCCCTTAGTTATATTCTCCTCGGGTTCACAGGGAAGGATAGCATAGAACAGTGATGGCAAACCTTTCCAGCACTGAGTGCCAAAAAGGAAGCATGCGCGCTCATCAGGAAGGCAACCCGGAAGAGGATTGGTCCAGTGGGCACGTGACAAAAAATGAACTTCCTGTCTCAGGCGTGCACATGTGCACTGGCCAACTGATCTTCCAGTTTCTGGCACGCATGCACACATGACGATCAGCTGGCTGGCACGCATGTGCACTCCGGAATCTAGAAGACCACTCTTCCGGTTTCCAGCACTGCCGCAAGTGCGAAGGCCAGCTGATTGTCATGCGCGCATGCACCCCAGGAACCCAGAAGAGGAATGGGTGATGCCACATGTGTCAGGTGACATGGCTCCGCAGGCCACTTTGGGCACACGTGCCATAGGTTCGCCATCACAGGCATAGAGGGTTAAAAAATGTCAACATGCAGACACACCATCAAAACCCTGCTCGGTTTTATTTGTGGCATAATGTTGGGAAACTGCCAGCCAGGCTGGAAGGAGGAGTCAAGTGGGGACTTAGACTTGAGTCTGTGACAAGAGGCAGAAGTCAGATATACACCTACTTCCCGGGGAAGGCAAGCATCTGAGGATCCAGATTGTTAGGGGCAATGGGGGTGACTCTGTAAACCCCTTAGAGAGGTCTGTAGAGCACTGTGAAGTGGTGTATAAGTCTAAGTGCTATTGCTATTGACTCAGCCTTCCGTCCTTCCAAGGTCAATAAAATGAGGACCCAGTGTTGTGGCCTGCCAGCGGCCAGCAGAGTTGGCAGCAGAGTCGAAGAGTGAGGAGGTTGGGAAGGAACCTGGGCCAGTCCTGGAGGCTGGGGAAGGCTCGGACAAGAGCTCTGCATCAGAGGCAGAGATGGGGCCGAGGCCATCTGACTGTGATCAGCTGCCTTCGGAGCTAGACAGCAGTGAGGCAGAGGAACAGCAGGAGCCTGTTCCCAGTGTGCTCATGTGCAGAGCTGCCAGATGAAGAGAACAGCTGAAGAGCAGGGGTTGACTTGGGAGTAAAGCCACAGGTGGACAGTGAATGTCCCCTCCCATAGCAAATAAAAGAGGAGCGAAAGGGGAGTGGGCTTTTGCAGGAAACAATTCATTCATTCGTTGATTTCAGGAGTGTGAAGATCTATCCATGAATCTCAGAGACTCTGTGCCCAGTCTTTCCTTGCACAGCACTGCATTTGGACAATATTTACATGGCAGTTTACCAAGCTAGATAAGGTCTGTGGTCATAAATACTCCTTTGAAACACTGGTGACTGGGGGGGAATTCACAGTCATTTAATAAAAGGGGTTTTGTTGGGACCAGGAATCTGCTTCGTTCTTTTTGGGGGAGCCTAATTGTTGGGGGCAATAGGCTGTCTCTGTAAACCACTTAGAGAGGGCTATAAAGCACTGTGAAGAGGTATATAAGTCTAAATGCTATGCTATCTGGGAAGAGTCTTGTAATGTAGTCAGTGGTGGGATTCAGATAATTTAATAACTGGTTCTCTGCCCTAATGATTTCTTCCGACAACCAGTTCACCAAACTGCTCAGAAAGTTAACAACTGATTCTTCTGAAGTGGTGCGAACTGGCTGAATCCCACCACTGAATGTAGTGGAAGCCAATCCAACACCATTGTGAGAGAGCTAGATAAACAAAGAAGGACAAATGTTGTAAAAGATGTGCAATTCACAATGCAGGACCCTAAAGAAATGATCAATACTTACTGCACAGTTTATTGTTTGGTGCCCCCCGAAGGGACACGCTCCTTTAGACAAAAGGTTTTGGTTGTATTTATGTACCCTATAAAGAAAAGGAAGATGAATGCATAAGCAACAGATGACGTAAACATACATAATCATAAGGAATTGATCTCAGGATGCTTCTCGTCTTCCTCCTGTCTGCTTACCTTCAAGAGAACAAAGGAAAAGAAATAAACAATAAAAGAAGAAGAGGGAGCAGTTTGGGAATGCCAGATGCTGGGAAATTAAAACAACTCCCATCGGCACCTGGAGAATGAATCTATGGGAATTTCCCTGATAAGAGAAATGATTTCAGTTCAAAATCTAGATCGCTTGTATCTCTATATTTCACTTTGATTCAGTCGATTCTAGCCATCTAAAAAAATGTATTTTTCCCACAATAAAGTTAAAGGTTCCCACCGCACATGCATGCTAGTCGTTCCCGACTCTAGGGGGTGGTGCTCATCTTCGTGTCAAAGCAGAAGAGCCAGCGCTGTCCGAAGATGTCTCCGTGGTCATGTGGCCGGCATGACTAAATGCTGAAGACGCACAGAGCACTGTTACCTTCCCACCAAAGGTGGCTCCTATTTTTCTACTTGCATTATTCACCTGCTTTCGAACTGCTAGGTTGGCAGAAGCTGGGACAAGTAACGGGAGCTCACTCCGTTACATGGTGTTAGGGATTCAAACCACCGAGCTGCCAAGCTTTCTGATCGACAAGCTCAGCATCTTAGCCACTGAGCCACCGCGTGCAGTAGAATAAGATAATAGCACGTGATAATAGGAGCTCACTCCATTATGCGGCACTAGGGATTCAAACCGCCAAACTGCAGACCTTCTGAATGACAAAGTCAGTGTCTTAGCCACTGAGCCATCATGTCAATAGCTCTAAATTAAGCTTATAATCTAACCGGATAAGAAATCGAGCACAGTGATCATACTGGAAAGCGGGAGACCATGAGTTCTAGTCCTGCCTTAGGTGTAAAAGCCAGTGGGGGGATTTTGTGACAGTCCCCCTCTCTCCCTCCCTCTCTGCTCAGCTCAGAGAGGTGGGACAATAGGAGAAAGAAGGAAGGACCACTAACTTTATTTGCTGCCTTTTGTTGTTTATAAAAGTAGTCCAGGTGGAATACAAAAGTTTTTTTTTAAAGCTGATTCATTATTGATTTGGGATTTTGAGATTTTGCACAATTCCTTTCCCTCCTATCTTTAGCGGATACTATAACGAGACATAAATATATGTGTGTGACCACCGTTCAATATGCCTTGCCATCAGTGGTGGGTTCCGGATCCCATTGCAACCGGTACACTGCAGTGGGGCCCAGAGTCCACCACAGCGTGCGCATGCGTACTTACCGCCCATGATCCTCCAGCTGCTCGGCGGAGCATCGTGCAGGCGCTATACACTCTGTGCGCATGTGCAAAAGCCCCGACCGGCTCAAATAGCGTTAAGGAGAACAGGTGGGAGGACAGGGCCCTCTGGAGTACCGGAACGGAACGGTACCTGGTGCTCTCAGCAGGCACCAGTACTCCCGTACCGGGGGGGTGGGGGGGAAACCAGTCGTATCCCACCACTGCTTGCCACAAAGCTCAAAGTCTACTGAGCAGTAGTGCTAACTACCCTGATGTATGCCAGTGAGATTTGGACTGTATACAGGAGGCACACACTAGACCCGTGATGGCAAGCCTATGGCAAACCTATCGGCATCAGCTCTGGCACGGGATTTCTGGCCTTCCGGAGGGCCAGGGGAGGCCATTTTCACACTCCCCAGGCTTCAGGAAAGCCTCCGGAGCCTGGGGAGGGGTAATGCGCACATGCACAGGTGGGTGGGAAGGATTGAATTGGTGTGGGCATGTATGCTTGCGCTATAGCATGCACACAAACATTTATAGCACGTCATAAGAAAAAAGGTTCACCATCACACACTAGGCAATTGAACCACTTCCGCACAACCTGAGGATCTAGTGGCAGGAAAAGGCGCCAGACACAGAAGTCCCCTCCGGAGCAGGCCTGCCATCAGTTCAGACACCCTGCTGATGAAAGCCCAGACATGCTGGGCAGGCCATGTTGCAAGGATGCCGCAGCATCGCATCCCCAAACAGCTCCTCTATGGGGGAGCTGTCTCAAGGGAAGCCATCGCACCGGGGACAAAGGAAGCCATACAAAGACACGTTGAAAGCAGGGGTGAAATCAATTTACCTTTGCTACCGGTTCACCAATGTGCCACCCCCACACATGCGCAGGGCCATCGATTTCCAACGATCAGCTCTGACGCACAATTTAAATTAGCTGAAAAGCAGGAAATCCGATGATTCTAGCTAATATAAATCGCACGTCACAGCTGATCGTCGGAAATGCTGGTTTGCACGAACTGGTAGCATTTATTATTTTTTGTATTAAAGATTTTATTGGTTTTTTAAAACATTTATGGGAAAAGGGTACAAAGGTACATAGAAAATTTTGGCAGCTCCCGTGCTAGTGGTAGAAATCCCTCCAAATCTCACAATTTTTTTCAATTTGAAAACAACGTATAAAAGATAAGCATAAACAGAATTCTTACATTATATCAATCATGTGTTCAATCATCTCGTTCTTTGTCACTTTCTAGTATATCGACAATTACAATAATATTTCAAAAAGATTTATTTTTGTGATCTGAGCCTTTTCGATATTGCTCCCTCCTCCCTGTCTCCAGATGGAGCCACGCCCTCCCTCCCCCATATCCTGTACATTGCTGCATTTTTCACCACCTCCCTTATTTTCATCCTCTAGGAGAGAAAAATGTTTTTTAGTGACGGCTTCAGCCTCTTCCACTGTGTTAATTCTAATTCTGTTTCCCTCCCAGAAAATCAGCATTTCCCTCTGGCAATAACCATCTGAACCAAACTCCTTTATTGTATAATTTCTTTGATAAGGAGGAATACTTCCTCCTTCTTTCTCTAATTTTTTGAGGAATTTGCTTAAGAATGGCAATTTCTTTATCTTGGTATTTTAATGGTCCCTCCCTTTGGGCCCCTAGCACCTCATCCTTCGTGGTCTTCCTAAGAAATTTAACATGGACCTCCCTTGGAACGTTATGGGTTCTAGCATATGCTGAATTGATCCTATAGACCAGAGCCATATCCCACCACAACTGTTCTTTATTTGTCTTGATATATTCTGCTAAGATTGTACTCATGATATCTAGCATTTATTTTACTACCAGTTCAGGCGAACTGATCTAAACCAGTAGCATTTTATCCCTGGTTGAAAGTCTCCTGGATATTGACACCGCCTCCTGGGAGACCCTGGCACAAGATCAATCAACATGGCACACGCAGATCCACGAAGGCTGCCAGACATCTGAGGACAGAAGGACAACCGTAGCGCAAGAGAAGCGAGCAGTCCACAAAGCCAGAGCTGCAAAATGCTGCAACAATGGTGCCCACACATCTGCCCGACATGGGGCAGAACATTTTGTGCCTGTATAGGCCTTACCAGCCACCTTCAGACACACTGTGGACATCCCACAACCCATTAGATGAGTGCAGAGAAGATCAACAAAGATGATTAGGGGACTGGAGACTAAAACATATGAAGAACGGTTGCAGGAACTGGGTATGTTTAGCTTAAGAGAAAGAAGGACTAGGGGAGACATGATAGCGTTATTCCAATATCTCAGAGGTTGCCACAAAGAAGAGGGAGTCAAACTATTCTCCAAAGCACCTGAGGGTAGAACAAGAAGCAATGGGTGGAAACTAATCAAGGAGAGAAGCAACTTAGAACTGAGGAGAAATTTCCTGACAGTGAGAACAATTAATCAGTGGAACAGATTGCCTCCAGAAGTTGTGAATGCTCCAACACTGGAAGTCTTTAAGAAGATATTGGATAGCCATCTGTCTGAAACGGTATAGGGTTTCCTGCCCAGGCAGGGGGTTGGACTAGAAGACCTCCAAGGTCCCTTCCAACTCTACTATTGTATTGTATTTTTGTGAGATGTCAAAGTCCTCTTCAAACACGATGGACAAACATTATACTATAATGAGACCTGTTTCCCAGAAATTGATTGGAGGAAGGGAGGAGGGACAGTTTCTAATTTAACTGAGAATTTATTTTTCCAAAACAAATTTATCTGGTTGTCTCTAATGGCCATTAAATATATGTTTTAAAGGCTTATAAAAGCGATGCATTTTGTTCCCACATCCCCCTGAGGACATGCACGGTGCCTCCATTTTCTGCAGAGGTTGAATGATATAGAGTGAAGAAATACAATCCTTTCTAGGATGCTATTTGATATTGTTATAAATTTGGAAGACCTTGACTCTGGTAATCTTCTTCTTTAAGGACATCTGGCAAACAATTCGACAAAGATGGAGAACAATCTAAAATGGAGTCTTTTGCCCTTTGATCCCACAGCCTTGGAGTTACTTTCCCAGGAGGTTGGGATTCTGCAAACTTCTTCACTTCCAGTTCAGATCATCATAATCTCGCCAGACTACCAAATATCTATGCTTTATTCTGTGTAGCAGAAAGAAACAAGAAGTTTTCTTCCACAGGTACTCTGACCAAGGCTTCCTTAGAAAGCAAGAAGCAAAGTCTTGGTCTCTACAAAAAACCTCTTTTATTTTCATTCACTGTCAGCAAGGCTAGGCAAACAGTCTTTCAGATGAATATTTATCCACACGAACCTTATCTCTCTTGGAGAGCTGCCAGATAACTAGTTTCCAAACACAGGGCAAGGCAACCCTTGGCAGAGTCTTTTATAGTCACAAACAGAACTTTCCACTCTTGAAACAACCAAATGAATGAATTGTTTCCTGCAAAAGTCCCCTCCCCATTTGCTCCTCTTTTGTTTCCTATGGGAGGGCCATTCGCCACCAAGGTGTGGCTTTATTCCTAAGTCTACCCTGTTTTCTTAGTTGTTCTTGTCTTCTGGCAGCTCTGCGCATGCACACACTGGGAACAGGCTCCAGCTGTTCCTCTGCCTCACTGCTGTTTAGCTCTCTCTCTGCCTCCGATGCAGAGCCCACATCTGAGCTTTCCTCAGCCCCCAGGACTGGCCCTTGTTCCTCCCCAACCTCCTCACTCTCCGACTCTGCTGCCAGCTCTGCTGGCCATCGGTGGGCCATATGGATTATGACTTCCTTCAAATCCAAGGAAAGTGGCCAATGATCCAAGGTTTTCAGGAGTGGTAGTTGGCATCTTCCAAAACTTCTGGAAGACCCCGACGTCTCATATTTTAAAGTGTGGAGGCCATCAAGTTGGAGAGCATCTCCTTTGTACCATGCCAATGTGCCCAGGGGGAAGAAATATGAAGAATTATGAAAGTGGGAGCAACTTCAGAGATTAACTAGGGGAACCAATTAAACCATCCATGAAAGATGGATGATTGGCTGCTTCAAAGAAAGCTTCAAAGATGGTGGATCCAGGATCTCCATGACCTCTGCTGACTCTTCCATTGTTGCATAAATCTTCCTGCAAAGAATATGTATAATTTTTTCATAACTAATTGAAAATAAGATAGCTAGAGCCATTATTGATCGCCTCTTCCTTATGGTCCATTTTTATACACCTGAGCACTAAGACCACGTCTCCACTTAGTTTTCTTTGCTCGGATCATCGCACTGACATTTCTAGATTTCCCCCACACCCAAGGAGTATGCTAATGATCATATCAGGTTGAATTATGCATTGAAGCCTGAAAGAAAAATTAGCTAACATTACAAGGTCATTCATCCGCCTCCACTTAATCGCAATGCTCTTTATTTTTATCTAAGGGTCAAATTATACATTACGAGGACGTTACCAGTCAGATTTCCCTGCCATGCCAAAAGTTAGGATAAGATTGATGTCCCTACCTAAGTAAATGACAAAAATGAGATTAGGATACGAAAAATACAGGTAGCTTGATGCTTGGATGTAACTGGATACTAGATGTGGTAGATTAAGAGAGACTTCAGAGCACAGAAACTACTACTACTACTACTACTACTACTACTACTACTACTACTACTACTACTACTACTATTATTATTATTATTATTATTATTATTATTATTATTTTACCTCAGATCTATTTCCTGAAAAATTATGTATGTTGTATGTATGTATGTATGTACGTACGTACGTACGTACGTACGTATGTATGTATGTAAGTAGCGGATTATGAGATACCTCACATAGTAATTTTTTACTTCAGATCTTTTTCCTGAAAAATACATACATATGTATGTATGTATTTAGTAGATTAAGAGAGATGTCAGAGCATAGAAAGTATTTTTTTACCTCAGATCTTTTTCCTCAAAAATACATATATATGTATGTATGTATGTATGTATGTATGTATGTATTAGATTAAGAGAGACCTCACATAGAAAGTATTTTTTTTACCTCAGATCTTTTTCCTGAAAAGTGTGTGTGTGCGTGTGTTTAGTGGATTAAGAGAGATGTCAGAGCATAGAAAGTATTTTTTTTACCTCAGGTCTTTTTCTTCAAAAATATGTACCATATTTCTCAGAGTATAAGACGCACCAAGATTCTGAAGAGGCAATTTTTTGAAAAAAGTTTTTGCATTCTGCAGACCTCCCAAAAATGGCCCATTTTTCATAAAAATGGGCTCATTTTGTGTCAAAGGAAGGGCATGCATAGCCTTTAGGAGGCTTTCAGAGTGCTAATGGAGGCTGGGGGGAGGGGAAACGAGCCAAAAACGGCCTGTTTTTCAGTCATTTTTTACCTCCCCAGCCCCCAGGAGCACTCTGGAAGCCTCCTAAAGGCTATGCATGGCCATTTTTGCAAAGAGGGTGGGGTTTGGGGAGACCAAAATTGCTTTATTCAGTGTATAAGATGCACCCAGATTTTCACCCTCTTTTTTGAGGGAAAAAGGTTCACCTTATACTCTGAAAAATATGGTATGTATGTATTTAGTGGATTAAGAGAAACCTTACATTGTAAAGTAATTTTTTTTACCTCAGATCTTTTTCCTGAAAAATATGGGTGTATGTATGTATGTATTTAGTGGACTAAGAGAGATGTCAGAGCATAGAAAGTATTTTTTTACCTCAGATCAGGAGGAAGAGGAGGGGGAGGAAGAGGAGGATTACCAAGAACATTCCCATGAAAACTGACAAGGCAAGGCACATGTACACAAGCAGAGAGCAATGATGATGTTACCTAGTTGGATCAGGAAACGTCTGCAAGAAAACAACCAAGTTCAGAGAGGACAAAGGACCCCACAGAATGAGGCTTCTTCCCCCTTTATCTTCCATCTCAGAATATTCCCCTCTCCCCCCAGGAAAAACACCCAACTTTCTTCTGCTTCTTTTTATCCCAATGCATTTTGCTAAAAAGAACTCTTTGGTCCCTGGTGCTCCGAAAAGAGTAGCTTCGGTTTTAGGCAAACTCCCAGAGATAAACCTACTTCCTCCCATGACTAGAGTGGAATTTGGTTGCCATAACTATGGCCTAAACTTTGGCAGAAGGACGAAAAATTTATTCAGTAATAAGAGGGGGAAAATGCTACAGTCAGGCCAGGCCAAGCAACTGACAGTTGGTTCTTCGGGACAGACTTGTTTTCATGGAAGCATCTGCGAAGCCCAAGGATGGAAGCAATCAAGCCAACAGCTCATTAGAGAGCCGACAAATCTTGTTTACCATTGTCATCTCTTGGCAAGCTTCTAATCACTCAGAAATGCATTGTTGTGAAATGGGGGGGGGGGCACAGCAACAAATGACGGAGGGATCAGAAGATGAAATATGAATGACAGAATGGCACAGACATCTGTTCTCCTTGATTTCAATGTGTGAAAATAAGATAGGATAGGATAGAATTGAATAGGGAATAGAATAGAATGGAATAGAATATGGAATAGAATATGAATGGAATAGAATAGAATAGAATAGAAAATGGAATGGAATATGGAATGGAATGGAATGGAATAGAATAGAATAGAATAGAAAATGGAATGGAATGGAATGGAATAGAATAGAATGGAATGGAATGGAATAGAATAGAATAGAATAGAATAGAATAGAATAGAATAGAATAGAATAGAATAGAATAGAATAGAATAGAATAGAATAGAATAGAATGGGGTAGAATGGAATAGAATAGAATGGGATAGAATAGAATAAGATGGGATGGAATAGAATAAGATGGGATAGAATAGAATAGAATGGGATAGAATAGGGGATAGAATAGAATAGAGTGGAATAGAATATGGAATAGAATATGGAATAGAATATGGAATGGAACGGAATGGAACAGAACAGAATAGAATAGAATGGGATAGAATAGGATAGAATGGGATAGAATAGAATAGAATGGGATAGAATATGGAATAGAATATGGAATGGAATAGAATAGAATAGGGGATAGAAGGAATAGAATAGAATATGGAATAGAATGGAATGGAATGGAATAGAATAGGGGATAGAATAGAATAGAATAGAATAGAATAGAATGGAATAGAATGGAGTAGAATATAGAATAGATATGGAATGGAATAGAATAGAATAGAATAGAATGGTATGGAATAGAATAGAATAGAATGGGATAGAATAGAATGGAATGGAATAGGAATAGGAATAGGAATAGACTAGAATATAGGAATAGAATTAAACTAGACTAGATTAAAAACAGGCCAGGCCCAATGGGCCTACCGGAAATTCGTTTCCAAACTTCCAGTTGGCCCATTGGGCCCTTTGTTCTCCCTCCCCAGGTTCTGGAGGCTTTCCTTCAGCCTGGATAGTGCGAAAACGGCCACCCCCAGACCTCCGGAGGAAATACCAAACTTAACTTGGAGGCAAGAAGTGCAACGTGCGTGGGGAGGGAGCATGGGGGATTGTGTGTGCTTGCTCATGTGGGAGGGGATGCTTTGCATTATGGGTACCGTGTGCGCCCTTGCATTTTTGGCACCCAACAACAAAAAAGTTAAGCCATCACTGCACGATGCTGTCTCAATGAATGCCTCTGTACAGAACAAGAGATAGATAATACTCAGCATAGTATCAAGGATGGGTCTCGGCCCCGAATGTTGCCTTAAATTTCCTTGTACATTTTTCTGCTTGATCGATGGCAACAACACACAAGAAAGAGAGAACCGTGATCTAATTAGGCATGGAAATCCTGGGGCTTCTTCATAGCTCTTTCTTCTTGAAAGCTGTGAATTTAATAAATAATGAGAGAAACAGCTGGGAATTCCTTAAACACCACGGGAATTAGAGCAACGTATGAAGTGAAAGCCCTGCTTTGCTTCAGAAGAGGCAACAAGCCTAATTATGCTCATTGCCAAAGTGGTTTGTAAATGTTTCATCAAAACCTTTGACTTGGGCTGATTGGCAGGTGCTCTTTAAATCTGGGTGAAAGGTAAAGGTTCCTCTCGCACATATGTGCTAGTCGCTCCTGACTCTAGGAGGTGGTGCTTTCAAAGATGAAGAGCCAGCGCTGTCCGAAGACGTCTCCGTGGTCATGTGGCCAGCATGACTCAACGCCGAAGGCGCATGGAACGCTGTTCCCTTCCCACCAAAGGTGATTCCTGTTTTTCTACTTGCATTTTTTACATGCTTTTGAACTGCGAGGTTGGCAGAAGCTGGGACAAGTAACGGGAGCTCACTCCGTCACACGGCGCTAGGGATTCGAACTGCCAAACTACAGTCCTATCTGATCGACAAGCTCAGCATCTTAACCACTGAGCCATTGCATCCCTCTGTGTTAGGGATCTCCTATTAAAAACCCCTCGTCTCCTTGCGAATCTCGGCATTAGGAAGGAGAAGATCAACTTCCCTAACTAGCTAACACATTTTTAAGAGCTGAAGAAACATCTTGGGTGAGGTGCAAAATGTCTTCAAAGAAGAACAGGAAAACCCAGTTGCCTTTTGAAAAAAAGCACCTTGGGGACAAGTTTTTTAAGAAGGTTTTAAGATTTAAGAGGTTTTTAGGATTTCCAAGGCACCCAAAGGCCAGACAAAGAACAATGGATGGAAATGATCCAGGAGATATTCAACCAAGAACGTTGTTCAACAGTGAGAACAATCAACCCATGGAACAGAAGTTGCCTTCAGAAGTTGTGGGAGCTTCATCCCTGGAGGCTTTCAAGAAGAGATTGGACTGCCCTCTGTTGGAAATGGTGTAGGGTCTCCTGCTTGGGGGGCGTGGGTCAAGGTCTTGCATTGTTCCATGGGAGAAAAAATGGTAGGTATGGAAGGTCAGTTTTCCAGTTTCAAATTACTGATACTTGACATATTCATTAATAAAAAGGAGAGTCAGTGATTTTGCAGCTCAATTGAGTTGCTATAAAATATCTCAGCAAACTTCATCATTTATTCAGATTCTGAATGCATCTAGGCAGCTGATTCACTAAACAGTACTTCAAAATAGCCTCATTTCACACAAAAAAACAACAGAGAGGTGGGGCAAAAAATCAGGACATTGCAAACCTATCAGCCTCGTTTCTTTCTCACATGAGTTAGTAGAAACCTGTCAGAATATTCCTAATAGGAAGTGGTAACAAGGTCAGCCAATGTATAGGCATGGCAACTGGGTCAGCCAATGGGAACTATTTGGTGACTGAGAGACATGCCAGATGGCTCGGAGCCTGGGCGTGGCTTACCTATGTAGCTCCGAGTCTGTGCAAAGAACTAATCTAGTTCTCTGAATTGAAACTGGAAACCAATCACTCCTCTCTACCATGTTGGAAGAATCTGCTGTTGGTATTGTATATTTATTCATATGTTATCAGAGGTGGGTTTCTGTGAACCAATAGTGGTGGGGGTGGGAGGCTCCACCCACCCACCCAGATGCTTCTGCACATATGTAGAAGCATCGTGCAAGCGCATGAGCGAACTGGTAGTAAAATAAATTGAAAGCCACCACTATGTGTTATCATATATATATAAAGAAGTTAATGAATGCTGCTGAATCAGTTATCTGTGCGTGCTTTCTGGATTTGATTTTTGCAACAAACTCTGACAAAACCTTTATGTTGGGTAACTAATGGATGATGATGCTTACACCCCAAATGAAGAAGAATGCAGGGTCTCGGAGCTGGGTGGTTTTCTTGCAGATGTTTCCCGACCTAACTAGGGAACCTCATCAGTGCTAGAAGGGGGTGGGGTTTGCGGAGTGGAGGAGGAGAATGGGGTGTCAGGCCTGCAGTCATCTTGGATCTTTGGCCTGCCACACCTTCTATTATTCTACTATGCTTTTTCTATTGTGGGGAAATGGGAGGGGGGAATTGTATGGAGTTAGACGATATGTAGCCATAACAACATTCTTTCTAGAAAGCCAAGGTCATCCTTTGTCTCTGCACCTCTGCACCTGACGGGAACTGGGTGGGTGGAACTGCGAGCATGGCAGTGGGAGATTGGACCATGTGATAGACTTGTGGGTGTGGGGGCAAGATCTTGAACTTTCAACTGGGTGGGGAAACCCAGGAAACTTTCAGATTCAGGTTTTCCCAGATGTGCCAAGATGGCTCTCTTAATAAATTGGAACTTTGAGCAGTCCTTTGCTTTGGACACTGATTTACTTTTGGATGCTATTTGGAACCTGACATTAACCCGAATCTCCATTAAAATACGGAGGAGGAAGGCTGTGAGATCCTTAGTGTTCTCTGAGCTGGGTGGTTTTCTGTCAGTACATCAGTACTGCTAGAAGTGAGTGGCATTTGTCCAAGTATCTAGGGTGCAGCATCTAGACCTGATGATGTTACCTGATGGGTAATTAAATGTCTGCAAGGAAACCACCCAGCTCAGAGAGCACCAAGGACCCCACAGTTCAACCTTGAGCTACAAATGTTCACTTCTATTAGCATGGCCTCTCTGGCTGGTCCCAGCTCAATGGTGGGTTCCGGACTCCGTCGTAGCCGGTACGCTGGGCACAGGGCCGGGCGTCCTAGGCAGGCATGCTCATGCATGCACACGCCACTGTCCTGCGACATCCAGCTACTTGGCGGAGGTCGCGCAGGTGCTGCATGGTGTGTACGCGAGAGCAATTGGCCGGTCGCGTTATAAACAGCAATGGAACGCGGGCGAGTGGGTGGGCCAAACAAGCCACTGTACCAGTATGGTGGCCATGGCTCTCGGCTACTACCGATATAGCTGGAACCCACCACTGGCCTAGCCCATTAGATTTTGAGAACTTTTCTTCAGCTATATTCAGAGGTGGCATTCAGTCGGTTCGGTCTGGCTCAATTGGCTCTGCCCACCTGGCTCCGCTCCATCCTATCTTAGATTTCTTTCTTTCTGGCTCAGAGGATTCGTGCGGCACAGCTGATTTCCGCGCGTCCACTGTTTTACTTACCGGGGCTGCCTTAGAAGGTAAGCAGCTGAGCCTCAAACTGCTGTATTTTGAATGCTGCGTACTCGCACGCTCACCAAACTAGTTGTATCCCATCCCATCCCAAGTTCCACGAGTCTTGGTATATTAGCTCCAGAGAGTATCGTGACTCCGTAAGTATTTGCCATCATCCTGGTTTGGGTGACAAAGGTGAGAAATCTCTTTCGCTTAAGGCCTTGGGAAACTCTTCTTATCTGCCCCGTTGATTTTCTTGCTCTGCTCTTGCAACTAGCTAACTCACCCCGACATCTGCCTGACAGTAATTGTAAAGTAGTGAATAGCCAAGGAGGTGAAACCCCACCCCCACGCATGCTGAGCTTCTGTCTCTGATAAATCAGAGGAAATGATTAAAATTGACAAGCGAGCATATGCATGAATGAGGAAGAGCGAGGGGGGGAAAAGCTTTCTGTGTCTTTTGCTATTCCCTCTGAGGACTGAGTGATATTGTAAGATGGTAAATATTAGGACTATCTGGGCTGTGTATCACATCCTAATTTGTCTGAGATGGTCACCAAATTATTTGGGGTGGAGAAATTGCACACAGATTTTTTTAAAGATCTGTTGTGGCCCGCCAGCAGACTCGGACAGTGAGGAGGTTGGGGAGGAAGATGGGCCAGTCCTGGAGTCTGGGGAAGGCTCTGATGAGGGCTCTGTGTCGGAGGCAGAGAGGGGGCCAGGGCCGTCTGACAGTTATCAGATACCTTCAGAGTCAGACATCAGTGAGGCAGAAGAACATCAGGAGCCTGTTCCCAGTGTACGCATGCGCAGAGCTGCCAGATGAAGGGAACAGCTAAAGAACAGGGGTCGACTTGGGACTAAGGCCACAGGTGGACGGTAAATGGCCCCTCCTAGAGGAAATAAAAGAGGAGCAAAAGGGGAGTGGAGTTTGCAGGAGACAATTAGTTCATTCCTGCATTCTTGCTAAGTATTGGGGTGTCTGAAAGATATCAGCCTGGCCACTCTCCAAGCCTGATAAAGGTCGGTAATTGTGAACTATCTTGAAAGACTGTGGGAGAGGAAAGACTTTGCTGGGGAGGAATTCACAATAAATTAAATAAAAGGGGTTTATCGGGATGAGGACTCGGCTTTGTCCTGCTGGAGAAGCCTCGGTCAGAACACATTCAAAGTGGCAATAAATTTATTCTATATTAAATTATTCTATTCTAGCTTTGGAAAGAAACATTCAAAATTGCAAAATAAAATCAACCCATTACAGTATGTTACATTCGGTACTGGACTGAATCTGATCTCCAAAATCTCCATTATTGGAAGACTGGAAAGGACAGGTTGAGTGCCGATCATCTTAACATTATAACAGAGTTGGATGGGACCTTGGAGGTCTTCTAGTTCAACCCCTGCTCAAACAAAGAGACTCTATTCCATTTCAGACAAATGGTTGCCCCCGAGGATTTAGACGGGTTGCGTGGACGGCTGCGACCCACCACATGTTCAATGGACCCGTGCCCCTCCTGGTTGGTACTGGCATCCTGGGAGGTGACGCGAGGCTGGCTTCTGGGCCTGGTGAACGCCTCATTGAGCGAGGGTTCCTTACCGACTGCCTTGAAAGAGGCGGTGGTGAGACCCTTGCTCAAGAGGCCTTCACTTGACCCAACGGAGCTAGCTAATTATCGTCCAGTCTCCAACCTCCCCTTTTTAGCGAAGGTTGTTGAGAATGTGGTGGCGCAGCAATTTCCACGTCACCTCGACGAATCCGTATATCTAGACCCACGCCAGTCCGGCTTCCGACCCGGGCACAGCACCGAGACAGCCTTGGTCGCGTTGGTGGATGATCTCTGGAGGGCCAGAGATAGAGGTTGCTCCTCTATCCTGGTCCTATTAGACCTCTCAGCGGCTTTTGATACCATCGACCATGGTATCCTACTGCGCCGGCTGGAGGGGATGGGAGTCGGAGGCACCGTTTTACGGTGGTTCGGCTCCTACCTCTCCGGCTGGATGCAATATGTGTTGACTGGGGGGCAGAGGTCAACCCCGAGGCCACTCTCTTGTGGGGTGCCGCAGGGGTCGGTCCTCTCGCCCCTTCTGTTCAACGCATACGTGAAGCCGCTGGGTGAGATCATCCGTGGTTTTGGGGTTGAGTACCATCTGTACGCTGATAATACTCAGTTGTACATCTCAACCCCAAGCCACCCCAACGAGGCTGTCGAAGTGATGTCCCGGTGTTTGGAAGCCGTCGGGGTCTGGATGGGGGACAACAGACTCAAACACAACCCCTCCAAGACTGAGTGGCTGTGGCTACCGGCGCCTCGGTTCAGCCAGTTGATTCCATCTCTGGCCATAGGGGGCGAACAATTGCCCCCTGTGGAACGGGCGCGCAATTTGGGCGTCCTCCTAGACGCCCGGCTGTCAATGGATGATCATGTGGCAGCCGTGGCAAGGGAGGCGTTCCACCAGGTTCGCCTGGTGCGCCAATTGCGCCCCCTTCTGGACCGTGATGCCCTACGCACAGTCACTCATGCACTGGTGACGTCTCGCCTGGACTACTGTAACGCTCTCTACATGGGGCTTCCCTTGGGACGCGCCCGAAGACTGCAGCTAGTCCAGAACGCAGCCGCGCGGGTAGTCATGGGGAGTACTAGGTACTCCCACGTAACACCTCTCCTGCGCGAGCTGCACTGGCTACCTGTGGTCTTTCGGGTGCGTTTCAAGGTTCTGATCACCATCTTTAAAGCGCTCCATGGCATAGGGCCTAGTTACCTGCGGGATCGCATCCTCCCACATACATCCCTGCGGCCAATCCGCTCTCACAGGGAGGGCCTTCTCCTGGTGCCGTGCACGAGGCAATGCCAACGGGCGACACCAAGGAGTAGGGCCTTCTCTGTGATGGGCCCAACCCTCTGGAATGACCTCCCCCCCGATATTAGAACCACTACTGACCTCCGCTCCTTCCGACAGAAACTGAAGACACACCTGTTCCGACTGGCTGGTTTGGCATAATTTTAACGTCTACCTCCTGGCATACACATTCTTACTGGTTTTTAGAGGGATATTGTTTTAAATTTAACTTGATATTTTAAACTTTTGTATTGATTTATTTATTAGCTGTACAGTTTGGCATATTTTACCCTCCTCTTATACATGTATTTATATAGTTATTTCTACGTTTTAATCTGTTGTATTTTAATACGGACTGTACACCGCCCCGAGTCCCTTTCGGGAGAGGGGGCGGTATATAAACGCTAATAATAAATAAATAAATAAATAAATCTCTTCTTTAAAACTTCCAGTGTTGGAGCACCTAAAACTTCTGGAGGCAAGTAGTTCCATGGATTAAACATCCTCACTGTCAGGAAAATTCTCCTTAGTTCTAGGTTGCTTCTCTCCTTGACTAGTTTCCACCCATTGCTTCTTGTCCTGCCTTCTGGGGACGGGAAGGATTGAAAAATTTTAGCAACCGGTTCTCTGCCCAGTTGCTGGATGGGTGTGGCCATGGAGGGCATGGCCTATTTGGCATCCTGCACTGGGGGGGGGGGGGGCATTTCCACCCTCTCCAGGTTCCGGAAGCTTTCTTGGAGCCTCCTGGAGGGTGAAAACGGCCTCCCCAGGGCTCCAGAGGCCCTCTGGAGGGTGAAAACAGGCCCTGTTCTGGACTTCCAGAACTTCCAGGATGCCCATTTTTCAACCTCCCAGAGCCTGACATGATGAACAGGCTGCGTGGAGACTCCTGGGAGGGGAGGGGAGAGATGCGCGGGGCCAGCCAGTCCTTCCATCTACCAGTTTGGCAAACCAGATGTAAAATTAGCATCCGGTTTGCCAGAACCTATCCGAACTGGCTGAATCCAATCCCTGCTTCTCGGGCTTTGGGGAAAAAAAGCTTGACCCCCTCTCTTCTCTGTCGCCACCTCTCAAATATTGGAACGCTGCCTGCCAATTGTTAAATAATCTTGAAGAAGATGATCTATGAGTAAACACTGACTTGCTGGTACATAATCAATCAATCAGTCAATCACACTAGTCCGAGATGGAAAATGGAAACGTCTGCACCTGACGCAATCATGAGCCATTCAAACAGCAGCAAAATTTGGGTAGAATCCTTTGCATAAACTAAAATAGCTGGGAAGAAGGCACAAGCATAAACAAACAAACAAACAAACAAGTAAATAAATAAATAAACAAATAAATCTGGGGAAATTATTACGAGCCACCAAAGACAAAACTGCTTCTTTCTATGCCAAGCCTGTATCCTTGTTATACAACATCTTAATTTATTCCTGCTTTTTTTTCTTTTTGTTAATGTAAGGCTTCCTATTTGATCTCTCTGCTGTTTTCCGCCTCCCAAGGGCTTACTGTGCTTTGCTATGGATTAAATTAAACAGTTTTAATATTAATAGCTGTGTTTTATCTTGAGACTGCAATGCAATCAATGTGAATTTTCTGGGAGAACTGTCTTAAAATTGTAACTGGCCAAGCTCTGAAAGCATATAAAATCATATATTTATTATTTTTCAAAATGCAACAAGATTATTATGATTGAGATCTTCTATCTATCTATCTATATATCCATCCATCCATCCATCCATCCATCCATCCATCCATCCATCCATCCATATCTATCCATGCATCCATGCATCTATGCATCCATCCATCCATCCATTTATCTATCTATCTATCTATCTATCTATCTATCTATCTATCTATCCATCCATCCATCCATCCATCCATTCATCCATCCATCCATATCCTTCTATCTAGCCATCCATGCATCTCCATATGTATCTATCTCTATATCCATCCATCCATCCATCCATCCATCCATCCATCCATCCATCCATCCATCATCTATCTATATCTATCTATCTATCTATCTATCTATCTATCTATCTATCTATCTATCTATCTATCTATCTATCTATCTATCATCTATCTATCTATCTATCTATCTATTATCTATCTATCTATCTATCTATCTATCTATCTATCTATCTATTATCTATCTATTATCTATCTATCTATCTATCTATCTATCTATCTATCTATCTATCTATCTATCTATCTATATCATCTGCATATTTTTATCTATCTTTATATTTATCCTTCATCTATCTATCCATATCTTCTATCATTTATCTACATCACCTATCATCTATTTCTATATTTCTATCTATCTATCTATCTATCTATCTATCTATCTATCTATCTATCTATCTATCTATCTATCTATCTATCATCTTCTATCTGTCATGTCATCTGCATTTCTCAACTTCTCAACTTCAAGTTATATGGACCAACTCCCGAAATTGCCCAGAATTCTGGGAGTTGAAGTTATCACATCTTAAAGTTACCAAGGTTGAAAAACATTCCTTTATAACATTTATTACATAGATGGCAGGCATGTATATAATGACAGATTGCCACTATGTTTAAAAAAAATTTTTTTTAATGTTCTGTAATTTTCAATGACAAAACAGGACTTCAGTAGCAAAACAGCGTTAGAAAACTAAAAGTATAATAAAGGTTAAGGTTAAGGTTCCCCTCACACATATGTGCCAGTCGTTCCCAACTCTAGGGGGCAGTGCCCATCTCCGTTTCAAAGCCGAAGAGCCAGCGCTGTCCAAAGACGTCTCCGTGGTCATGTGGCCGGCATGACTCAATGCCGAAGGTCCACGGAACGCTGTTATTTCTCACCAAAGGTGGTTCCTATTTTTCTACTTGCATTTTTTATGTGCTTTTGAACTGCTAGGTTGGCAGAAGCTGGGACAAGTAACGGGAGCTCACTCCTAGGGATTCGAACCACCGAATTGCCAGACCTTTCTGATCGACAAGCTCAGCGTCTTAGCCACTGAGCCCCTGCATCCCTATATAATAAACATAATAAGCACATTTTAAAAGTGAGTTTTTCTCTCTATCGCTTCAAAATTGTCTTCTTTTAATTGTGATGATTTCTGCTCTTCTCTAAAATATCAGTGATATTAAAGCCATTAAAATTATCAGAAGACATGAAGAGAAACCTTAATTGTTTGCTTCGCAAGTGAAGTAATAAAACTGGGTGTCTAAGGGAGTTTTCTTTAAGAACTTAACCCCCCAGTCTTACCAGAACTCTTGCAAAAGTTTCTCCTTCCCAGAATAGCTACGGCTCCAGAATTCTTTGCCAGAGGGGCAGAAATGAGATACTTTCTTGAGGTCGGTTCATGATGTATGCAAATTAATGCTAATGTAATAAGCAACATTGCTGCCAATTAAATGCTTTAACGTCTTCTCAGCCAACTGAAGAGGAATCACAGCAAGTGAATTCTGGGTCTGTTTTTGAGGTGAATAAAGTTGAAAGCAACCTGAAGAACATATTTGATTTGCTTCTGGGGGTGGGGGTGGGGGGGAAATAATCAAATGAATTGAAATAATTGGCTTAGGGTTTCATTTTTGCGTCAAGGGTTACACCGCTGCTGCTACATATAATAATTTCCAGCGTTCTCTTGTTTCAAACCACTATCTTATTGTCATGCATCTCTGGTCATAAAATGGCATCTTCCACCGTATCCATGTTGGCAGATTACAAGTGAATTGGAGATGCGCCAAAGAAAAGAGAAATGCATTTAAATAAATAGATAGATAGATAGATAGATAGATAGACAGATACTTGATAGATAGTAAGATAGATTAGATAGATAGATAAGATAGATAGATAGATTAGATAGATAGATAGATAGATAGATAGATAGATAGATAGATAGATAGAGAGAGATAGAGAGATAGACAGATAGACAGATAGACAGATAGACAGATAGACAGATAGATAGATAAAATAATACATAAATAAAAAATAACATAAATAACATAAATAAAATAAATAAATAAATAAATGAAATAAATGAAATAAATGAAATAAATAAAATAAATAAAATAAATAAAATAAATAAAATAAATAAAATAAATAAAATAAATAAAATAAATAAAATAAATAAAATAAAATAAATAAATAAAATAAATAAATAAAATAATAAATAAAACAAAATAATAAAATAAAATAAAATAATAAAATAAAATAAAATAATAAAATAAAATAAAATAATAAAATAAAATAAAATAATAAAATAATAATAAAATAAAATAAAATAAAATAAAATAAAATAATAAAATAAAATAAAATGAAATAAAATAATAAAATAAAATAAAATAAAATAAAATAAAATAATAAAATAATAAAATAAAATAAAATAAAATAAAATAATAAAATAAATAAAATAAAATAAAATAAAATAAAATAAAATAAAATAAAATAAAATAAAATAATCACCTCACAGCACTTTTTGCCTTTTTTTCTCCCACCTAAAATGAAAGGTGTTATTCTTTCCTGAAGATGTTACCAGTGGTGGGTTGGAACGAGCCTGGTGTCGCCCACATGCATTGTAGCTGCCAGCGACGCTTCCGCAAGCCTCTGCGACGCTCCAGCTGCTTGGCACGGAAGCACCGAAGGCTTTAAAGGACAGGTAAGGAGCTCAGGCGTGTGGGTAGGCCCTCGAGAGCACAGTAACGGAACGGTATCCAGTACTCCAGGCAGGCTCTGGTACACCCATACCAGGGCATACCACCTGCAACCTATCACTGAGATGTACCCAGCGGTGGGATTCAAACAGTTTGGAGCAGTTTGGTTGAACCGGTAGCTCCAACCATCAGCTGGGAGTGAACCAGTTCCCTTCAACGATGAAGTGGGGGGCCCCACCTGCCCCTGCGCTGAACTCACCTATATCTTCTCAGCTGAGTCATGTGGAAGAGCGGATTGCTGCACCTCAGCTGTTTTCCTCCCCAGCAGTAACACAGAAGGTACTTTTTTCTCAAAACTGTGCGTGTGCACCATCACTGAACAGGTTGTTTAACCGGTAGGATCTCACCACCGGATGTACCTGACGGGGTAGCTCAAATGGAACACGCAGTCTAAACATGGTGAAGAAAGTGAGACCTGATGAAACAGTAGGGTCTCCTGCTTCAGTGGGTGGGTATGTGTGTGGACTAGATGACCTACAAGGTCCCTTCCAACTTTGGTAATCCGTATCTATCTGTATCAGGAATGGGTATCGGAATGGGACAGCTCACCACAGCCAATTTGCCACAGGCAACTCACCCAGTGGTGGGATTGAAATAATTTAACAACCGGTTCTCTGCCCTAATGACTGGTTGGGTAAGGTGTGGTTAGGTGGGCGTGTGACTGGGTGGGCATCAGGGCCGGTTGAGATGAGGAGTGGCTGGGAGGGTAGGAGTGAGATGGGGCCGGGCATGGTGAGGCAAACTATTCACTGAACTCCACAGAAGTCACCTGTACAAATTCAGACCAATGGCTGTCCAATCTCTTCTTCAAAACCTCCATTGTTGGAGCACCTACAACTTCTGGAGGCAAGTCCTCCTACTGCTTACTTGTTCTCACTGTCAGGAAGTTTCTCCTTAGTTCTCGGTTGCTTCTCTCCTCAATTAGTCTCCTTGATTAAGCAAATCAGGAAGAACATAGATCTGAAGCTAGGATCCAATGCTTCTTCTCCTGCCCTCAGGTGCTTTGGAGAACAGCTTGACTCCCTCTTCCTTGTGGAAGCTCCTGAGATATCAGAACACTGCTATCATGTCTCCCCTGGTCCTTCTTTTCATTAAACTAGACATACCCAATCCCTGCAACCGTTCTCTGTATATTTTAGTCCCCAGTCCAACATTTCTTAAAAATCTAATCTACTTTTCAGTCTACTCCAATTCTCTTTTTTTCTGTAAAGGTAAGAGTGGTCACTTCACTGCAGAGGGAAATCTGCTTGGTTACTGGATAGTCTCCCCTGAGCTAAAGACAAGCTGGTGAGATCTGCATAACCAATCAAAAAGGACTGCTATAATTTATCCTGACATTTTTATTTGTTTTCCCTATTTCCTTGCACACAGGAATTCATTTGCATAATGCATCACAGTATGTGCTCCATCTTTTGTGCCTTCTTCCTTTTTTCTTCTCCTCTTCTTCCTCCTCCTATTCTTCCTCTTCCCCTTCCCTCTTTTTCTTCCTCTTCCCCTTCCTCCTCCTCCTCCTCCTCCTCCTCCTCCTGCTTCTTCTTCTTCTTCTTCTTCTTCTTCTTCTTCTTCTTCTTCTTCTTCTTCTTCTTCTTCTTCTTCTTCTTCTTCTTCTTCTTCTTCTTCTTCTTCTTCTTTCTCTCTTCTCCTCTTCTCCTCTTCTCCTCTTCTTCCCCTCCTCCTTCCCCTTCCCTTCTCCTCCTCCTCCTTCCCCTTCCCTCCTCCTCCTCCTTCTTCCTCTTCCTCTTCTTCTTCTTCCTTGTGTGTCCAAACAAACTTGGCCAATAAAGATTTCTATTCTATTCTTCTTCCTCCTCTTCTTCTTTCCCTTTCCCCTTCTTCTTCCCCCTCCCCCTCCCTCCCCCCACCTCCTCCTCCTCTTCTTTTTCTTCTCCTTCTTCCTGTTTCTATAATTTTTTTTTCTTTCAGGAATAGAAAATACATCCAAAGAGTAAACACGCAACTGATAGCTTGTTAAACCTTCTGGAAACGATTCGGAATAAATCAAAGAAATGCATTGCATCTTGTCTGCTGGTGTTCAATAATTAATTTCCATTCTATCAGAAATCGATTTTGCCTCTCTCTGCCTTATCATCCTCTGACATCACTCTTTCATCTTTTACATTACTTGACGCTGGTGGCTCCAGCCAAGAAATTCTATACTTTTTAGCATAACAAATCCTAGCCTTTCATACTGTATTTTAAAAACCATATTAAAAGTCCCCGAGAAGTGGAACTTTAAATTGTATGCCTATCAGGATTTTTCTTCCAAAAAAAAATTCACCTTCAAATATAGAGCTCAGAAGATCAAAGTCATATTGATAGTATAAAAGAAGCTTGAAAAGTAAAAATATGGCTACAGATTTTCATGTTTCTAGGCTCTGGTTTATTCAGGCATCACCCAGCATAACACTGGTTTATGGGAAGTTACTACAATGAGGCTGGACTTCAGCCAGTGGTGTAACCATTAATTTTGTGTAGAAACCCATGTTCCAGAATTAGAATATTCTAGTGTCCTCAAAAATAGTCCAAGTAATACAATAGAACTAGAAAAATGGCAACGGCTATGGGAAAGGAACTATAAAATGACAATGGCGACAGCTTACAAAGAGAATTTATACAAAATGTTTTATACATGGCACATGACACCGGAAAGATTAGCAAAAATGTTTAAGAATAAATCAGCTAAATGTTGGAAATGTCACTAACTATCAGGAACATATTACCATATGTGGTGGACCTGTAGAGATGCAAAAAGCTATTGGGTTAAAATACAATCATGGTTAGAGAAAATGATACATCAGCCCGTAGAATTTTAGCCAGGGAGATTCTTATTGGGTATTCTACAAGAGAAATATACTAAAGAAGACTCGTATCTGATTGTACAAATAATAACAGCAGCTAGAATTGTATTTGCACAAAGTTGGAAAGCAGACAAAATCCCATCAGAAGGCGAGATAATAAAGAAGATATTAGATTGTGCAGAAATGAATAGGTTGACATTGAGAATGAAGGACAAAGAGGAATCAGTGTCCTACAAGACATGGGGGCAATTTTATGATTGCCTTGAAAAAAGATACAAATAGAAAGAGAAAGAAACAAAGCACAAAACAAATAACTCAGACGACACATTATTAAATCTGGGGAGGGGAAATAAGAAAGTATGAAAATGTAAATATACAGGCGGAAAAATGATATGAATTGACAAATGTTAAATAGCAATTATAAGAATGTATATTTAAGAATGAATTCGAAAGGAAAAATAAAAAATTATTAAAAAAAAAGTCCAAGAAAGTCAATCTGCTTCAGTGGTGGATTTCACATTTTGTTCGTAGGCGCATGTGCCCCTTCCGAGCATGCACTCAGCTCTTCTGCCCATGCACTTGGCTCTCTCACACTCCTTCCATGCATGTGCCTGGCCTCAAAAACGTGTCTAAATAGGTCAGCAAAGAGCTGGGATGGGGGGAGGGAACTACTGGATAGAGTGAGCCAGTTCGAAACCGTCTGAATACCATCATCTGATCTGCTTCCAAAAACAAACAACCATGTTCAGTTCATAAGATCAAGACACAAATTGAACTCAGAGGAGATTTCACTTCACATTGCCCATCTAATCTTGTATAAAGATTAGAAGAGACCACCCCCTGGGACCAACAAGACAACTCTGGAAACATCTCGGGATCTTTATGAGTAGCTGCCTCTTGTATTCGTATGAACTCTGACTTCTCATTGCTATATGAATGTACCTCTTGCATTTACTGTGGAAAGGCCCAGGAAGACCCCATCAGATTGTGCACCAGCTCTTTCCAGAGAGGTACCACCCTGTTCAGGGTCAAAGATGAAGAATCATCTGGTGGGACACCAAAGCCCCTGTGACAACCCAGGCCAATGCATGGAGGCAACACAACCAGCTGATAGTTCGAACTCCCCTTTATTGCTCCAACTTTCCCCCAAATGCTCCCATGTTCATGACAAGTCCTTGAGCAAAGTGTTCACACGCACCTCCAGCAGCCTCTCTGGCTCTGAGTAGTCCAGCAAAATGCCATTAGCATGTCAGCTTCAAGGCCAGAAGTCCATTGAGGCAAAGGGAATAAGGCAGGTACAAGGCAAGAAGTACAGCAAATTCCAGATGTTGGCAACAGCACACAACACTCCATGAATTCAGTGTTTCTTCCCAACAAGCGCCCCTCCCCACGGCATCTCCTTAAGTCTCAGTCCCCAGGTGTGCCTTGTGAAGAGAAACAAGGCGCTTTCCTCCTGAGTTGTCGGGTCAGCCTGCGCTGTTCCCACCTCCTCTCCACTCTCCATGCTTGGGGATCAGGAGGGGGTGGCCCTTGCTTGTCGCCTAAGCTCCATTGCTTCTCATGTCCACTGCCTGCCCTCTCTTCCCCCCTCTCTTGGTCATCCTGCCCCCATTCTTCCCTGCTGGCAAACCATCCCAAGCCTGAGGGACCTGGGGCTGCCTCATCCTGCTCCTCACTTTGTTCCTCTGGAGCCAACAAGGCCACCTCTTCAACCTCCATTCGGTCCCAGCTCCACCTCGTCTTCCTCTGCGGACTCGGGCTCCGATGAGCCATGACAACCCCATAGCCACTCCTTGTTGCCAGAGTTGAGTCAAAGCCGGTTCCTCCTCATCCGGCACTTCCTCTCCATTCCTCCCCCAAGTGTTTTCCAACAGGGGACTCCAACCGGGGAAACTTTACAACTTGTGGACTTCAATTCCCAGAATTCCTCAGCCAGCCATGAGGAATTCTGGGAGTTGAAGTCCACAAGTCATAAACTTGCCAGTGTTGGATAACTCTGCCTTATAGATCTCCGTATATCATCAGAACATCACGGTGTGGGGTTAGGGATACAGAGATACGTAATTGGGTATCATCAGCCTACGGATAACCCCAAGCCCCATCGAGATGTTTCCTTCTACACTTCTGCACTGCCCTCCTGCTTGCCCGTTTACTTCCCTTTGGAGGTAGTGAAAGAGAAAAGAACATTTTCCATGGATCGTTCCCTAAGATTTTCCATGAAGACCACACCCAGCAGCATTATCCAAACTGTGAACCAACTTCACTGGCCGTTGCAACTGTCATCAAGCCACCCTTGTACTCAGTGGCAGGTTTCACACTTTGTTACCACCGGTTCACCCCACCGTCCCTTCAGCACATGCACCTGGCCTTCCGTGCATGTGCTTTGCTTGTGCGCATGCATTCCGCGCATACACCTGGCCTCAAAAACATGCAATTTCTGCTACCGGTTCAGGCAAACCGGCCTAAACCGTCTGAATACCACCTCTGCTTGTGCTCTGTTTAACTGAAGGTATCATTTAATTGAGTGTTTATGATCTATACAAGACAAATCCTTTCCCCTCCATAGGTGCGGTCGCTTCACCAAGACTCAAATAAATGGGCCTTGTCATTGCCCACATTGATTATTGCGATGCTCTGCTTACTGGTTTCCCCAAAGTTATCCTTCACGGGTTCAGGCTGGCGGGAAAAGTCCGCTCTATATATCTTGATCCAATTAGAGAAGCTTAATAACGTCACGATGTTTTTAATGAAACTTCACGGCCTCATTGCCCAGCAATGGACTACTCCATGGTGCTCACAATGATTGACTTCGCCTCTGGTCTTTCTGAGCATGGAGTGGTTTATTACAATGGGCACTGACCTTGCCGCCATGATTTTAATTTGGCTCTCTTGGAGTAGATTAATGTTAATCCTGCCTATGAACTGCACAATAACTCACTTCCCAGTGCCCCTCTACTGAGCTTTGATCTTCCAAAGTACTTACTGCTTTATTTACCTGGCATTTATTCCCTGGTTAAACTAAACTCTGTCGTGTGTACATCGTCTTCGGCTGTCCATTATTTTTAAGTGACTTCACACCAGTGGTGAAATTCAAATTTTTTACTACCGGTTCTGTGGGTGTGGCTTGGTGGGCATGGCTTGGTGCATGGCAGGGGAAGGACATCTCCATTCCCACCCCATTCCAGGGGAAGGATACTGCAAAATCTCCATTCCCTCCCCACTCCAGGGGAAGGATACTGCAAAATCCCCATTCCCACCCCACTCCAGGGGAAGGATACTGCAAAATCCCCATTCCCACCCCACTCCAGGGGAAGGATACTGCAAAATCCCCACTCCCTCCCCACTCCAGGGGAAGGATACTGCAAAATCCCCATTCCCTCCCCACTCCAGGGGAAGGATACTGCAAAATCCCCATTCCCTCCCCACTCCAGGGGAAGGATACTGCAAAATCCCCACTCCCTCCCCACTCCAGGGGAAGGATACTGCAAAATCCCCATTCCCTCCCCACTCCAGGGGAAGGATACTGCAAAATCCCCATTCCCTCCCCATTCCAGGGGAAGGATACTGCAAAATCCCCATTCCCTCCCCACTCCAGGGGAAGGATACTGCAAAATCCCCATTCCCTCCCCACTCCAGGGGAAGGATACTGCAAAATCCCCATTCCCTCCCCACTCCAGGGGAAGGATACTGCAAAATCCCCATTCCCACCCCACTCCAGGGGAAGGATACTGCAAAAAACCCATTCCCACCCAACTCCAGTTGAAGAATACTGCAAAATCTCCATTCCCACCCCATTCCAGGGGAAGGTTGATGCTAAATCTCCATTCCCACCCCACTCTGGGGCCAGCCAGTGGTGGCATTTGCCGGTTCTCCAAACTACTCAGAATTTCCACTCCGGGTTCTCCAGAACCTGTCAGAATCTGCTGGATTGCACCCCTGCTTCCAATTCATAGATTGGAATTCCTGGATGAAGGATTTTTCAGCAAAGCCAGCTGGGAGATCTTGGGCCAGTCACGTTCCTTCTGTCCTAGGAAGGAAGCAATGGCAAACCACTTTTGAAAAACTATTTTCAGGAGAGAAAATTGCAGAGATCATCCTGGGCAATCTCCAAGAACCGGACACAACGGAAGGGAAGAAAAATAAGGAATAATCATGACAGTCCCAAATTTTGTTTGGACAAGACCTGTTCTGACCTAGGCTTCCCAAGAGCATGAAGCAAACTGCTTCAAAACCTCCTTCTATTAATTTCCTGTGAATTCTGATCATTCACACCCAGTCAAGGGAGGATTTACAGTCACAGACCTTATCTGGCTTGGAGAGCTGCCAGGCCAATATCTAAGTTGCTTCTCTCCTTGATGAGTTTCCATCAGTTGCTTCTGGTCCTGCCTTCAGGTGCTTTGAAGAATAGGTTGACTCCCTCTTCTTTGTGGCAACCCCTGAGATATTGGAACACTGGTATCATGTCTCCCCTGGTCCTTCTTTTCATTAAACTAGAAAGACTAGGGGAGACGTGATAGCAGTGTTCCAATATCTCAGGGGCTGCCACAAAGAAGAAGGCATCAAGCTATTCTCCAAAGAGATGCTACCAAGTTCAGCTGCAGGACAAGAGGAGGTGACCTCAGTGAAGCTATTAGAATAAATAACAGGAAGATATGCAGCTGGCGGGCAACACCGCTTTTATTCCTGCCAATTCATGGTGCCGTAAAAACTTCCGAGAAGCTGAAACCTCTCTTCTGCGTGTGTGCGTTGCGCAGGTGCGCGATTGAAAGGAAGCATCAGAGATCAAAAAAGATTGTGAAGATTCTTTTCGGGCTTGCTCTATGAAGTCAAGTAGAACACAATGATTCCTTTATTCATGCTGATTTTCATTTAAATGTAGCCAGCAAACGAGCTGGCATCTGGACCACCGGTGCCCGTCTGCTGCTTTTCGGTGGTGAAAGATTTTGCTGACTGAAATTTCCATCTCATTGAGCGCAGAGTCTCCAGAGACGCAGAGAAGATCTGTGAGGCTTGGAAAGTGTCAGGCACAAGTAGGTGTGTCATTTGTCCGCCTTGTGGAAAGCCGAAAGCAAGCCAGCACTTTTATTTCATATCTTTATCGTAGCTGTTTCATCCCACCCTACCTCCTAACTATTTTAATTCCTGGGGATAGATAGATAGATAGATAGATAGATAGATAGATAGATAGATAGATAGATAGATAGATAGATAGAAAGATAGATAGATGATAGATAGGCAGGCAGGCAGGCAGGCAGGCAGGCAGACACACACACACACACATAAAACAGCCAAGTACTGCTCACTCATCGCAAAATCTCCAGAACCATAAAGCCTACAAATGTGACATTTGGCACGTATGTTCCTCTTGGCTTCTAGCTAAGAAAGGATTTTTCAAAATGACCATCAGATCATTAGTGTTTCTTATACAGCAATTAACACGCTCTGATGCTAAGGAGTTCTACTCCCCATCCCCACCTGAAAAGAACTCTGTTCCAACTGCCAGCTGCCTTATATTACTATGCTCTGATGCTAAGGAGTTAGACATTCTACTCCCCCTCCCCACCTGGAAAGAACTCTGTTCCAACTGCCAGTTGCTTCACATTCCGTTACCTCAGTTCAAACTGGCAGGCGTTCCACTTCTTCATTCATCAGCGGTCTGGGGCTCTTTACAGTACTAAACATTGGTACCTCACCAAAAAGTGTACGCCTTCCACCTATGGAACTATGGAACTGCTTCTGGACTCAAGGCAGTGGGAGCGATTTTCCCTTATGTGTTTCAATCACTGACCACCAGTGAGCCAACAAATTGAGCAGTAGTGAACCAAATTTCTACTGTGTCGGGATCTTTCGCAATGGTCAAATAACTTTGCTTCACATTAAAGTCAACCTGACAACATTGAATACCACATCCTTTGTTGCGCTCGAACACCTGCTGTTTATACAAGAAATGCTAACCACAGAGCCTGTCCAGAGAACTCCGGACAGGAGAGAAAAAACCACATCCTATGGAAAGCTTTAACCAATTATATGGCTGTATGCTAACCTGTTTAGTTCTGCCCTGCAACAAGCAGGTAACCAATCATGTAATCACACGCTGTATAACGGAAACTTTTTGAATGCCTTCTGGCTTAATAAAAGCAGGCTCCAGAACACATTCGGGGCTCATATCATCTCAAGGAAACTTTGCTGTCATTCTTTTATTTCATCCCATGATTGAGCCCACCCTAATGTGGCCCGGCGATGCCACACTACTGCATTGTCTGATCATATGGTTTCATTGTGAAGCACAGGTATCCAGCAAGTATAGTCATAAAGTTTCAAGAAATAGACCAGCAACCTGTGTAAAAGGCATCTCTTGTGCGATATTGAGGTTGTTCCATTTATTAAGACAATGTGATGACCCGAGGCAAGGCATGGAGGCAACACAGCCAGCTGATAGTTCGAACTCCCCTTTATTGCTCCAACTTTCCCCCAAATGCTCCCATGTTCATGACAAGTCCTGGAGCAAAGTGTTCACACACACCTCCAGCAGCCTCTCTGGCTCTGAGTAGTCCAGCAAAATGCCATTCGCATGTTGGCTTCAAGGCCAGAAGTCCAGTGAGGCAAAGGGAATAAGGCAGGAACAAGGCAAGAAGTACAGCAAATTCCAGATGTTGGCAACAGCACACAACACTCCATGAATTCAGTGTTTCTTCCCAACGAGCGCCCCTCCCCACAGCGTCTCCTTAAGTCTCAGTCCCCAGGTGTGCCTTGTGAAGAGGGGCGGGGCATTCTCCTCCGGAGAATGGGGGGTCAACCTGTGCTGTTCCCGTCTCCTCTACACTCTCCGTGCTCAGGGATCAGGAGGGGGGCACTTGATCGTCGCCTGAGCTCTGTCGCTCTGGGGCTGCCTCACACTTCTCCTCCCCGCGTTCCTCCAAAGCCAATGAGGCCATCTTCTCAACCTCTATTGGCCCGAGCTCTCGCTCGTCCTCTTCCGCGGACTCAGGCTTCGATGGGGCCATGACAGACAACTTCAGTCTACTCCTGGAAGGAAATAATTCATAATTCGGACTAGTCCTGGGTCGATATTCTCCTCATAGAAATATAATACACAGCCCACCCTCCTTACAGTGCATGTTATGCCAATTGCTTTGAGTGAGAGGTGGAGGAAAATATTAGGGGAAGGGGAAACTTTGCTGTTATCTTACTCTTACAAAGTTGCCAAATGTTTTCCTTCCTTTTAAAGTCTTTGATTTGCTTTCTTTTCCGTCTAAGAGTTCTACTGAATATTTAGAGCAACGAAAAGCTGTTGATAGCTCTTTGTCAGCCAGATTTCCCAGCTCCAGGAGAAGAGAATATCTGTGGCTCAAGGATGAATTGTGGGTCCTTGGTGCTCTCTAAGCTTAGTTTCTTTCTTGGCGACATTTCATTACCCAACTAGGTAACATCCTCAGGACTAATGACTGTGGGGTTTGCTCCGGAGGGGGGGAGTTTCCGGCTGCTGTTACTGCCGGTTCACTCAGGGATGTGCTATGTATGCATGCACAGTTCTAAAAAAATGCTTCTGCGTATGTGCAGAAGCAAAAAACAAGATGGCGGCACTATGGCGCCACCAAGAGAACCTGTTCTGGGGCGTGGCGGGCCAAGTTATTACGTACCCACTTGGCTGAACCGGTAGGAACTCACCTCTGGTTTGTTCCCTATTTATATACAATAGTTTGTCCTGATAGTGTTGGTGGGAGTGTGATTTTCTCTCTGGTAGATCCTTCATTGGGATATTGATTTCTGCTTGATTGTTTGTCTAGTGTTAATCCCTGCTTATCTGGGTGAGAGTGTTGTAGTCCTTTTGTTTCTTTCTTTGCTTTTTTAAAATTGCCTCTTTTGAATGGTTTGTAAATATGTTTCCTTTCTACATGACTGATTTGTCTGAATGCCAAGTTTCTAGAAAATCCCTAGTATTTTTTTTTTATTTAGCTTGGTCTGGGAAGCTTTCAGATTCGGGTTTTCCCAGATGTGCCAACGTGGCTCTCTTAATAAATCGGAACTTTGAGCAATCCTAATAATAATAATAATAATAATAAAATTTATTTCTTAGCCGCACCCTCTCCCGAAGGACTCGGGGCGGCGTACAAGAAAACAGATAAAATATAAAATAGACAACACACACACAATAAACAAATACATGTACATGGACATGGAGAAGGGAGGCAGATGAATAGAGACAATTAAAACACAGTAAAATCTAAAAACCCCAGAATTAAAATTAAAAAACCCGTCAGGAGCAGAGTGAACGAACTATGGTTGAGCCAGGCCAGCTATTTGGAATAGGTGGGTCTTGAGCTTTATCCGAAAGGCGCGGAGGTCAGAGGTAGTCCTAATATCCGGGGGGAAGGTCATTCCACAGGGCTGGGCCCGCTACAGAGAAGGCTCTGCTCCTAGACACCGCCCCCCGACATTGTCTGGCGGACGGCACCTGGAGGAGTCCCTCTCTGTGCGAGCGGATGGGTCGTAGGGATGTATGGGGCAGAATACGATCCCGCAGGTAACTAGGTCCTGAGCCATGGAGCGCTTTAAAGATCGTTATCAAGACCTTGAAACGCACCCGGTAGACCACAGGGAGCCAGTGCAGCTCGCGCAGGAAAGGTGTCACATGGGAGTACCTTGTACTCCCCATAATTACCCGCGCGGCCGCGTTCTGGACCAACTGTAGTCTCCGAGTGCATTTCAAGGGAAGCCCCATGTAGAGAGCGTTGCAGTAGTCCAGGCGAGACGTCACCAACGCATGAGTGACTGTGCGCAAGGCATCCCGGTCCAATAGGGGGCGCAATTGGCGCACCAGGCGAACCTGGTGGAACGCCCCCCTTGCCACGGCCGTCACATGGTCATCCATGGACAGCCGGGCATCCAGGAGGACGCCCAAATTGCGCGCCCGTTCCACCGGGGCAAGTTGTACACCCCCGATGGCCAGAGATGGAATTAACTGGTTGAACCGGGGGGGGGGGGTTGCCTTGGACTCTTTACTTTTGGATGCTATTTGGAACCCTGACAGTGAGAGCATCACAATGCTCAATGAAACAATTTGCAAAAAAATTAAAAAGAAAAAAAAAACTATAAATAAAGATCCATGTCCCACCGTACCTGTGGAATAGCAGCAAAGGTTAAGAACTGCACCCACCATCTGGGTGGCAGGGATGATTAATTTCCATGCCATGCATCAGTCACAGCTGTCCACTATGATTACCGAAGTTCCAATTATTCCATCCTACACGCCCATCAACCTAAATTTGTTTGGGAGGCAGAGGTCCTTCAGCGGGCACGTTAATCACCGATGATTCCCTAATTAAGGAAGCCTGGTGTGTGTGTGAAAAGCAATCATTTCCTAGCCTTTCAAAAGCTAGTCATGGCTTTTTTTAAGGTAGGAAAACTATCCACACCTCCACAAAGATGGGAGCTGCCTGAAAAACCCAAATTTAGAAAGATGATAGGGTATAAAAAAGGAAGAATTTTACCATCCTTGGTTGATGGCCGCCTGCCAGGCGTAAGCAACCAGAGACAGATGTAAATAATCATCTACAGACACTTCATTGTTAGACACCTATATTACAAGAATCTCACCAACTGGGGATGCTGTGCCATGTTCTGCAGTGCAAGGACATTAAGCTGTCTGTTGTGGTTTGTTGGCCGGCCGGCCCCTCCAGCAGCCGAATCAAAGGAGGAGGTGTGGTTGTCATTGTCAGCATCATGTCAACCTGAGAGCTCGGAGGGGGAAGAGGGAATGGAGCTGGCGAGAGAGGGGAGGGTGGGTGGAGGTGGAGCCTGGCCATCAGTCATCCTTCAGATGGAGAGTCAACAGCCCCCAGTTCTGGAGGTGGCTGATGAGGAAGAGGAGGGACAGCTGGGAACAAATAGGACAGGGATGGCAGAAGGCAGAGGAGAGGAGAGCAGTGGAAATCTATGGGCCGGTCCTTGGGCTGGAAGAGGCACCGTTGCTAGCGAAGCTCCACCCTAGCCTAGCTGGATGATGATAGGTTCTACCAGACCACCACATCGGAGCCAACCAAAATCAGAGACGGGAAGACAAGACAAGGGCATGAAAAACAAGCTCACAACACACCACCACAGCATAAAATGCTCCTTACACGGTATACAGGTAGTCCTCAACTTACAACAGTTTGACTTTTCACGAAGTCACAACGGCACTGAAAAATGTGACTTAGGACCATTTCTCACAGTTATGACCTTTGCACCTTCCCCATGGTCATGTGATCCAAATTTTAGCTTTATTTGATTTCTAGAATTTGGATGCTTGGCAGCTGATTCATATTTTTGACCATTGCAGGTGATTCCGCCTTTTGCGACCTCCTGGCAAGCAAAGTCAACGGGGAAGGAGCCAGATTCAATTAAGAACCGAGTTACTAACATATCCACTGCAGGGATTCATTTAACAACTGTGGCAAGAAAGGCCATAAAAAGGGGCAAGGCTCACTTAACAAATGCTTCACTTAACAACAGAAATTTTGGGCTCAATTGTGGCTGTAAGTCAAGGACTACCTCTAAGCTAGCTTGTAGGACATGTTCAACCATGTTCATTGAACATTGGGCGGTATCTAACAAAATGAAATTCAGTGGTGAAAAAAGAGTAAGGTTCTACATTTAGGCAACAAAAACGAAATGCACAGGTACAGTATAGGTGGTACCTGGCTCAACAGTAGTAACTGGGAGAGGGATCTTGGAGTCCTAGTGGACAACCATTTAAACATGAGCCAGCCGTGGGCAGCAGCTGCCCAAAAAGCCAACACAGTTCTAGGCTGCATCAACAGAGGGATAGAATCAAGATCACGTGATGCGTTAATACCACTTTATAAGGCCTTGGTAAGGCCACACTTGGAATATTTGCATCCAGTTCTGGTCACCACGATGTAAAAAAGATGTGGAGACTCTAGAAAGAGTGCAGAGAAGAGCAACAAAGAAGGGAATGGAGGGTACAACATATGAAGAACGGTTGCAGGAACTGGGCATGGATAGTCTGATGAAAAGAAGAACAAGGGGTGACACAATAGCAGTCTTCCAATATTTAAAGAGCTGCCCCAAAGAAGAGAGAGTCAAACTATTATCCAAACCACCTGAGGGCAGAACAAGAAGCAATGGGTGGAAACTAATCAAGGAGAGAAGCAACTTAGAACTAAGGAGAAATTTCCTGACAGTTAGAACAGTTAATCAGTGGAACAACTTGCCTCCAGAAGTTGTGAATGCTCCCACACTGGAAGTTTTTAAGAAGAGATTGGACAATCATTTGTCTGAAGTGGTGTAGGGTTTCCTGCCTAAGCAGGGGGTAGGACTACAAGACCTCCAAGGTCCCTTCCAGCTCTGTTCTTCTTTATCAACTCAGCAGTCCTCTGACTGAACACGTTAGCAGCCTTCCCAAGGGGACATCCTTTCTAAAGCATTAAATGGCTGTGCCGTTAAATCGTCTTGATTAAAATCCCCCTGCGTGTTCAGCTGAGTCAATTTAATGTTAAAATCTACTCCTTAAATGAATATTCATGAAGAGCCACCAAGCTGACCACGGGGGAAGGATTCACAAGATACGAATGTACATTTAATTCTAACTTTGTTAAATGGGCCTTTTGCCTGCCCCGCCCCCCACTTCTCAGCTACTTAGTGCTTACCTTTGTATTTCCACCTTTCTGATTGGTAAACAAATATTCATAATTTCTACAAACTTCAGAATGTTAAATCCTCTCTCTCTCTCTCTCTCTCTCTCTCTCTCTCTCTCTCATATCTATTTATCTCATCTATCTATCTATATCTATCTATCTATATCTATCTATCTATCTGTCTGTATCTATCTATCTATCTATCTATCTATCTATCTATCTCATCTATCTATCTATCTATCTATCTATCTATCTCATCTATCTATCTATCTATCTATCTATCTATCTATCTATCTATCTATCTATCTATCATCTATCTATCTATCTCATCTATCTGTCTGTCTGTCTGTCTGTCTGTCTATCTATCTATCTATCTATCTATCTATCTATCTATGTGTAATCTATCTATCTATCTATCTATCTATCTATCTATATCTCATCTATCTATCTGTCTATCTATCTATCTATCTATCTATCTATCTATCTCATCTATCTCATCTATCTCATCTATCTCATCTATAATTTATATATGAATATCCTCTATCTATCTATCTCTACTGTGATCTATCTATCTATCTATCTATCTATTTTGAGTTTACAGTTCAGCAAAATACGATTAATCTTCATGTACATTTTTCTATCATAGTTTAATAGTCCTCTTCGGTGAAAAGCAGAATTTATTGAATATTCACTAGACATGAATATTCCTCTCATTTATTATTTCAAACATGCTTTCTTATTGTTGCAAATGGATTATGCATATCAAATTCCTAAAGGATGAAGATAAATTACAATTTACGACAAACTCATCATTCCCCACTCCCCTGAATGAGTTTAAAATTAAATTCCAGTTAATTAGATTTACACAGAAACCAGGAAAGTTTGGCAAAAGTTTGCAATCAATTATGCCAATGGGAATCTGGCCAGAACGTTTTGTTGCTGTGGCCTATAATCAAACATCGTTTTTCTGAGTTTAAAAAAAATAGTGTTGATGGGCTTTGAGCCATTGCAATTTGAGTTTTTAAATTAATATGTCTGGTTGGATAGAGGTTAGCGCTGCAGGAACTGTATTGCTTTACCTATACATTTGAAAACCCCTGATACTGCATTCATATTGCACTATTCAGTACAATACAATACAATACAATACAATACAATACAATACAATACAATACAATACAATACAATACAATACAATAGCAGAGTTGGAAGGGACCTTGGAGGTCTTCTAGTCCACCCCCTGCCTAGGCAGGAAACCCTGTACCATTTCAGACAGATGGCTATCCAACATCTTCTTAAAGACTTCCAGTGTTGGGGCATTCACAACTTCTGGAGGCAAGTTGTTCCACTGATTAATTGTTCTCACTGTCAGGAAATTCCTCCTTAGTTCTAGGTTGCTTCTCTCCTTGATTAGTTTCCACCCATTGCTTCTTATCCTGCCTGAAGGTGCTTTGGGGAATAGCTTGATTCCCTCTCCTTTGGGGCATCCCCTGAGATATTGGAAGACTGCTATCATGTCTCCCCTTGTCCTTCTTTCTATTAAACTAGATATACCCAGTTCCTGCAACCATTCTTCATATGTTTTAGCCTCCAGTCCCTTAATCCTCTTTGTTTCTCTTCTCTGCATTCTTTCTAGAGTCTCCACATCTTTTCTACATCGTGGCGACCAAAACTGAATGCAGTATTCCAAGTGTGGCCTTACCAAGGCATTATAAAGTGGTATTAACACTTCATGTGATCTTAATTATATCCCTCTGTTTATGTAGAACTGTGTTGGCTTTTTTGGCAGTAGAATTCAATATAGTTACTGCTCTGGGAGAGAAGCTGTTTTTCAGCCTATTTGTCCTTGTTTTTATTATCCTGTACCATCTGCCAGATGGCAATAGTTCAAAAAAATGGGTGCCCAAAAATGAAAAAGAAAAAACTACAAATAAAGATCCATGTTCCACTGTACCTGTGGAATTGCGGTACAGATTAAGAACTGGAACTAACAATCTGGGCAGGGATGACTAATTTCCGTGTCATGTATCAGTCACAGCTGTCCATTATGATTACTGAAAATCTCATTATTCCATCTTGCATGCCCATCAACTTAAATTTGTTCTGTTGTTCTTTTAGAACTACCTGTATGGACAGAAACTATATATATAAAGGTTGTGACAGATGGAGATGTTAGAATAGAATAGAATAGAATAGAATAGAATAGAATAGAATAATACAATGTAGAATAGAGTAGAGTAAAGTAGAGTAGAGTAGAACAGAATAATACAATAAAGAAAAGAATAGAGTACAATAGAGTAAAGTAGAGTAGAGTAGAGTAGAGTAGAGTAGAGTAGAATAGAATAGAATAGAATAGAATAGAATAGAATAGAATAGAATAATACAATGTAGAATAGAGTAGAGTAGAGTAGAGTAGAGTAGAACAGAATAATACAATAAAGAAAAGAATAGAGTACAATAGAGTAAAGTAGAGTAGAGTAGAATAGAATAGAATAGAATAGAATAGAATAGAATAGAATAGAATAGAATAGAATAATACAATGTAGAATAGAGTAGAGTAGAGTAGAGTAGAGTAGAGTAGAATAGAATAATACAATACAGAAAAGAATAGAGTACAATAGAGTAGAGTAGAGTAGAGTAGAGTAGAATAGAATAGAATAGAATAGAATAGAATTCTTTATTGGCCAAGTGTGGTTGGGCACAGAAGGAATTTGTCTTTGGTGCAGATGCTCTCAGTGTACACAAAAGAAAATATACATTCGTCATGAATCATAAGGTACAACACTTAATGATAGTCATAGGGTACAAATAAGCAATCAGGAAACAACCTACATCACTAAAAAAGAAGGGGTGTCCAAACTTGGGAACTTTAAGACTTGTAGACTTCAACGGATTCTGGGAGTTGAAGTCCACAAGTCTTAAAGTTCCCAAGTTTGGACACCCCTGCTATAAAGAATACAAGCAACAAAGTTACAGCCATGCAGTCATAAGTGCAAAGAGCAACACTGAGAAGTCTAATAGTAATACCTTGTTTCCCCAAAAATAAGACAGGGTCTTATTTTATTTTGACCCTCAAAATAAGTGTTTGGCCTTATTTTCGGGGAGGTCTTATTATTTTCGAGGTCCAGGAGGCTGCGAGCTTGGTCACCTCATGGCTGCTGCTGCGTTGCAATATTTTCTGGGAGGGCTTATTTTTGGGGGAGGGCTTACTTTAGCGCATGCGCTCAAAAGCTCAATTAGGCTTATTATCCAGGGAGGTCTTATTTTCAGGGAAACAATTAATATTGTTTAATATAGTGATTTCATAGTAATAGTAATGCATCCTTAGTGAACAGTTTGGCAATGTTGAGGGAATTATTTGTTTAGCAGAGTGATGGCGTTAGGGGAAAAAACTGTCTTTGTGTCTAGTTGTTCTGGTGTGGAGTGCCCTATAGCGTCATTTTGAGGACAGAATTTGAAACAATTTATGTCCAGGATGTGAGGGGTCTGTAGATATTTTCACGGCCCTCTTTTTGACTCGTGCAGTGTGCAGGTCCTCAATGGAAGGCCGGTTGGTAGCCATTGTTTTTCCCCCAGTTCTGATTCTCCTCTGAAGTCTCCGTCTGTCTTGTTGGGTTGCAGAGCCAAATCAGACAGTTATGGAGGTGCAGATGACAGACTCAATCATCCCTCTGTAGAACAGAGCTCCTTGGGCAGTTTGAGCTTCCTGAGTTGGCACAGATATTTCACATTTCACATTCTAGAATTCTAGATGTGCCAATTCCTAATAATTCATCAATGAGAGCCTCCCCCCCCCAGCCACAGGGGGGTTCTTAATGAAGTGTCTAGATCATAGCTCAATTCCAGAGTTTTGCAGAACCACAATGAATGCAGGAGGTCAAGCACCTTTCATTGATTCCGCCATTCGTAGAGAGATCTATAAGTCAGCACTGTTGACCTCCCCTTTGTTTCCTTGGCCGATTTCCACATCGGAGGCTGTTGGTCAAACCTTCCTTACGGAACACGTATAAAGTGTCCAGGAGATGCCTCAAATCTTTAGGTTAGCCAACTAAGCAGACCTATTGACAGAGGAGAAGATGTGTGGTACGTGGTTGAAATGGTGCACTCTGACCTTGGTGGTTTTCTTGCAGATGTTTCATCACCCAAACTAGATAGCATCATCAGGGCTATTGAGGGCTATGGAGTAGAATAGAATAGAATAGAATAGAATAGAATAGAATAGAATAGAATAGAATAGAATAGAATAGAATGAACAATTAAAGTAGAATAGAACAGAATAGAACGGAATGGAACTGAATGTAGTAGAATAGAATAGAATAGAATAGAATAGAATAGAATAGAATGGAATGGAATGGAATGGAATGGAATGGAATGGAATGGAATGGAATGGAACGGAACGGAACGGAACGGAACGGAATGGAACGGAACGGAATAGAATAGAATAGAATAAACAATTAAAGTAGAATAGAACAGAATAAAATGGAATAGAATAAACAATAAAAGTAGAATAGAACAGAATAGAATGGAATAGAATAAACAATTAAAGTAGAATAGAACAGAACAGAACAGAACAGAATAGAATAGAATAGAATAGAACGGTACGGAACAGAACGGAATGGAATAATGTCTGCACCGGCCAGCTGATCTTTGTGTGTGCTGGACCTCTGGAAACCCAAAGACCAGCTGACTGGTGTGCACATGCCTGTTTTTTTGCCATTTTTGGGCCTGTTTTTGTACTAAAAAATGGCCTGAAAATGGCTCAAAAAACGACCTGTTTTGGGGTTGTTTATAGCCATTTTTCAGGTTGTTTTCTGGTGCTGCAACACCCACGAAGACCAGCTGGGCGACGTGCATCAAATGGTGTGCGCATGCCAGTCTCAGAGAGGTCCCAGAGATGGGCCATTTTTTGCAAAAACGGAGGCGTTTCTGCCTTCCCCTAGCCTCCAGAAGCACTCTGCAGGCTTCAGCAGGGCAGGGGGAAGGGGGAAATGCCTCAGTTTTTGCGAAAAATGGGGCCATTTTCCGCCCATTTTTTGCAAAATGGGGGCATTTTTCCCTTTCCCCAGCCGTGCTGAAGCCTGCAGAGTGCTTCTGGAGGCTAGGAGAAGGCAAAAACATTTTTTTTTCTTACTGGGTAATTTGCAGGAGCTCCCTTAGCTCTCCCCCCCCCACCCCCGGGCATCAAAACCTTTCGTGACCGTTTCGGTGAGTTTGGCTTGGTGAGGTTAGATGGGGAAGGCCTTTGACGGAGTGTGCAAGAGTGATGTCAAGTTGACCACGCCCACTCAGTCACATGCCCTCCCCCATCTAGCCACACTCACCGAACGAGTAGTAAAAAAATTTGAAACCCACACCTGGTGGTGTGTGTGTGTGTGTGTGTGTGTGTGTATGTATGTACGAAATCTACGAAAACAAATATATATATATTTGTTTTCGTAGATTTTCACGGGTGTAGGTATGCTGGTTTTGTTGTATTCGGGTCTTTTCCCGTGTAAGATTGAGATTGTCTTTGCAATGTTTCGGCAGGATCTCACCTGCCATCTTCAAGCTGTGGGCTTAAAATGTGATCGGAGCTGCCGTCTTTCTGTAACTTACGAAGACGGCAGCTCCGATCACATTTTAAGCCCACAGCTTGAAGATGGCAGGTGAGATCCTGCTGGATGGTGGTTGCATGTGGTCTATGGGATGGGTTTGGGTTTGAGTCTGGTGAGGGTGATTGGTGGTGGCGTCCTGTGTTATTCTGGGTCCGGTGTCAGTTTTCATGGCTGGGACTCGTTTGTTGACAAGGGCTGGTTTCCAGATGTTTGGTAGGCAGGAGATATCGTCACGTTTATTCATGTTGAGGAGGTGTTTCTCTATTTCGATGGCTTCCATAATTATTCTCTTGTTGAGGTGTTCAGTTTTGGAGATTAATTTGGTTCTTTCAAAAGCCTACCAGACATCTGGAAACTAGCCCTAGTCAACAAACCAAAAGCCCGGGATGTTACACCTCGGCCATCTGCTCAGGACATTACATCACAGAGGTTACAACACAAAGGCTCAGGATGTTACAACGCAGCCAACCCCCCAGGAGGATGCAGCACAGGACTCAGGATATCACTACAACAGAGCTCAGGATGTCATCACACAGCCCATTACCCAGGTCGTTACAACACAAAAGAACAATAGGCACACAGCCAGTACCTCAGCCACACAGGATGTTACGAAACAGCCGACTAATCCGCAAACATCAACTCCATCAACTAATCAAGATGTTACAACACAGCCAACCAACCCACTTACAGCAACAAAGCCAGCACTCCACACCCACCCACCAATATTTATAGAAAGACGGCAGCTCCGAACGTGCTTTGCTCGCACAAGCATGAAGGTGAAGGCATCAGCCTGAAGATGGCAAGTGGGACCTCATTGAAACATCACCAAGACACTCTCAATCTTACACAGGAAAAGACCCGAATACGCCAAAACCTGCATACCTGTACCCGTGAAAATCTACAAAAACATATTTATCCATTCCCACTCAACCACCTCTGCATACTGGCAGAGCTCTGCAAATTAGACTGAAGCTGTCTTAAAGATGGCTTCCCTTCGAGATACAGAATTAACCTATTTTTTTTCCTTTATATTTTTTGCCGAGGCGGGCTAATCTTTACCGTGTAGGCGAGGCATCATAAATTAAAATAGTGCATTGTACTATGTTGACCTTTTCAATATTCTGCTAGCTGCACCGTTAAGGTTTCCATCTTTCCTTGATTAAAGGCTCAAAAGGCTCCTCGCGGAGAAAGTTAAAAGAAGATTAAAAACATTAAAAATGGTGCTGTATTCCCCCCTCCCTCCCTTTATCTGGTGGGAGTTAACATGGGAATGAGAATGAAGATGTGTTAATTGTTCTCACTGTCAGGAAATTTCTCCTTATTTCTAAGTTGCTTCTCTCCTTGATTAGTTTCCACTCATTGCTTCTTGTCCTGTTTCCAACTTCTGGGGGCCAAGTTGTTCCACTGATTAATTGTTCTAAATATCTGGAAATTTCTCCTTAGTTCTAGGTTGCTTCTCTCCTTGATTAGTTTTCCACCAATTGCTTCTTGTCCTGCCCTCAGGTGCTTTGGAGAATATGCTTGACTCCCTCTTCTTTGTGAGCAGCCCCTGAGATATTGGAACACTGCTATCATGTCTCCCCTGGTGCTTCTTTTCATTAAACTAGACGTACCCAGAACCCAAAGGTATTCTTCATTTGGAAAAATCTACACCTCTATCCTAGCTTCTTAGCTTTTTATTTTGTTTTGTTTTTGTTTTTTGTAAGAATTTTATTGGTTTTTAAACATTTGTGGGAAAAGGTAAAGGGCTGCATAGAAATTTTGGCAGCTCCCATGCTAGTGGTAGAAATACCTCCAAATTTCACAATTTTTACAATATTAAAAACAAGCCACACTTGGAATACGGCATTCAGTTCTGGTCGCCACGATGTAAAAAAAAAATGCGGAGACTCTAGAAAGAGTGCAGAGAAGAGCAAGAAAGATGATTAGGGGACTGGAGGCTAAAACATATGAAGAACGGTTGCAGGAACTGGGTATTGTCTAATCTAATGAAAAGAAGGACTAGGGGAGACATGATAGCAGTGTTCCAATATCTCAGGGGTTGCCACAAAGAAGAGGGAGTTAAACTATTCTCCAAGGCACCTGAGGGTAGAACAAGAAGCAATGGGTGGAAACTAATCAAGGAGAGAAGCAACTTAGAACTGAGGAGAAATTTCCTGACAGTGAGAACAATTAACCAGTGGAACAGAAGTTGCCTCCAGAAGTTGTGAATGCCCCAACACTGGAAGTCTTTAAGAAGATGTTGGATAGCCATCTGTCTGAAACGGTATAGGGTTTCCTGCCTAGACAGGGGGTTGGACTAGAAGACCTCCAAGGTCTCTTCCAACTCTACTATTGTATTGTATTGTATGAGATATAAAAGATAAGCAAAAAAACAGAATCTTGTTCTACATTGTATCAACCGTGTGTTCAATCATTTTTCCTTTGTCACTTTCTGGTACATCAACAATTGCAAATATTTCAAATACTTTTATTTTTGTTGTTTTGTTTTGTTTTAATGGTGGCTTAATAGAAGGATGAGCAAAGGTGCTGCGTTTCTCATTTTTTTATATTGGTGCTTCTTATGCTAGCCCTTGTCACTTAATTACACGGTAAATACAGCTGGTGACAGCTTAATTATATGATAATAGACGTGAGGATAACGTGTAAACTGAGAATGATTTATCTCTTTTAAAAGCGGTGCGGGTTAGATGGTAATTATCGCTGGACTTTGCAAGCTTTTCGTGGCATGGCTTGGTTAAGAACTAGTAATTATCTTCTCTCTTTCTCTGTCTCCTCCTTTTATTTCTTTTCTAGATGGTTTCCAAAGGGAATTTAAATGACCATCCCAGGCTGCAAGATTCCTCGCTCAGACTGTTTCTTTATTTTCACATCTAACCTTCCTCCGACTTCCGTTGCGTTTCTCATCCTAGCTTCTCTCCTGCGACCTTGAATGACAAGACTTTGCTTCTACGTTGATGACCATGAGCAAAGCTGATTAGTTACCGTTGTGGCCCACCAGCTGCCGGCAGACTCAGATGAGGAGGAGGTTGGGGAAGAACTTGGGCCAGTTCTGTGACTTGGGGAAGGCTCTGATGGATGCTTTGTGTCAGACACAGAGATAGAGTCAGGGCAGTCCAGCCACCAGAGAGGCAGCTGCCTTTGGAGTGAGGAGGAAGAATAGCTGGGGCCTGTTCCTGGTGCACATATACACAGAGCAGTTAGGAGAGGTGAACAATGGAGGACAAGAAGTCAACTCGGGAAGCAAAGCAAACGTGAACACTGACTGGCCTCTCTCTGCCTGGGGAATAAATAGAAAGAAAGGGGAATGGTGGTCGTAGGAGACAACAGTTCGTATTTCTGAAGGTTTTGCTCATTGTGTTTCGTGCATCAAAGACTGCTTGCCAGACTGAGGTTTGTCTATTTCTCTGTTTGAACTGATTTAATTTGCAGCCTCCTGGCTGGGAGCTCACAACCTTGTATTTATCATAACGAGCTGTGATAAGGACTATTGTTTCAGTCAATTTCTTGCAGGACTCTTGCCTGGACTTTCTGTTGGTGAATGCAGCTAATTCCCAAGGTGTAATTAAAGAGGGAGTTTTCTTTTGCGGGGAGTCCGTTTCTTACTTCTGAGAAGGCCGGGTCAGAACAGTTACTGCTTGTCAAATTGTATTTATCTTTACCAACTCGGCTCTGTTTCCCACATGCTTTCCTTTCTTCGCAGAAAACTCAGGATGATATGATACAGGTAAACCTCCACTTGCGGCCGTTCATTCAGTGACCTTTCAAAACTTACAACATCCCTGAAAAAACTGGCATGGCCATTCTCCACCCTTACAACCCCTACCGCATCCCCAGGGTTACGTGAGCAAAATTCAGACCTTTGGCAACTGACTCGTATTTATGATGGGTGTGTTCTCACCGAGCCTTAGAAGAACCAAGAGACAGACTTCTTATGCTGAAAAACCCTCTTTAGTTAGCTCCTGTGAATTACTGGCATTCACACACTGAAAAGTCCAGGCAGTAGTCCTTCAAAGAGTTAACTGCAGTACAGACCTTATGAGTTCCTTGTGATAATTGCAAGGCCGTGAGCTCCCAGCTGAAAAGCTGCAAATTAAGTTTGGCAAGCAGTCTTTGATGCACAAAACACAATGAGCAAAACCTTCAGAAATACGAACTGTTGTCTCCTACGACCACCACTCCCCTTTCCTTCTATTTATTCCCCAGCCAGAGAGGGGCTATTCAGCGTCCATGTGTGCTTTGCTTCCTGAGTCGACTCCTTGTCCTCTGCTGTTCACCTCTCCTAACTGCTCTGCGCATACATGCATCTGGAACAGGCCCCAGCTGTTCTTCCTCCTCACTCCTAGCAGCCTCCAAAGATAGCTGCCTCTCCGGTGGCTGGGAAATGCTGGACTGCCATGGCTCTATCTCTGCATCTGGCACAGAGCATCCATCAGAACCTTCCTCAGACTCCAGGACTGGCCCAAGTTCTTCCCCAACCTCCTCATTGTCCGAGTCTGCCACCAGCTCCATTGGCAGCTGGCGGGCCACAACAGGTTACAGTGCCCAGGGGTCATATAATCGCCTTTTGACAAGCAAAATCACGAGTGAAGCCAAATTCTCTTAACAAAAACTCCGGTGATTCACCTATCAACTGTGGCAAGACATGGGGCAAAACTCCCTTAACCAATGTCTCACTTAGCAACAGAAATTCTGTGCTCAGCTGTGCTCATAAGTTGAGGGCTGCCAGTAGTTAAATCTTCCCTGGATTTATCGCTTGAAAATGTAGCTGGTCTTTGTGCAAGGATAAGATGCCTAAATTTGTTGTCTTATTCTGGCGGGAAATCGTAAATGTTAAACTTAGGTGAAGTTATATTTCTGCTCCTGGGTATTTGTTATCTACTGGAAGAAGATTATATGTACGTTTCCCAGCAGGGAAAGTACTTTATATCTTGGGGTGTTTTTTTTAAAGCTTTTTTTAAAAAAAACAGAAAAGAATCACAGAATCACATTACATCAGACTGAATTAATTTCGTTTTACTATATTGACGGGAAAGGGATAGATTGTTGATAGATCCATGAATACTGGAAATGCTTATTTAGATAGCTCTGTTTTTATTCAACCGAATGCTTTTAAAACATCTTTAAAAAGCATCAGGATGTTTTTTTTCCAGCCATCTGAAAAGAGGTGGCCAGTTTAAAGGATCAAGGATATTGCCTTCATATACTTTGTGTGTTCTGAAGCATATTAACAGAATAACAGAGTTGGAAAGGACCTTGGAGGTCTTCTAGTCCAACCCCCTGCTTAGGCAGGAAACCCTACACCACTTCAGACAAATGGTTATCCAACATCTTCTTAAAGATATCCAGTGTTGGAGCATTCACAACTTCTGGAGGCAAGTAGTTCCAAGGATTAATTGTTCTGTCATGTAAAGGCTCCTTAGTTCTAGGTTGCTTCTCTCCTTCATTAGTTTCCACCCGTTGCTTCTTGTCCTGCTCTCGGATGCCTTGAAGAATAGTTTGATTCCCTCTTCTTTGTGTCAGCCCCTGAGATATTGGAAGACTGCTATCCTGTCTCCCCTAGTCCTTCTTTTCATTAAACTAGACATACCCAGTTCCTGCAACCGTTCTTCATATGCTTTAGCCTCCAGTCCCCTAATCCTCTTTGTTGCTCTTCTCTGCACTCTTTCTAGAGTCTCAACATCTTTTCTACATCGTGGCAACCAAAACTGGATGCAGGATTCCAAGTGTGGCCTTACCAAGGCCTTATAAAATGGCATTGGATTCATTGGCCATGGCTCTATGGACTAGCCTTGGTCAGCTTTTGGGTGGACTTAATTGAGAAAGTTCTAGGATTTTGGTGAAGGAGATTCCTAGGGAATGTTAGTAAACCCACTAAACCATTGTTATGTGTGAATTATGTTAAGAACAAGGAGGAGATCTCCCTGCAGTTCTGCCTCTTCATGGATGCTTCTGATGGAGCTGCAATACTGTTTTAATTAGTCTGGTCCAGAAATGGTATTCAGCCATTTCTCAACAGTTCTGGAAAACCGGTAGCAGAAATTTTGAGTAGTTTGGAGAACCGGCAAATACCACCTCTGGCTGGCCACGCCCCTGATCGATTTGCTGCCTCCCGAGTTCCAGCTGATTGGCTCGGTCTCATTTTGTTGCCCTGCACAAGAGAACGGAGCTGGAAAGCAGGTTAGTGGGGTCGGGAGGGAATGGGGATTTTGCAGTATCCTTCCCCTGCCACGCCCAACAAGCCACACCCACCAGGCCACGCCCACATAACCAGTTGTAAAAATATTTGAATCCCCCCGCTGGTCTGGTCCCACTTCTGCCCTCCCTCCCCCTCCCAATTCTGCCACACCTTCAAAAAGTGCTGTCTGAAAATACTGCATAAAACTGTTTTGTTGGCGCTCCAAAGTAGCATTTGGAGATTAAATATAAAATAGCACCCTTCTCTAATAGCTACTAGGCATCAGGACTCGTTAATTAAGGCCTAAATTATCCACTGGATATGCCAATCTATGAAAACAAAAAAACCCTGCCACAAGGAGGAAGAGATCCAATTTTGCAACGAACAAGCAGGCATGCAACAATATTTCTCAGAGTAACGATCTCATTCTTCCCAATAGGTTGAACCAAAGCAAAAACAATTCAATAAATCTGCATATCATTTATCTATCTAATTATAAATTCAATGGTGAAAAGAGTCAGGTTCTACATTTAGGCAACAAAAACGAAATGCACAGGTACAGTATAGGTGGTACCTTGCTCAACAGTAGTAACTGTGAAAGGGATCTTGGGGTCCTAGTGGACAACCATTTAAATAGGAGCCAGCCGTGTGCAGCAGCTGCCAAAAAAGCCAACACAGTTCTAGGCTGCATCAACAGAGGGATGGAATCAAGATTACGTGAAGGGTTAATAAATTTTAAAAACCCTTGGCTTTTTAAATTTTAAATTTTGGGGTTTTAAATTGGTTTTAGAATTGTTTTTAATTATTTAATTAGTTTGGGTTGTATATACAGACGGTATGTTTGCGCTGTTTTGTCTGGTGTTTTATGTTATGTTTTGTTGTTTTATACATGAACGGTCTGTACACCGCCCCGAGTCCCTACGGGGAGAGGGGGCGGTCTATAAATTTAATAAACCTAAACCTAACCTTAATACCACTTTATAAGGCCTTGGTAAGGCCACACCTGGAATGATGCTTCCTAGTTTAGTCACCACGATGTAAAAAAGATGTGGAGACTTTAGAAAAAGTGCAGAGAAGAGCAACAAATAGCGCCTCGCGTGCCCTGACAAATGGCTCCGCGTGCCACCTGTGGCATGCGTGCCATATGTTCGCCATCACTGGTATAGGGTTTCTTGCCTAGGCAGGGGGTTGGACTAGAAGACCTCCAAGGTCCCTTCCAACTCTGCTATTGTATTGTATTGTATTGTATAACAAGTTAGACCCCCCAATTGAAAAACGAACTGTTTGGTTGCATTTTCAACTCTGCCCCTGTTGAATTTGTAACATTTTCATGGGGTTATTCTTTTTTTTTTCATGTGATTGTTTCCTTTTATTGCTGCTCTCTGCTTTGATGTCTTTTCAAGGTAAGTGAGAACTAGCACTGCACTCCCACACGCTCTTCCTGTCTTTAGAATTAGAATTCTTGATTGGCCAAGTGTGATTGGACACAGAAGGGATTTGTCTTTGGTGCATAGGCTCTCAGTGTACATAAGGAGAATAAAATCCATTCATCAAGAATCATAAGATACAACACTTAGTGATAGTCATAGGTTACTAATAAGCTATCAAATCATACTAGGACACAAACAGGACAGTATAAATTGTAAAAATACAAGCAACATGGTTATAGTCATAAGTGGGAAGGATGAGAAGAAGTATAGTAATAGAGTCTTAGTAAACAGTTTGACAGTGGTGAGGGAATTAGTTGTTTAGCAGAGTGATGGCATTGGGGGAAAAGCTGTTCTTATGTCTAGTAGTCTTGGTGTGCAGTGCTCTATAGCGTTGTTTTGAGAGTGGAAGTTGAAATAGTTTATGTCTAGGAGGTGAAAGGTCTGTAGATATTTTCACGCCCCTCTTTTTGACTCGTGCAGTATACAGGCCCTCCATGGAAGGCAGGTTGGTAGTAATTGTTTTTTCTGCAGTTCTGATTATCTGTTGAAGTCTGTGTCTGTCTTGTTTGTTTGTTTCAAAATTGGCACAACATTTATAAACTTTGATATTTATAGGCTTTGAGCAGGCAAAGCTAAACTAACTTGCTTTCTATTTTCCTAAAGCTGCACACTAGAGAGAAAGGATAAAGCCACGGTGGGTGGGTGGGTGGGTGGGTGTATTTCAGCCTCATTGAAGGCAATCTGTTCTAATTATCTTTTATTGGATAATTTACTGAAAGGAGACATCTGCCAGAGAAATTTTAAATTACCTCTCTTTCCAGTTCATACCAATGGACCTTGATAGATGATGGACTATATATAGACAGATAGAATTTTTTATTGGCCAAGTGTGATTGGATACACACAAGGAATTTGTTGCCGGTACATAAGCTCTCAGTGTGCATGCAAGCAACAAGGGATAAGTCATGAATATAATCATAATACGATGGTCATAAATCATAAGATGCAATACCCAGGGATAGTCGTGAGATACGAAATGAAGCAATCAACATAAATTATAAGATGCAAACAACAAAGTCATAATTGTAAGATGCTACAGGAATAGGAAATAGGAAAGATGAAAAGGATAATAGTAATTAGGAGGTTTGACATCCCAGTGCATAAGAAGTCTTGTGGGAATTAATTGTTGAGCAAATTGATGGCATAAGAGGGGGAAAAGAACAACTATCTTTGGGTCTAATTGTTCTGACGTGCAGTGCTCTATTATAGTCTTGAGGGAAGAAGTTGAAACAATTTATGTCCAGGATGTGAGGGGTCTATAGATATTTTCTCAGCCCTCTTCCTGTCTCGTACGGAATAGAAGTCCTCCGTGGAAGGCAGGCTGGTAGCCATTGTTTTTTCTGCAGTAGTAACTATCCGTTGTAGTCTGTACATGCCCAGTTTGGTTGCTGTATCAAACCAGACAGTTGTACAAACTGTACAGACAGAAGTACAAATGACAGACTCAGTCATCCCTCTGTAGAGCTACAGATTACAGATTAACAGAGTTGGAAGGGATCTTGTAGGTTGTCCAAGCAGGAGACTCTACACTATTTCTGACAGATGGCAATCCAGTCTCTTCTTGAAAGCCTCCAGTGATGAAGCTCCCACAAATTCTGAATAACAGAATAATAGCAGAGTAACAGAGTTGGAAGGGACCTTATAGGTCATCTAGTCCACCACCACCCAAGCAGGAGACCCTACACCATTTCTGACCAATGGCAGCCCAGTCTTGAAAGCCTCCTGTGATGAAGCTCCCACAACTTCCGAAGGCAACGTCTGTTCCATGGGTGTTGTTCTCACTGTTGGAAAAAAATCTATTCCATTCCATTCCACTTGAACATTTCCCAAATGAGATAAATCCACCAGGCAAAATTAATTCCACAACCTAAGAGGGTTCCTATACAGAAAGTCAAGGTACGGTGTCAATCAAAAGCAAGACAGAAACCCCAATGACCAGAAAACACACAGCTAAGACATGAACGTGATATTCCCAGCATTGTCTCCATCTGTCTCCTGTTCTGACCCCCCCTCCCATGCCTGTGAATAAACCAGAACACAGGCTTGGCTGTTTGCCACTGTTTAATTACTGAGATAACGAATCCTTTGGCTGAGGGCCGAGACAACTCACGTTCAATAGAGTAGCTCTGCAGCAACCCAGATAATTCAAATGAAACAATGCAGATAGTCCAAACGAAAAGACACGGCTAGAATACACAGATAGATTTTCTTAAATACGAATAGATAGATAAGATCTCCGAGGAGCAGCTGGGCATCACAGGGGCAGTGGAGTGCGCATACATGTGCAGCGCATGTCAGGCACATGCACGAACGGACCACGAGCAGCATACCAATAGCAAAGGTAAGAGCAACCGACCACCGGTCTGTCTGTCTGTCTGTCTGTCTGTCTGTCTGTCTGTCTGTCTGTCTGTCTGTCTGTCTGTCTGTCTATCTATCTATCTATCTATCTATCTATCTATCTATCATCTATCTCCATCATATATCTATCTATCATCTATTTATCTATCTATCATCTATCTATCTATCTATCTATCTATCTATCTATCTATCTATCTATCATCTATCTCTATCATATATCTCTCTGTCATCTATTTATCTATCTATCATCTATCTATCTGTCTCTATCATATATCTATCTATCATCTATTTATCTATCTATCATCTATCTATCTATCTATATCTATCTATCTATCTATCTATCTATCTATCTATCTATCTATCTATCTATCCATCTATCTATCTATGACTGATAGATCATAGATAGATAGATGGATAGATATCGCATTGTGGATAAAATTTACCCACATATGGACTCTCTACTACTATATGTATACCAATACAAAATAGGAATTAGGTGGCCCGATACAAACTGAAGCACGAGAAATATTTCCCACCATGGGGCTGCATGTACAGTATGTGATGGAAAGCACCCTAAATTTCATGCGCCAATCCCAACTCTACACTTTCTTTTGGGCAAAGGGTACAGAGTGTTTAATGGAGCTCTCAATCTTTGGATTGGATTGTGCCCTCAATGCATGGCTGTGGCATCTTAGTACAGTTGCAGAATTATATTTCTATCTTTTAATTTCCATCCCAATTAATTGCTTTTCTGCTCAGTTTCACTAATGAGGGCATTTGCTGAATTACACCACCAGAAGTCCTGCAAAGTCATTTGCAGCTCATTTAAGTCCCCATTAACCAGCGTTGCAGCTCCCTTAAATAAGTCAAAAGGAAGAACATATTTTGTAGTCTTTCGTTTAATGATATTACATCCTTATCGGATAACAGCTTTTTCTACAAAATTTGGGGTTGAAAGTCAGTTTCAGAAAACGCAAAACTCTGCAGAACATCAATTATAGGGCTTTAGGTTTAAAACATTATTCCTTGGAGACCGGGGAAAATAACAACACATGAACAAATGAATTTAAATACACAATCACTGATTTTTCCACTGGTAATGTAATTAAGGCTATAAAACATTTCCCCGAGCAAACAGTTACTGTGGGAGCCCAATCCTGCACTTCTATCCATCACACAAGATTAAGTTTGTCTTGATTTGGCAGAAGAACTATTTGTTTATCAAAGGATTTGGAAGGCGAGGAAGTTTACACTGGGGCCCAAATAATTAAATCACTCAGAAGAAACCATTTGCTGCTCCCCGCGGAGGGGTGCAACAACAGCAAAACAAATCAGTAGAGAATCACAATAAATGGGACATGTTTTTCTTGACTGAGATGGGTAAATGTGTTGTGGCCCGCCAGTGGCCAGTGGAGCTGGCAGCAGATTCGGACAATGAGGAGGTTGGGGAGGAACCTGGGCCAGTCCTGGAGTCTGGGGAAGGCTCTGGTGAGGGCTCTGTGTCGGAGGCAGAGAGAGGGCCAGGGCCATATGCCAGTTATCAGCTGCCTTCAGAGTCAGACATCAGTGAGGCAGAAGAACAGCTGGAGCCTGTTCCCAGTGTGCGCATGCACAGAGTTGCCAGACGAAGGGAACAGCTAAAGAACAGGGGTCGACTTGGGAATGAGCCACAGGTGGACAATGAATGGCCCCTCCCAAAGGAAATAAAAAGGGAGCAAAAGGGGAGTGGAATTTGCAGGAGACAATTAGTTCGCTTAATTGGTTTGTGACTTTCCAGGACTCCTTGCCAAGTTTTGCAGATGTCAGCCTGGCAGCTCTCCAAGCCAGATAAGGTCTGTGACTGTAAATCCTCCCTTGAAAGACTTTGCTGGGTGTGAATGAGCAGAATTCACAGGAAATTAATAAAAGGGGTTTTTTGTCGGGACCAGGAGTTTGCTTCATGCTCTTGGGAAGCCTCGGTCAGAACAAAACGTTATTGAATGTTGACATATTCTTTTTGAGTTGGATGAGTTCAAAAATTTGATTGGGCCAATTTTACTTTTCAAGTAAGACTTGGCCTAAATCCTTTTTGTGCTCTTTGAAAGCGTGGAGAGAAATTCTGATGAAATTCTTCAAGATTTCTTAATGGATCTCTTTTGGGGGAAAGGGACAGCTCCAAACTATTTTACCCCTTGTTCAGTCCACTGGTGGTTTTATTGTTACGGGTGGAAATTATTAAGCGATCTGATTATAATCCAATTTGCCTGTCCTTTTCTTCCCAATACAAGAAACAGAAGGAGATGGAATTGCGCAATTACTTTTCCTGAGTAGAGAAGAGGGCAAAATAAGATTTTGCATTTGGGTTTAGAACGAGGTGTTATTGCCGGAAATATTTTTCAGCAGTACGTTAAACTGGCACAGGGGAGGAGAAAACTTAGCCTACAAAGGCCCGTGATACAATAAATATCTGAGTTTTTATTTTCCTTGAACGTTGTTCAAATTAAAATGGCTAACATTCTCCAATATTCATGCTACATCTAAGAGCTGAGCCATGACCAAATTAACACCACGCCAATAAAAAGAGCATAGTAATTTTAACCAGGAGCCATTGAGCTATTTTAAGTCCAAGCAATTTCATCGCACTATTGAAAAAAAAAGGGGGGGGGGGTTGGAGCAGGAGGCTTTCACATTCTTAAAAAGAGCCATTTTTTTCGTTAAAAGATTGACATTGCTTCAAGTTAGATCAGTCCAACTTTTCTGACAAAGGGGGGGGGGGTTGCAAGATGGGCAGGTGCACACACACAACTTCATTTGTGTGACCAGGAGGTGCATTCATGCACCACTTAATGTGAGTGGGGCTGTGCACACCAGGATGGAAGGAGGGAGGGAGGGACAGTGGGAGGAAAAGAAGGAAGGAAGGAAAGAAGGAAGGGTCAACCTTGAGCTAGTCAGAATTGAGTTGCTGGCAGTTGGCAGTGTTGGCCTGCAATGCTGCATTCCAGCCACTGGGATCTAGGGAGGGAGGGAGGGAGGAATATCAACTTTGAGCTGGTCAGAATTGAGCTGCTGGCAGTCATCAGAGTTGGCCTGAAATACTGCATTCCAACAACTGGAAAGGAAGGAAGGAAGGAAGGAGGGAGGGAGGGAAGGAAGGAAGGAAGGAAGGAAGGAAGGAAGGAAGGAAGGAAGGAAGGAAGGAAGGAAGGAAGGAAGGAAGGTCAACCTTGAGCCAGTCAGAATTGAACTAATGACAGTCAGCAAAGTTAGCCTGCAATGCTGCACTCTAAACACTGGGATGGATGGATGGATGGATGGATGGATGGATGGATGGATGGATGGATGGATGGATGGATGGATGGAAGGCAGGGAGGCAGGCTGAATCAACCTTGAGCTGGTCAGGATTGAACTGCTGGCAGTCAGCAAAGTTAGCCTGAAATGCTGCATTCTAACACTGCACCATCACGGCTCAAAGATTTTACTCCCTGATTAGACGTTTTCGGGATCGGGAGAAAATACATTTATCAATTTCATGGAAACCAGGTGATTGCTGGTCATCTGTGCAAAATGCAACCACACCCCCTTTGCATAATTATCCTGCCCCGCCAATGGATCTGCTGACCCCCTAAATCTTGCAGGTCAACCCTGCCTTTGCGCTGAAGGCCATCTCAGACAGATGACGGACACCTGTTGCTTTCTGACGGCTCACTTGGTAGGAAACAGGTTAGCAATTCGGCTTCGCCATTGCAAGAGAATCTTTGCTTCTGTTTGTTGGAAGAGAACCAGCTTCCTTTAAAACAACCTCATTAAAGAGCCACTCGATAGCATCTTCTTAGCAAATGCTCCCTGGGACAGATGAGATGGCTTGCTTTTAGGCAATCAGCAGATAATGTCACTTTCTTACTGATGAGCAATTAGAAAACTCTCTTTGGGCGGCTTCCTGGAAAAAAAACTGCTGCTCCAATCGCTGTCAGTCAAACAATAGCAATGTTGTGGCCCGCCAGCTGCCAGTGGAGCTGGCAGTAGACTCAGACAATGAGGAGGTTGGGGAGGAACTTGGGCCAGTCCTGAAGTCTGGGGAAGGCTCTGATGAGGGCTCTGCACTGGACACAGAGATAGAGCCAGGGCCATCCAACATTCCCCAGCTGCCTTTGGAGATAAGTGAGGAGGAAGAACAGCTAGGCCTGTTCCAGATGTGCATATGCGCAGAGCTGTTAGGAGAGGAGAACAACGGAGGACAAGGAGCCGACTCAGGAAGAAAGGCACACGTGGACAGTGAATGGTCCCTCCTTGGCTGGGGAATAAATAGAAGGAAAGGGGAGTGGTGGTCGTAGGAGACAACAGTTCGTATTTCTGAAGATTTTGCTCATTGTGTTTCATGCATCAAAGACTGCTTGCCCGACTGAGGTTTGTCTATTTCTCTGTTTGAACTGACTTAATTTGCAGTGAACTGATGATACCGTACCCCAAAACCACAGATGATCTCGCCCAGCGGTTTCATGTATATGTTGAACAGGAGGGGTCTATCTCTGCCCTCCAGTCAACATGAACTGCAATCGATCCAACAAGTAGAGGAGAACCACCGCAAAATGGTGCCCCCCACTCCCAACCCCCCCAAGTCATCGCAGTAGGATACCATGGTCAATGGTATCGAAAGCCGCTGAGAAGTCTAATAGGACCAGGACAGAGGAACAACCCCTGTCCCGGGCCCGCCAGAGATCATCAATCAATGCAACCAATGCCGTCTCCGTGCTGTACCTGGGCCTGAAACCCGACTGAAACGGATCCAGATAGTCAGCTTCATCCAGGTACTGGGGAAGCTGACGTGCTACCAGGCTCTCAACAACCTTCACTATGAAGTGAAGGTTGGAGACTGGACGATAGTTGGCTAAAGAAGCTGGGTCCGGGGAAGGCTTCTTAAGGAGGGGCCTCACCACCACTTCCTTCAAGGCGGTGGGAAAGAGCCCCTCTCTCAATGAAGCGTTGGTAATCGCCTGGAGCCAGCCTCATGTCACCTCCCGGGAAGCCGAAACTAACCAAGAGGGACACGGGTCCAGCACACAAGTGGCAGCATTGAGTCTCCCCATAATCCTGTCCATGCCCTCGGGAGTAACAGGGTCAAACTCATCCCAGATAGTTTCCACAAGATTCATCCCCGTTGACTCGCCCGAATCTTCCCAAGCCTGTCCGAATCTGAGTGATTTGAGGGTACAGTAAGGTAGGGTAGGGTAGAGTAAAGTAGGGTAGGGTACAATGCTAAGGTAGGGTAGGTAGGATAAGGCAGGGTAGGGTAAAGTAAGGTAGGACAGGATAGAATAAAGTAGGGTAGGGCAGGGCAGGACATGACAAGACAGAACAGAATTCTGTATTGGCCAAGAGTGATTGGGCACCCAAGGAATTTGTCTCTAGTGCATACGCTCTCAGTATAGATATAAACAGCAACTGGACTTTCTGGTTTTTCTTTGAAGACATTTTGCTTCTCATCCAAGAAGCTTCTTCAGGTCTTCTTTGGCTTCTTGGATGAGAAGCCAAAAGTCTTCAAAGAAAAAACAAGAAAGTCCAGTTTCCTCTTGAAAAAAAGCACCTTTGGGACTTCCAGGGCCAATGTCCTTTGTATAAATTCCTCCCGCCTGCCTTGACCAAATCCATCACTCTTGTTCTACCTGTATGCCAGGGTCATGGTTAATGCTTAAGACATAAAGTGGATGCCAGCAGTCACCTCTTTTCCGTGAAAATGATGAATGTATTTTCTCCCCCGATCCTCAAAATGGAGAGGCACTGGTAAATTTGTTGGGCATGAAAGGGCTGTCTCATTAATCTTTGTCCCCAGGTGGATAATGGCTCTCATTAATTCTCGCTCATTGGTAAGGTGCACATGTCTGAGATTATTAGAAGCAACATTGATATGAAGGAGCAAAATGACTAAAAGCTGCCCCTTTACATTTATGGCAACTGTTGTGGTCCACTGGTGGCCAGAGGAGCTGGCAGCAGAGTTGGACAGTGGGGAGGTTGGGGAGGAACCTGGGCCAGTCCTGGAGTCTGGGGAAGGCTCTGAGGAGGGCTCTGTGTCGGAGGCAGAGAGGGGAACAGAGCCATCTGGGATTTATGTGCTGCCTCTGGAGCCTCCAGAGTCAGACATCAGCAAGGACGAGGAACAGAGGAAGCCTGTTCCCAGTGCACACATGCGCAGAGCTTCCAGAAGGCAAGAACACTTAAGACAAAAGGGACAACTTGGGAGTAAGGCTTGGAGGTGATTAGCCCCTCCCATAAGACATAAAGGAGGAGCAAAGGCATGTGAGTTTTTGCAGAAAGCAACTTGGTTCGTTCTGGCCGGTTTAAATTCTGAAGCTCCGTTTTGACTCTGTGCTCCATGTGGCCTTGCAAAGCTAATGAGCAATTAGGCCTTTGGCAGTATTTCAAGGGAGATAAAGGTGGGTGCTTATCAGCCTCATCCCGAAAGACTTTGGCAGACTTCTGTCAGACTCTTTACAAACTATTTGTGACTCATTACGGGCTGTGCAAGAACATAATTCAGAGCCGTAGAAATAGAAAAGAGGGTATTGGGGAACTAAGCAGGTGCTTTTTACTGTCTCAGGAAGCCTAGGAGGGAACAGCAACATGCTAAAATGGGACATTGACGTTAGAGAGTCCAGAAGGAGGAGTTGGGGGAATCGGATAAGACAGAGAAGCATGGCGAATCTTTTTTTTTTCATGAATGTCCCTCTCTAGCTGGGGTGGAATAGAAGGGACAATGTTCGTCAAAGCAAAAGCCATGGGGCATTTTTCGTGAAGGATTTGAACTTGGAACCTCTGATGATCGAAGCAGGTGCCCTTCTCCCTGAGCTATGATCTTTCCCTACTTGTGAAAGACAGACAGTTCTTTTTTTCAGAGCAAACCTCCTACAAATCTGTAGAGATTCTCTGTCATCCAGTTTCATGGTTGTCCCAAAGATGTTTTTTTCAAGAGGCAAGTGGACTTTCTGGTTTTTGTTTGAAGACATTTTGCTTCTCATCCAAGAAGCTTCTTCAGCTCTGACTGGATGGTGGGGAATGGAAAGATTTATATTCCTTGCAGACGGCTGGTCATTTGCTTCAAAGAAAAACCAAGGAAGTCCAGTTGCCTCCAAGTGGCCTCAACGACCCTCTAAAAAGGATGCAAATGACCAGCTGTCTGCAAGGAGTATCAATCCTTCCATTCCCCACCCTCCAGTCAGAGCTGAAGAAGCTTCTGGAATGAGAAGCGAAACGTCTTCAAAGAAAAACCAGAGAGACCAAGTTGCCTTCTGAAAAAAAAAAACCTTTGGGACAACCATGACCATGAATGACTGAGAATCTCTACAGACTTTCAGCTGTACAGTTTGGGATGAAGACCCTTGGAATGGTGTGGGAGTAGGAATGGATTTCCAGAGTGAAAAAAATGCAGATTACAGGAAACATTTGCACCACTCAGGTGACTTTGAGGGCACAGTAGCACTTAATAGCAATAGCACTTAGACTTATATACCACTTTGCAGTGCTTCACAGCCCTCTCTAAGTGGTTTACAAAGTTAGCCTCTTGCCCCCGACAATCTGGGTCCTCATTTTACCCACCTTAGAAGGATGGAAGGCTGAGTCAACCTTGGTGAGATTTGATCTTCCAAACAGCAGATGTAGCCTGCAGTACCGCACTCTAACCGCTGCAACACTTTGGCTCTTGGAGATAAACCTCCAAGTGGCCTCAACGACTCTCTAAAAGGATGCAAATGACCAGCTCTCTGCAAGGAATATACATCCTTCCATTCTCCACCATCTAGTCAGAGCAGTGGTGAAATGACATTTTTTTTTACTACTGGTTCTGTGGGCATCGCTTGGTGGGTGTGGTTTGGCTTAATGGGCATGGCAGGGGAAGGATACTGCAAAATCTCCATTCCCACCCTACTCTGGGGCCAGTCAGAGGTGGCATTTGCTGGTTCTCCAGACTACTCAAAATTTCTGCTATTGGTTCTCCAAACTACTCAAAATTTCCACTACCAGTTCTCCAGAACCTGTCAGAACCTGCTGGATTTAACCCTTGAATCAGAGCTGAAGAAGCTCCTTGGATGAGAAGCAAAACGTCTTCAAAAGAAAAAATATGAAAGTCCAGTTGCCTCCTGAAAAAGCATCTTTGGGACAAACTTCTACAATAATCAAATTGTCCATCCGCTGCAGAAAAAACACAAGACTTCACGTACCCCTGTGAAATAATGAGTGTATTCTGTTTACCATCCACCCATTATGAAGATATTACCCCATCGTTAAACCGAATCTGTTATTCCACCCTAAAAACAACAGATCAATATCCATTAATGTTCGCGGAAGACTGGGACCAAAATAAGATTATACAGTAAATGAGGCACGAGCAAACTAATGATCCATTTAGTTTGACATATTTAAAAAATATCCCCCAAAGCAGATAATGTCCTTGAAGGAAAGCAGAAAAATTACTAGCGGGTGTACAAAGTAAGAGACCTGAATCCCATTTCATACTCTGGTGTAATTCTCAATGAATTCGATCAAATTCTGATGACAATCATGCATGCCCAGATCACACAATTAGACTACTGCAATGCATTCTACATGGAACTGCCCCTTGAAGATAAAGCTAGTTCAGAATATAGTGGTCACACTGTTGGCAGGAAAAGCAGGGGTGAAATTCAGCAGGTTCTGACAGGTTATGGAGAACCGGTAGTGGAAATTTGGAGCAGTTCAGAGAATCAGCAAATACCACCTCTGGTTGGCCCTGCCCCCATCTATTCTCTGCCTCCCGAGCCCCAGCTGATTGGGAGGGAATGGGGATTTTGCAGCATCCTTCCCCTGGAGTGGGGAGGGAATAGAGATTTTGCAGCATCCTTCCCCTGGAGTGGGGAGGGAGTGGGGATTTTGCAGTATCCTTCCCCTGGAGTGGGGAGGGAATGGGGATTTTGCAGCATCCTTCCCCTGGAGTGGGGAGGGAATAGGGATTTTGCAGTATCCTTCCCCTGGAGTGGGGAGGGAATGGGGATTTTGCAGTATTCTTCCCCTGGAATGGGAAGGGAATGGGAATTTTGCAGTATCCTTCCCCTGGAGTGGGGAGGGAATGGGGATTTTGCAGTATCCTTCCCCTGGAGTGGGGAGGGAATGGGGATTTTGCAACATCCTTCCCCTGGAGTGGGGAGGGAATAGAGATTTTGCAGTATCCTTCCCCTGCCACGCCCATCAAGCCATGCCCAAGGAACCAGTAGAAAAAAAATTCACCATGCATGCCCCTTCCATGCATGTGCCCAGCCTTCTGTGCATGCGCTTTGCTCCCATGCGGGCCTTCCACACATGCACCTGGCCTCAAAAATATGCCTAAATAAAACAGCATGGAGCCAGGGTGGATGGGCAGGAGTGGGTGGGAACGGGCCCACCCATGATTTTCACTACTGGTTTAGGTGAGCCAGTCCGAACTGGCTAAATACCACCTCTGCCAGTAAAGTCCTATAAAGTCTTATTAAACATGATGCTACTTACCTTGTCTGGATCTTTAGACAGGGGTAACTCAAGATCCTAAGCACAGGAGGTGAAAGAATACAAAATGGAAGGCAAATTGTCTCTTTTGTGGCCCTTATATGTTCATCATTTGTACATAATTCATTCCCAAATTCTGTCTTGCATTGCTCAAGCCCAGGGGTGGGATTCAAAAATGTTAGCAACCTGTTCTCTGCCCAGTTGCTGGCTGAGCATGGCCATGGTAGGTGTGGTCTACTTGGCACCCTGCACCACTGCATGGGGGGGGGGGGCATTTTTGCCCTTCCCAGGTTCCGGCGACTTTACTCGAGCGTGTTTCCGGACTTCTGGAACTTCTGGGAGGCCCATTTTTCACTGCGCAGGGCCTTCACTTAACTGGCATCCAAAACAGGCTGCGTGGAGACTCCTGGGAGGGTCGGGGTGGGGTGGGAGAGGCCAGACAGTCTTTGCAACTACCGGTTTGGCAAATCAGACGTAAAATTAGCATCCAGTTCACCTGAACCAATCCAAACCGGCTGAATCCCATCCCTGCTCAAGCCTCCTTATCCTCTTATCCATATTAAATCTTTCTCTTAATTGTGCATATGAAAACCATCGGAAAGGACATTCCTCTACGGGCATTGTTCTCTTGGCTTCATTTTAACTTCTCCCCCTTCCTTTTTTAATACATCTTGGTCTGTTGCCCATTTCTACCTGCTCTCTCTCTTCTCCAATGGTTTGTGGCCCTCAACATTACGGAAATTACAAATTATAGAGGTATGCCACAAGGGGGGAAAGAAGGAAAATGTGTTTACTCCCAACTCCCTTTGGTGCAGTAGAATAAGATTATAACATCAAACCTCAACTTTTTTTACTTTTACATACTACAAACTAGCCATTTCTATAACAACAAACCTATCTCATCAGCAAAAGCCAAAATCAACGTTTCAGTTTTTCCCCACCTCAAGCACAAAGTCCAGAAGTGGTTTCCAAGTAGAAATAAAAGTAACTGTATTTTGTTTTGTTTTTCAATCAGCCAAGTTGGTATGGATGTAAATTGAGGAGTATTGAAACAATAGCCAGGAAAGGCAATTTATTCACATCCTTGGAAATTATCCAGGAATTTCTAATGACTTTGGACGTCCTTTATTGTCTGTATGCAAAATCTGCAGAAGAAGAATATTTTTATTGTTCTGACTTAGGCTTCACCAAATCACGAAGCAAATTCCTTGTCCCTGCAAAACCCTTTATGAAGCTAAGGTGAATTCCTCTGCTTCACATCCAGCAAAGTCCTGGCAAACAGTCTTTAAAGGGTGAATTGACAACCACAGACCTTATCAGGCTTGGAGAGCTGCCAGGCCGATATCTTCCAAATGCAACACTGTACAAGAAAATACTTGGCAAGGAGTCTCTGAGAGTCACAAACAAATCTTCACGCTAATTAAACGAACAAATTTTCTCCTGCAAACTCCACTCCCCTTTCGCTCCCCTTTTATTCCCTCTGGGAGGGGCCATTCCCCATCCATCTATGCCTTTACTCCCGAGTCGGCCCTTGTTCCTTAACTGTTCCCTTCTCCTGGCAACTCTGCGCATGTGCACACTGGGAACAGGCTCCAGCTGTTCTTCTGCCTCACTAATGTCTGACTTTGAAGGCAGTTGATAACTGTCCTACGGCTCTGTCCCCCTCTCTGCCTCCAACACAGAGCCCTCCTCAGAGCCTTCCCCTGACTCCAGGACTGGCCCATCTTCCTCCCCAACCTCCTCACCCTCTGACTCTGCCACCAGCTCCGCTGGCGAGCCACAACAACTATTATTATAACTGCCACCTGGCATTATCAACCGTTACATCTCTTACTCAGGTGAGGGGCGTCTCGGCAAACTACATCGAAACAGGTGACCCAACTTTCTGATAAAAGGTTGAATGTCACATTCAAACAGGCTCCCTTGTTGGGAAAGACAGGACGAGGCTTGCTTTTTGGAGAGCTATTAAGACTACCTTTCCCTGTTTATCGCAAAAATTTTCCATCTTGACACTGTCAAAGAACGCGTTCTACAAACATCAACTCATTAACGGAGGAGTCTGCTGTCAAATCCTGTCACCATGCAAACATTGGGGGAGGAAGAACAGATGTTGTTAGCTATAAACAGGCCCGTCATGAGGGCTGCTGAGAATTGTAGATTAGTAGCCTTAATAACATCTGGAGAGGCCTGTTGATTGATTTTTCTCTTGTACCGTACGCCACTTGAATTTACATCCGGGATCTGGATTTAGCAAACGGAATGGGAAAAAGAGAGTCATGGGTCAGGTCCCAGACCCCACAAGTTCAGAGGAGGGTAAGTTTGAGCTGTGTTGTGGCTGGTGGAGCTGGTGGCAGAGTCAGAGGGTGAGGAGGTTGGGGAGGAAGATGGGCCAGTCCTGGAGTCTGGGGAGGGCTCTGTGTTGGAGGCAGAGAGGGGGCCAGGGCCGTATGCCAGTTACCAGCTGCCTTCAGAGTCAGACATCAGTGAGGCAGAAGAACAACTGGAGCCTGTTCCCAGTGTGCGCATGTGCAGAGTGGCCAGACAAAGGGAACATTTAAGGAACAAGGGCCGACTCGGGAATAAAGGCACAGGTGGATGTCGAATGGCCCCTCCCATAGGGAATAAAGAGGAGCAAAAGGGGAGTGGACTTTGCAGGAGACAATTAGTTTGTTTAATTAATGTGAAGATTTGTTCGTGACATTCAGAGACTCCTAGCTAAATATTTTCTTGTACAGCGTTTGGAAGATATCAGCCTGGCAGCTCTCCAAGCCTGATAAGGTCTGTGGTTGTCAATTCACCCTTGAAAGACTGTTTGCTGGATGTGAAGGAGAGGAATTCACCTTAGCTTCATAAAAAGGGGTTTTGCCGGGGCAAGGAGTCTGCTTCGTGATTTGGTGAAGTCAGAACAAGTTGGCACAGAGAAGTGTGAAGTTAAGCGTTGGTCAGGACCAGGGCTCAGAGAGTGCTAAGGGAGCAACTTCAGCTAGGTCAATGAGTGACAGGTTGCGCGAGACAAGTTGGCCAAGAGGCTCCAAGTGAGTTTTTTGGCCAACTGCTCGCCGAGCAGGTGTTTTTACTTCCACTACTTCCACTTCTTCCCTAAGCATTGCCCCTCCCCCCCGGGTGGAATGGGGCAACTCACCACAGCCAACGTCCTGTGGCCAACTCACCATGGCCAACACAGTGTGGCCAACTCACTGCGGGGCAATTTAGAGATTCGATTTAATTATTTAGAATAAATTTTTAAAATATTTTTATTTTTGTCATTTACATTTCATTCCGTCCTTCTCTTTGCGTAGGAGTGAAGCTGCCCAGCAACCGGACAGTACTCTGATTGGACCATGTGACTGATTGTTTGGAAACTTTTACTTTTAATTAGGTGAAAACTGCAGGAACGTTCAGAGTCGGTTTCCACCAGCCTGTGCCCAATGATATGTCCAATAAAATTATTCTTTGAGGAACTTACCTGCCTCGGAGTTCTGGTTGCTATGGGTCCATTACTTGGAACCCTGACACTGATAATAACCAGAGGTTGGTTGTTCCTGCTTCGATTCGGTTCGGCCGAACCAGTAGTGGAATTGGGTTGCAGAACCAGCAGTGACCCAGGCCTACCATGCTCCAAACTGGTTCCCTCGCCACTGCTGGGGCACTGCCATTTTGGTTTTTAGTGACTGCGTGTGCGCAGTTCCCTGTAAATTGTCCTGCGCATGCACGAAGAAGAATTTACATTGAACAGCATACAGGCGTGCAGTGCAAGGGTTGCGAACCAGTAATAAAACCAGCAGCAATGCACCCCTGATCATAAAGTGTCGGAAGAAGCCACAATACCATCATGGATGGTAGGGCAAGCTCCTGGCAAGTTTGACAGGGCAAGCTTTTATGTATATATAAACAGCCAGGACACCTCACTCTCTGTTGCCCTGATGATGTCGCCTAGCCTGGTCATGAAACATCTGCAAGAAAACAATTGTCATGCCCTCTTCGGAGTCTGAATTCTGCAGGGTAAGATGAGCTGGAACATGAGCTGACAGAGATTGAGAGAGGGGCTCTGTTGGCCTTGGAAGAAACTGGGGAAGGGCAGAGTCAGTCCGGGCAAGGCTTTTCAGAATTAGGAAGGCTTGCAGACAGGGATGAGCAGGAGAGAGAGAGTTCAGGCGAAGAGCAAGGACCACCCCCTCCTGATCCAAGAGCTCGGAGAGAAGAGAGAAGGCGAGAACGACGTACACTGAGATGGCTACGAGAAAGGAGAGCACACCACCCCCTTTTACAAGGCACATCAGGGAACTGAGATTTAAGGAGGTGCTGGTAGGAGGGGCATTTGTCGGGAACAAGCATTGAATCTGTGGAGCTTCGGTTGCCCTTGCCAACGCCTGGAGATGGCTGTACTCTGCCTTATGAAGTTTGCCTGCTTCACTGAACTTCTTGCTGTCATTAATGTTTGGGCTAACCTGGCTTAATGGACTTCTGGTCCTGGTTGCTGTATGGCTAACCTGGCTTAATGGACTACTTGTAGCCAGAGGCTTCAGAAGGTGCTTGTGAGAGCTTTCCTCCATGATTCATAGTGAATGTGGGGATTGGAGCAATAAAGGGGAGTTAGACCTGTTCTCTGGTTATGTTGCTTTCGTGCCACGCCCCGAGTCATCACATCAGCCAACTGCAGGCCCCCATCCGGTCATCGCTTGGATAATTACCCAAGAACTGCAATCATCAGTTCTTTAAACGGGGAGGACAAAATATCTCGTGTTTTTCTGAACACACTTTAAGTTTAGAGGATGAGTAATGGAAACGAGGCGCATTATCTCATCTGAAATATAATTTAGCTTCTTCATCCAGCTGCTGAAAAGCAGATCCTGTGGTCTATGATCAGATAAACGATTTTGCATCTTCCCCAGCAATTGGGCCACTTTCGTTTTTGCATTCTGATTATTCCAGGAAGCACTTAGCGGGTAGATCTTGGCTAAAGTTGTTCTGTGAATCCAAATCACAATTAATTACCATATTTTTTGGACTACAAGACGCACCTTTTTACCCCCAAAAGAGGGTGGAAATCTGGGTGCGTCTTATACACTGAATACAGCATTTTTTTGCCTACTGAAACTCTGTCCCCTTTTCAAAAATGGATGTGCAGAGGGTTTGGGAGGCTTGCAAAGTGCTCTTGGGGGCTGGGAAGGGCAAAAATGAGCAAAAGAATGGGCTGTTTTTGCTCGTTTTTGGCCTCCCAGGCCCCAGGAGCACTCTACAAGCCACCCAAAGCCTATACATGCCCTGTTTTTTGCAAAAAAACGGGCCATTTTTTGCTCGTTTTTGCCCCAGCCCCCAGGAGCACTCTACAAGCCTCCCAAAGTTCTGCATGCCCCCACCCCTTTGGCAAAAAACAAGATGTGCAGAGGGATTGGGAAACCTGCAGAGTGCAAAAACTTTTTTTTTTTAATTTACCTCTTCAAAATCATGGTGCGTCTTATACTCTGGTGCGTCTTATAGTCAAAAAAATACGGTAATTATTTCATGGGGGAAAGGGAAATGTTAACTGTGCCACAGTATCTTGTTTTGTGGGAAATGTGACAGGTGAAAGAACTTCTCGCTTACCATCATGTCCTTGAACACTGTGTGACTGACTGACACCAATGCGGTGACTTTGTTGCAGGATGCCACTTGTGTTAGGCTCATGAGACAATGTAGGAGCCTCTGGGGACACCGTACCAAGGAACAGGGGATCTTGATCCATACTGAAGACTGATGGCAAGGGACCTTGGAGGTCTTCTAGTCCAACCCCCTGCTTAGGCTGGAAACCCTACGCCACTTCAGACAAATGGCTATCCAACATCTTCTTTAAAACTTCCAGTGTTGAAGCATTCACAACTTCTGGAGGCAATTTCTGTTCCACTGATTGATTGTTCTCACTCTCAGGAAATTTCTCCTTCGTTACTACGGTGTGGGCGCACCCGCTACCGAACTGGTAGTGAAGATAATAGGATACCATTACTGATCATCACCCAGCAAGTGTCAACCAAGCTTGGGACTCAGGACAGCCTACAGAGTTACCCCTGCGTGGCCCCATGGGAGTCTGACAACCAATCAGAAGGCAAGCTCAAATTCAAAGCCCAACAGAGGGTATAAATCTTTCTTTCTCTTATTTTTTGCACAGGACTTCAAACCTGTCCGCCATTCAACCATCTTTCCAAGCAGGCTCCATTTTTCCAATGTCTTTCTCCCCACTTGGAACTGAGCCCAGTTCTGACACTTCTTCCAAGTGTCGCAACCCCCCCGTTCCCCCCCCCCGATACTATTTTCTTTCAAAATCTCTTTCCCCCGTTTTCTTGTCCTTGTGACATTTCTTTTTAGAAAGTACAACAACTCTCGTGCATTCGCAGAGTACGATGTCTTTGCAAATAGCAAATTTCTCTGCTCATTCCCCTCATTTCTCTGCTCGGGAAAAGCGTACACCATTTATATAAGCAAGGAAAATCAAGCTGGGCAGTTTTTATTAATAGATACTGTAAATCAGCCAAGAAAGGATTAAGATCGGCTTTGGCGCTAAAATCTTCCGGCGAACTTGGCAAGACTCCAGCGGTGGGAGGAAGTCAAACCCCGGGAATAAAAACAAAGCAGAAAATTCAGCTAGGAGTAAAGAAATTGCACTGAATTAACTAAGCCCCCAAACTACATGTCTATTTCTTGTCCCAACCACGTCGTGTGTCTCACGTCTGCTATTTCTGCCTCAGTTGTGCGCTGTTGTTGTTGTTTTTTCCGCTCACTTTAATGCACAGGGAGGCACTCCTCCCAGCAGTGGGTTTCACTTATTTGTGCCACTGGTTCTCCCCACGGGAGCATGCACTCCTTCTGCGCCTGAGTCTGGACTCCTGTGTATGCGCTTTGCTCATGCGCATGCACCTAGCCTCAAAAACGTGGCTAAATAGGACGGCATAGAACCAGGACGGCCACCCGCAATCTCTGCTACCGGTCTGAAACCGATCTGAACCGGCTGATTACCACTTCTGACTCTGCCGATAGTGGATTTCCAAAGACAGTCTGAGCAACGACTAGAGAAAGGATTGCAGCCCCTTGCCTTAAACAATACAAGCCTTGCTCGACTTATGACCTCAATGGAGCATGACATAAGCACGAGACAGTTCTGTTTTGTTTGATTGAGATGGGAATCAGAGGTGGTATTCAGTCAGTTTGGACCAGTTGGGATTGATTCACCCGAACCGGTAACTCATCCCGGCTCTATACCGTCCCATTTAGGCACATTTTTTAGTCAAAGTGCATGCGCTAATGCTCACATTTGTGAACCTGTAGGGATGGTAAATGAATACCCCCTTCCCCTTTGATGAGGATATTTCAGATTTTATTTGATTCCACAACTGCATGGTTTTTTTTAAATATATACAGATATAAAATTGATATAATTACTAGAGCAATAATTATTGAATCGGTCAAGACTGCAAAAGTGTGTTTCTAAGAGCATAGATCGAAGTCACAAAATAAGACAGGCTGCAAATTACTTGGAAACGTTTCCACCCTCATGTCACCAAGGGATTCATCCAAGTCTGATCTGCTGCATTAAATTATTGACGATACAACAGCGTGACAAAGGCGTAAAACAGTCGAATTAAGAAAACAAACTGTATATTTTAAAAAAAAACAGCCCTCAATAGACAGCAATATTTCACTTCTCTCTGCAAATTCTTAATTTATAATAAAGCCTGTTTTTCTAGATTGTTTTGTGTCACCCTGATGTATTATTATTCATATGCTGGGAAATGTATGTTGATGGCTGTATCTTATTAGGGATAATTTAGTATCTTACACTAATTTACTATCAATTCTCAGAAATACTATTTTCTTTGCCAGATAAGAATGGTGCACTCATGGCGAGATTTTAACGCAACTATCCCAGTGGTGGGATTCAACTGGTATAACAACCCGTTCACTGAGTGTATGCTTTGCACGCACGCAGTGGGTTTGAAAGCAGCTTAAAAACTTACCTTTTACTACAGCCCCAGTGAGGCGCGCCTATCAGCTGGGCTTCAAACAAGGGAAATATAGGTCACTATAGCACAGGTGCAGGCGGGCAGGCTCACCCAAAAAACCAGTCTGAACCGGCTGAATCCCAACCCCTGAACTATCCTGATTGTTGTCACACCCTTTTTTCCTAACTTGTTGAATTTATCTTGAGCATTTTAATGAAAACTCAAACTCACGACCCAAGCATTACCGTATCTTTCGGAGTATAAGACGCACCTTTTTTCCCCTCAAAAAAAGAGGCTGAAAATCTGGGTGCGTCTTATACACCAAATATAGCATTTTTTGCCTCCCAAAGCCCCGCCCCCTTCAGCAAAATGGCTGTGCATTGCCTGTAGGAGGCTTTCAGAGAGCTCCTGGGGGCTGGGGAGGGCAGACATGAGTGAAAAATGGGCCGATTTTTGCTCCCCCCAGCCCCCAGCAGCACTCTATAAGTCTCCATAAGGCTATGCATGCAATTGTTTTGACAAAAAACAGGTTGTTTTTTGCTTGTTTTTGGCCCATCCACCCCCCCAGGAGCACTCTGCAAGCCCCCCCCCCCAGGCTATAAATGCCTTTTAAAAAAAACAGGCCCGTTTTTGTGAAAAACGGGGTTTTTTTAGGTTTGCAGAGTGCAAAAACTTTTTCCCCCTTTCGGAAAGCTCTTTAGTTAAAATGTTTGATGAGAATTAGATTGATCAAGTGCTGTGCCAGCAGAAACAAAGTCTTAGGTGCTGCAGATTGTCAATGATTTCCTTCTCCAGCACATGGATAAATACACCTGGAAACATCTACCTATCTATCTACCTACTTTCTCTCTCCCTACCTACTGCATTTCTCTCTTTCTGTCTCTCTCTATCCCTCTACCTACCTACCTACCTACCTACCTACCCTCTCTCTCTCCCTATCTACTGTATTTCTCTTTCTCTCTCTCCCTCTATCTACCTACCTACCTACTCTCTCACTCTCCCTACCTACCTACTGTGTTTCTCTCTCTGTCTCCCTACCTACCTACTTACCTACTCTTTCTCTGTTTCTCCCTATCTACTGTATTTCTCTATCTCTTTCTATTTCTCTCTCTCTATCCCTCTACCTACCTACCGTGTTTTCCCGAAAATACGCCAGGGGCTTATATTTTTTTGACCCCCGAAATATGGCCTTGGGCTTATTAAAGGGGAGGGCTTATTATTTTTGGGTTGCCGGGCGGCTGCTCCCTTGTGACTGGGTTCCCAAAGAGCCGGGCACAACCTCAGGGTCGAATGGCTGTGTTGCGCTGTCGCAGCAGTAACGCAGCAGCCATGAGGTGACCAAGCTTATGAGCAGCCGCCCGGCAACCCCCCTTTCCAGCCGTGTATAGTGCCGCTGACCGACCTAGCAGTACCCGGAAGGCACCAAGCAACACGAGCGCCTGTTCGCCACCCTCCGCCTCCCGCGGCTCGGTGCCTTCGGAATGCCCCTAGGTGAGTGAATGGGGCTCTGCATGGCTGGAGAGGAGTTACGCAGCGGCTTTTCCTCTCCCCGCTTGCGCGAAGGGCATCTGCGCTGCTGTCGCCGTCCGCCGCTTGGTTTTTTTTTTCAAAGCACGGAGGATGGATGCCGCTCTGGAAGTACGCTCTATGGTTGTGGGCTGCAGATTGTACAACCATAGAGCGTACTTCCAGAGCGGCATCCATCCTCCGTGCTTTGAAAAAAAAAACAAGCGGCGGACGGCGCCAGCAGCGCAGATGCCCTTCGCGTGAGCGGGGAGAGGAAAAGCCGCTGCGAAACTCCCCTCCAGCCATGCAGAGCCCCATTCACTCACCTAGGGGCATTCCGAAGGCACTGAGCCACGGGAGGCGGAGGGCGGCGAACAGGCACTCGCGTTGCTTGGTGCCTTCAAGGTACTGCTAGGTCGGTCAGCGGCGCTGTACCCGGCTGGAAAGGGGGGTTGCCGGGCGGCTGCTCATAAGCTTGGTCACCTCATGGCTGCTGCGTTGCTGCTGCGACAGCGCAACACAGCCATTCAACCCTGAGGCTGTGCCCGGCTCTTCGGGAGCCCGCTCGCAAGAGAGCAGCTGCCCAGCAACACCCCCCTCTTCAGCTGGGCACAGCGCCGCTGACTGACCTAGCGGTACCCCGAAAGCACCAAGCAACGCAAGCGCCTTTGCCCCCACCTCATTCCCGTGGCTTGGTGCCTTCGGGATACTGCTAGGTCGGCGAGCGGTGCTCTGCCTGGTCGGAGGGGGGGGGATTGTCCAGAGGGTTTATTTTTGAGGGTGGGCTTATATTTTTGCGCACGCGAAAAATGTCGCAAGGGTTTAGTTTCAGGACAGGTTGTATTTTCGGGGAAACACGGTACCTACTTTTTTTAAAAAATTGCCTCTTCAAAATCTTGGTGCGTCTTATACTCTGGTGCGTCTTATACTCCGAAAAATATGGTATTCATTTTGTCTGCAACATGTTATTTACAATATGGTAGCAAAAGAGATGAATCATGAGGACCCTGAATAAAAGCTTAAAATGTATTTGAAGGTTCAAACAGCAATCAATGAATCAGAAAGGTTTAACAGTAGGCCCCTTTAAACTAATGCATTAAGAGCATGTTTATTTTTATTTCTCCAACATCACTGATTAACATGAAAACAGAAGATTTTGAGATCATCAAACCAGTTTCACAATCCGCTGATAATTTTTTTTGCATTTCACAGAAATAACCCTGGCAAACATCAATTAGTTGAAGGTTGGTGTCATTTAACAATATAAGGCATATTTACATCATCCTTACAAAAAAAAAAAACACACACACACACACAGCCATACACAAATCCTCATAAAGTCCAAAGGCATTTTACAAGTTATAATCTTGGCAATGAACAAAATATTTATCTCAGCAGCACGCAACTCTTTGTTCCTTCGTGTGAGCTATTTGTCCCTATTGAGCTCAGGCAAAATGGAAGTTTCTTTCATTGTGCTAACTTTTAAAAATGTGTTTGTGCCAAATTCTATCCCGTCTCTTTAGATCAGAGATCAGAGAACCAAGGGTGGCCCCTTTATGACTTGTGGACTTCAACTCCCAGAATTCCTGAGGCCGCCATTTTAAAATGAAAGTTTCTAAGGCAGAGCTGGGGAATTATGGCCCCTTTATGACTAGTGGACTTCAACTCCCAGAATTCCTGAGGCCGCCATTTTAAAATGAAAGTTTCTAAGGCAGAGCTGGGGAACTATGGCCCCTTTATGACTTGTGAACTTCAACTCCCAGAATTCCTGAGGCCACCATTTTAATATGTAAGACTCAGGTTCAAGGGCAGAGGTGGGAAATGATGGCCCTTTTATGACTTTTGGACTCCAACTCCCAGAATTGCTGGCTCAGGAATTCTGGGAGTTGAAGTCCACAAGTCATAAAAGAGCCATTGTTCCTCATGCTGGCTCGGGAACAGTGATGGGATTCAGCCGGTTTGGACTGGTTCGGGTGAACTGGTTATTAAATTGCTGGCTGGCCCCGCCCCTACCAGGAGTCCCCACATGCCCCATTTTTGCTCCCAGGGAGGTGCAGGGAGACCTACTAGGCCCAAAACAGCACTCGGGAGGTGCCTCCTGTGGCCCATTTTTACTCCCAGGGGGGTGCAGAGAGGCCTACTAGGCCCAAAATGGGGCATGGCGGTGGTGTTTTCCCCCTCCCCCACTGCCCATTTTTGCTCTCAGGGGGGTGCCCACCATGGCCACGCCCACCCAGCTGGTCATTGGGGCAGAGAACCAGTTGTTAAATTATTTGAATCCCATCACAGCTTGGGAATTCTGGGAGTTGAAGTCCACAAGTCATAAAAGTGTCATCGTTCCCCACCCCCGGCCTTAGACCCATCCTTTTGCGCTGTGGATCTTTGTATCACTGCTATTATGTATATAAAATGGCGGAGCGACCCGATGATAGATTGATTCCATGGATGAGAAGGCTTAACCCCCAAACGTCTTCACCATGCACTTGTTTAACTATTATAAAAAGGATCTAGGTTTTCATTAATTGTATATCCTTTTTAAAAAGAAAAAAAAAAGTCAACCCATGTCCGATCCAACATCCAGTTCACGAAAAGAAGAAAAAGCCTCAGAACTCCAAGGAGTACATCCACAAGTAACCGGCAATGGAATTAGACACTTAAATCACCAGGGACATGAGATTCAATATCGGGGGGGGGGGGCAACTATAGCCCGTATTTTTGCAACAGTTCAGATTGCCACGGGCGTTTCCTTTCTGGAAAATCGTCAGGGATGTGAATATTTTTCAAATCCTGAATGCATTTTTTCATCTCTTCCTCGACGCTAACCTTCTCCGAGACCTTTTTCTTGGAGAGGTTCGTTTCTCTGGACTTACTCATCAGAGTCTGGAAAAGTTCACTGTTGCGACGTTTATCCGGTGGGGGCATTTTCTGGACCGGAGCTTTCTTTGACGGGCGATCCAACGTCAGAGTGTTGGAATCGTGGCCCGTGGGCTGCTGAGCGCTAGTGGCATTCTCTTGAGGTGTGCTGGCTTCGGAGTGGCTCTCGCAACTGGAGGTGGACAATTCGTTGCAGGATGTCCCACTCTCGCTCCCCTGGCCCGTCCCCTTTTCGTGTTTCCGATCTTCGTCCTCTTGCTTGGGAGACACCGTTCTCTGGGGTGGCCCTAATAGACAAAAAGGGGTCAGATTGTTAGGGGGAAACAGCCAATCTGCAAATGTTTTCAATGTTCTGTAAGTTATTTTTTTTTAAAGAAAGAAACACACAACTACGAAAGAGGAGGTGGTTGGAAGGAAAATCCATCTAGTTCAGTTCCAAGCTGGGAGAAAGACGCTGGAAATAAAATGGAGGTGGATTGGAAAGATAATAATAATAATAATAAATTGAATTTATTAGCCGCTCCCTTTCCAAGTAGGACTCGGGGCGGCGTACAATGGAGCATATAAAACATAGAAAATGTATAAAAACACATAGACATACATACATACCAAACACATATACACATACACGGACACGGACACGGAGGAGGTAACAAATTACATCATATAGACAGTTAAAATTAGCATTAAAATACCCCAATTGTAAGAACCCAATATGTAATTAAAAATTTAACGTTTAAAAGACAATTTAAAAAACAGTTAGGAGGAATAAGAGAAAAATTACGATTGAGCCAGGCCAGATAATTGAAAGAGGTGGGTCTTCAGCTGTACACGGAAGGATGGTTTAAGGATGAGCCGAACCAACAGAGAGAGAGAGAGAGAGGGTGGGTGGGTGGGAGGGAGGGAGGGAACATGCAGTTCTGGGAAAGCTGACAAATGAATAGGGTAGGGTAGGGTAGGGTAGAATAGAATAGAATAGAATAGAATAGAATAGAATAGAATAGAATAAGAATAGAGTAGAGTAGAGTAGAGTAGAGTAGAGTAGAGTAGAGTAGAGTAGAATAGAATAGAATAGAATAGAATAGAATAGAATAGAATAGAATAGAATAGAATAGAATAGAATAGAATAGCAGAGTTGGAAGAAATCTTAGAGGTCTTCTAGTCCAACCCCCCTTCCTAGGCAGGAAACCCTGCACCACAGGAAACAGACAAATGGTTATCCAACATCTTCTTAAAAACTTTATAAAAAAGGGATAGAATCAAGATCACGTGAAATGTAAATACCACTTTATAAGGCCTTGGTAAGGCCACACTTGGAATACAGCATCCAGTTTTGATCACCACGATATAAAAAAGTTGTGGAGAATCTAGAAAGAGTGCAGAGAAGAGCAACAAAGAGGATTAGGGGACTGGAGGCTAAAACACATGAAGAACGGTTGCAAGAACTGGGTATTGTCTAATCTAATGAAAAGAAGGACTAGGAGTGACAGGATAATGGTCTTCCAATATATGAAATTTTGCCACAAAGAAGAAGGAGTCAAGCTATTCTCCAAAGCACCTGAAGGCAGGACAAGAAGCAATGGGTGGAAACTAATCCAGGAGAGAAGCAACCTAGAACTAAGGAGAAACTTCCTGACAGTTAGAACAATTAACCAGTGGAACAACTTGCCTCCAGAAGTCATGAATGCTCCAACACTGGAGGTTTTCAAGAAGAGATTGAACAACCATTTGTCTGAAATGCTATAGGGTCTTCTGCCTGAGCAGGGAGTTGGACTAGAAGACCTCCAAGGCCCCTTCCAACACAGTGCTATTCTGTTATTCGGCATAATTCTTCTGTTAATCAAAACAGATTGCACCGTGAATGCTACGATTTTAATCCCCCAATCCCCCAAGGCCAATGTGTCCAAAAGATAAGAAGCAGTAACTGCTTTGACTGCAATTTTTTTTTTAAAAAAAAAGGCAGTTCTAATTCACTTTGCCTTTTTTTTTTTATGGCCTCCCACTTGGATCAGCACCATGAATGCCTCGCCTACAGCAGGAATAAAATTAGCTACCGCGAGACTGACAGACTGGCGCTACCCACCATACGGCTCAATCGCGTAATTATTAGCAAGCCATTTGGACTGAATTGGAATTTCATTCTTTCAAAACCTCCATAGTTTCAGTTGTAGCATGATAAGCACTATAAAACAACTGAAGGAGTCCTGAAATGTGACAGATAAGATGTTCTGGTCTTCGTTTCTGTAAGACATTCAGGCCAGGGGTGGGACATGGCCATGGGGGACATGGCCTACTCAGCCTCCTGCACTACTCAGCAGGGGGGTGTTTTTGACCTCTCCAGGCTCCGGAGGCTTTTGTCGAGCCTCCGGGAGGGTGAAAACAGCCTCCCCCACCCCCAGGGATCCGAAGGCTGGAAACAGGCCCATTTCCAGACTTCTGGAACTTCCGGGAGGCCCATTTTTCTCCTTCCCCAGGCTCCAGAGGCTTTCTTTGAGCCTCTGGGAGGGTGAGAATGCCCTCCCCATAGCTCCAGAGGCCCTCCGGAGGCTGGAAAGAGGCTCGTTTCTGGACCTCTGGAACTTCGGGGAGGCCTGTTTTTCACCCTTCCAGAGCCTCCATGCAGGTCCTGCACTTAATTAGCATCTAAAACGGGCCACATGGAGACTCCTGGGAGCGGCAGGGTGGGGTGGGCGTGGCCAGCCAGTCCTTGCAACTACCAGTTTGCCGAACCAGATGTAAAATTAGTATCCGGCTCATCCAAATTGGTTCAAACCGACTGAATCCTACCCCTGCATTCCCATTGTATTGCTTCAATGGGAAAAATGAACAGAAGCAATTAAAAACATTGGGGAGGAAGCACCATCCAGACTGCTCCATTCACAAGTTCACATTGTCATTAAAGTTTCACTATACTAAACCAGCAGTCTACAGGTAGTCCTCGACTTATAACAGTTCATTTAGTGACCATTGGAAGTTACGACAGCACTGGAAAGGGTGACTTAGGACTGTTTTTTCCTCACTTATGACCATTGCAACATCCCCATGGTCATGTAATTTACATTCGGATGCTTGACAACCGACTCACATTTATGACGGTTGTGTCCCGGGGTCATGTTGCAACCTTCTGACAAGCAAAGTCAAGGGGCAAATCAGATTCACTTAACAACCGTGTTACTAATTTAACAAGTGCAGAGAGTCTCTTAACAAACAGCTCAAGAAAAGTCGTAAAATGGGGCAAAACTCACTCAACAAATTTCTCACTTAGCAACATAGATTTTTGGCTCAATTGTGGTCATAAATGGAAGACTACCACTGTTCCTGTTGCTAATTCAGAAAACAATCCCATGTGAAGAGCAATGCTCTGTTTTTCATCTTTGAGAAAGAAATGAAGGATGGTCCAAGCCATATATCTCAATCTTCGCAAACTTGAAGATGTTCGGACTTCAACTCCCAGAATTCTGCCGGCTGGGGAATTCTGGGTGTTGAAGTCCACACAGCTTTAGTTGCCACAGTGGAGAAACACCCTTCTAAAAACTGATGATGTTGAAAATAAGTGAGGAGAGGTCTGGAATAGAAGGTCGCTTCGGATCTCCAGACTCCAAAAGATAATTTGAAAAGATAAATTACTCACTACAGGACGAAGACTGAAAATCTCTACAGACTTTTAGCTATACAATTTCGGATGAACACCTTTTGAATGTTGTGGGAGTAGAAATAGATTTCCAGAGGGAAAAAATTGCAAATTACAGGAACCATTTGCACCATTCAGGTGACCCTGAGGACACAGAGAATCCTCCAAGTGGCCTCAATGACTCTCCAAAAGGATGCAAATGACCAGCTGTCTGCAAGGTGCATCAATCCTTCCATTCCCCAACATCCAGTCAGAGCTGAAGAAGCTTCTTGGAATGAGAAGCGAAACGCCTTCAAAGAAAAACCAGAGAGTCCATTGGCTTCCTGAAAAAAGCACCTTTGGGACACCACACAACCTGGATTGAGAATCTCTACAGATTTTACAAATTACTCAAGCATTCGGAGAAAACAATGTGAAGCGACGCATATATAAGACTCAGGTGTGACTCCCAAAACGAACAGCCGATGTATGAGTGTGTGTGTCTAGCAATGAAATGCCGGAGCTGCGTGGGTTAATCTAACAAATACGTCTTAATATTCTCTGCAACTTTCTGGAGACGCCAGTAAAAGTCCCGGTATAAACAATGGATGTACTTTTTCCTCTCCTATGCTATAATAAAGATTGCCTGACTAACCATTTCAAGGGTTTATTTCATTCAACACGAAATAATTACTAGACTTGTCGTTTGCAGGCAGTGTTTGTGCTTTCACTTTAATCAAGGTTTGTACTTTTTATCCAGTCCAGGAAGATTATATTTTATTAGCTTCAGCAAAAGCTGTTGCTATCCTCAGCCAAAGTCAATGCAGCTTCTTTTTAAAACGCTAATAAACACAGAAACAGCCTAATAAAAATCATTTAAGGTTGCAGCTCTAAGCCCTGGATCTATCCAAACGTCGCCTCTGAATCATTTTGGATGGCACAATTCAGACAAATGAAGACAATTATTATTTGCCATGCTTTTACATTGCTTAAAAAGAATTATTTGGGTGGCACGCAGTTAAACATGTAATACAGGGTAGGTCTTGACTTACGACCACAAATGAGCCCAATGTCGGGGTTCCAAATAGCATCCAAAACTAAATCAGAGTCTAAGCAAAGTATTGCTCAAAATTCCAATTTGGCACATTTGGGAAAACCCGAATCTGAAGGCTTCCCGGTTTTCCCCACCCGGTTGAAACTTTAAGATCTTGTCCCCCACACCCACAAGTCCATCCCACGGTCCAATCTCCCACTACCATGCTGGCAGTTCTACCCATCCAGTTCCGGTCAAGTGCAGAGGTGCAGACAAAGGATGACCTTAGCTTTCTAGAAAGAATGTTGTTATGGCTACATATCATCTAACTCTGTTCAATCCCTCTCCCATTTTCCCACCGTAGAAAATGCACAGTAGAATAATAGAAAGTGTGGCAGGCCAAAGATCCAAAAGAAAAGATGGCTGCAGGCCTGACACCCAAAATTTCTGTTACAAAGTGAGACATTCATGAAGCGAGTCCTGTCCCATGTTATGATCTTTTTTTTTTGCCACCCTTGTCCAGTGAATCTCTGCAGCTGTTAACTTTGCAATATACAGTTGTTTTGCTCCATTTTACAACCTTTCTTGCCCCTGTTGTTAAGTGAATCACCGTAGTTGCTAAGTTAGTAATACAGTTGTTAAGTGAATCTGGCTTCCACATTGACTTTGCCTGTCCGAAGGTCACAAAAAGGGATCAGGTGACCTCGAGAAAGTGCAACCGTCATAAATATGAGTCAGTGGCCAAGCATTTGAATTTCATTCACTTGCCCATGGGGATGATGCTATGCTGGTGTTAAAAATAGTCTTAAGTCACTTTTTTCTGGGTCGTTGTAACTTCGGTCGCTAAATGAACTGTTATTAATTGAGGACTACATGGGCTAGAAGACCTCCAAGGTCCCTTCCAACTCTGTTATTCTATTCTCTATTCTGTTCTATTCTATTCTCTATTCTATTTTATTCTATTCTATTTTTATTCTATTCTATTTTTTATTCTCTTCTCTATTCTATTCTATTCTCTATTCTATTCTATTCTCTATTCCATTCTCTACTCTATTCTTCCCATAGTCTATTCTATTCTATTCTTCCCATAGTCTATTCTATTCTTTCCATAGTCTATTCTATTCTATTCTCTATCCTATCCTATTCTATCCTATCCTATTGCTATTGTTACTCTATTCTATTCTTTCCATATTCTACTCTATTCTATTCTATCCTATGCTATTGCTATTGCTACTCTACTCTATTCTAATCTATTCTCTAACCTATCCTATCCTATTGCTATTGCTACTCTATTCTATTCTATTCTTTCCATATTCTACTCTATTCTATTCAGTTCTATCCTATGCTATTGCTATTCTATTCTATTTTATTTTATTCTATTCTATTCTCTATTCTATTCTTTCCATATTCTATTCTATTCTCTATCCTATCCTATTGCTATTGCTACTCTACTCTATTCTATTCTATTCTCTAACCTATCCAATCCTATTGCTATTGCTATTGCTACTCTATTCTATTCTATTCTATTCTATTCTTTCCATATTCTACTCTATTCTATTCTGTTCCGTTCTATCCTATGCTATTGCTATTGCTATTCTATTCTATTCTATTTAAAGGAGCAAATGTCCATGTTATAAATCGAGGAGTATCTTTATAAAGAAGTAAAAGAAAAGGAAAAACATAAAATGTGTACACAAAATTGCAGAACAGGTAAAATAGAGCAGTGTAGAATTTGGCTCCCAAACTAACAGACAATCAGTGCAGATAATTACGCTAATAAAGGAGAAAGTTTGCAGCTCGGAGTTGAATATGTGGTCTTCTTGGTGGTCTCTGAGCTAAGCAGACCAAAAGACCCCACAACCCCAGAAGGAAAAAAACAGGACTCATCTACAACATACAATGTAAGGACTTGCAACAGTCACTGTGCAGGACAAACAGGCAGAAGATTGGCTGGATGCATTCAGGAACACCAACTGGCAGTCAGAAGGCAGGACGAAAATTCTCTAATTTCACAACATCTAGATTAAGACGCTGAACTTGTCGCTCAGAAAGGTCAGCCGTTCGGTGGTTCGAATCCCTAGCACCGCATAATGGAGTGAGCTCCCGTTCCTTGTCCCAGCTTCTGCCAACCTAGCAGTTCAAAAGCACGTAAAAAATGCAAGTAGAAAAACAGGAACCACCTTTGGTGGGAAGGGAACAGTGCTCTGTGCGTCTTCAGCATTGAGTCATGCCAGCCACATGACCATGGAGACGTCTTCGGACAGCGCTGGCTCTTCGGCTTTGAAACGGAGATGAGCGCTGCCCCCTAGAGTCAGGAACGACTGGCACATACGTGCGAGGAGAACCTTTACCCTGAATGGCCTTCTGTGTTTAAGGTGAGGCGCTGCAATCATTTCTCAAGACTATGCAAAAGAGACCATCAACCAGCCCAAAAGGAAACCAAAGGACTCCACTACTCCAACCAGTAATCAGCACTTGGATCGGTTTAGATCAACTCCAAGGTTAACATCAGACCAACAATCAAGTCAACGACACCCCAATCACGAAACTGGCAAAGAAGCCAAGAGAAAAACAGCCCAACCCAAGAATCTCTAAGACCAACACTGACAGGGCAAGCCACTAGGATGTAAACACTGGCAGCACACCGCACTCATTAGCACTGATGATGTTACCTACTTGGGTACGGAAACGTCCGCAAGAAAGCAAGAAATGCCCTCGGATGACGAAGTGTTGACGTAATGTGATTCTATCAACCAGCCACAGTTAAGTTCTTTCTGTTTTAAATGATAACACGGAGTGAATTTCATCCCACTCCCCCTATCCTCTCCCACTTATTAAAACCAAAATTCATAACCCATTTTATCACGCCGTCCTCAACGCGCTCTTCTTATTAACATGTTCCAGCGTTAATAAAAGCTGGTACATTTTTGCAATCACCGCACATGTTCATCATTTATACATAATTCATTCTTACATTGCTTGAGCCCCATTATCCTCTTATCCATATTAAATCTTTCTCTTAATTGTGCATATGAAAACCATCGGAAAGGACATTCCTCTACGGGCATTGTTCTCTTGGCTTCATTTTAACTTCTCCCCCTTCCTTTATTAGTACATCTTGATCTGTTGCCCATTTCTATCTGCTATGGCTCCCCCCCCCCACACACCCTCTTTCCCCTGGAATTGTCTTCCAATGGTTTAATACAAATATTAAAAAGCAGCGGGAGATGGGAGGAAATAAAAGGGAGCCCCTGAAGAAAACTGTAGCATAATCCACCAACATTGGAAAGATTAAAGTAGCAGTCCTTGTATTTCCTTGGAGTCTCCACCCAAGGAAGAACACAGAACGTAGAATAACAGAGGAATGGAATGGAATAGAAGAGAAAATAGAAGAGAAGAGGAAGAGGAATAGAATAGAGGAATGGAATGGAATAGAAAATAGAATAGAATGGGAATAGGAATGGGAATAGGAATAGAAATAGGACTAGAATAGAGGAATGAAATAGAATAGAAAATAGAAAATAGGAATAGGAATAGGACTAGAATAGAGGAATGGAATGGAATAGAAAATAGAATAGAATAGCAATAGGAATAGAAAAGAAGAGTGGAATAGAATAGAATGGAATGGAATGGAATGGAATGGAATGGAATGGAATAGGAATAGGAATAGGAATAGGAATGGAATAGACTAGAGGAATGGATTGGAACAAAATAGAATAGAATAGAATAGAATAGAATAGAATAGAATAGAATGGGAATGGGAATGGGAATGGAGGAATGGAGGAATGGAGGAATAGAGGAATGGAATGGAACGGAATAGAATAGAATAGAAAATAGAATAGAATAGAATAGAAAAGGAATAAGAATAGACTAAAGGAATGGAATGGCATGGAATAGAAAATAGAATAGGAATAGGAATAGAATAGAGGAATGGAATGGAATAGAAAATAGAATAGAATAGAATAGAATAGAATAAAATAAAATAAATAGAATAGAATAGGAATAGGAATAGGAATAGGAATAGGAATAGGAATAGGAATAGGAATAGGAATAGAGGAATGGAATGGAATGTATAGGATAGGATAGGATAGGATAGGATAGGATAGGATAGGATAGGATAGGATAGGATAGGATAGGATAGGATAGGATAGGATAGGATAGGATAGGATAGGACAGGACAGGACAGGACAGAACAGGAGAATGGAATGGAACCTTGGCACAATCGCCATGAACACAGGAACAAAATTCAGACGCTTGGCCACTGACACATATTTATGACGGTTGCAGCATCCTGGAGTCACGCAATCCCCCTTTCGAGACCTTCTGACAAACAGAATCATCAGGGAAGCCAGATTCGCTTCAAAACCTTGTTACTCACTTAACAACTGTGGTGATTCACTAAACAACAGGGGCAAGGAAGGTCATAAAATGGGGCAAAGCTCGCTTAACGAATGTCTCTTAGCCATTTTGGGCTCGATTTTGGATGTAAGTCGAGGAGTATTGTATATTACCCTATCGTGCAGCAACATGAGGTCTGCAACAATGTAGATGTCGAAATATTTATTGGCTTATAAGACGCATCTTTTTCCCCGCTAAAGGAGGGTGAAAATTTGGGTGCATCTTATACACTGAATGTAGCCCCACCCACCCACCGTCCCCCACCCTTTGGCCTCTGCCTCCCAGAAATTTACCTCCTTGCAGCAAACGGGCAAAATGCATCTTGCAGAGGCTGCAATAGGCTATAGCAATCCCTGCAGCCTGAAACAGCTGATCATTGGGAGGCCCAGGCTGAAATTGAAAGTGAAACTTGCTGTTTGCTGCAGAAGGCAAATTGCTGGGAGGCAGAGGCGGATTATTTTTTCTTTTGCTAATCAGGCTGTTTGCTGCAAGGAGGTAAGTCAATAACTATAAATGCCTATAGAATGTTCAAATTATTAGGCTTATTTTTTAAAAGACTGCTTTATTATTGTTCTAGACAGCTTAACAAAATGAAGAAGCTTTTTAAAATAAATGCTTGATCTGAAGAGGCCCAGTGCTATTGTACCTTCTTTTAAATAGCAGAGAATAACGTATACTTCCAGAAATCACATCAATTTTAACAGCATCTGTGCAAGTATAGTCTGAAATGTGACACTACAAACAGTGTATATTGTCTGTGCTGTTTGCTGTTTGTTGCAAGGAGGCAAATTGCTGGGAGGCAGAGGCAGATTTTTTCCCCTTATTTTCCACCCCAAAAGCTATGTGGGTGTTATACTTTGGAATGTCTTATACCCCCCAAAATATGACAAATTTCATTACAAAATTCTGACCCCATTTGCACAAAAGAGATGATGAATTCCTATTACACAGAGTCCTTAAAAGGCAGAATAATTAACATTTCTGAAGGATAGGGCTGAGTGTGTTTACCAGTAGCCACTTCTCTCACACAAAAAATGCATTCCACCCCCACCCCCCAAACAAAAATTATTGCTAAAGTGATTAAGAAAGCCGAGGTAACAGGATAATGAGTTGAAGAACATAGTCTAATTGGTCATGAAATGTCAATATTTCAATAAATGTGCGCCTGGAAGTTCGTTATATTTAATTAGCCTCTCTCTCTCCTTCTATTCCTCCTTGAAAGCTACAAATAAAGAAAAGGACTAATTGCCAACGGTTGCAAAACATTCGTGCACTGATTTATCAAAAATAAGACAAATCCATGGAATAATATGTTTTGGAGAGATAAAGAAAACCTATTAAAACAGCTTGACTTGTTAGGCTAGTGCCATTTAATACTAGGCATAAGTGATCTTTCAAATTCGATCCTAGGTAGAGGCAGGTATTCCTCTCTCTGGGCACGATGAGAATATATCTCCTGAATGTAACTCCGTATTGGCGACAGGGAAGGGCATCCGGCCAGTAAACACTCAGCTCCATTCAGTTGCCCAGACTCCACCCTGCAAGGGATTACGGGGTCGTTAAAAGACGGTGATGATTTTTAGCATTGGCTCTTCCCACTGGGTGATCTTTTTTTTTTTTTCAATTTGCAATTTCTTCCCCAGAGTTCAGCAGCGATGCGTGCAAAATTTTGGCATGTGATTCTCATCGTCAGTAGTGTCAGGTTTGACACAGTGGCAAATTGATTCCGTATTGAATCAATATGGGTGCATATGTTGCGCATGTACACAATTTTGGCACACCTTTAGAAAAAGGCTAGCCATCACTGTTGTAGGTCATCTAGTCCAACCTCTCGGCCAATCAGGAGACCCTACACCATTTTTTGACAGATAGCAGTCCAGTCTCTTCCTGAAAGCCTCCAGGGACAACTTCTGAAGGCAACTTCTGTCCCATGGGTTGATTGTTCTCACTGTCAGAAAATGTCTCCTTATTTCCAGGTTGAATCTCTCTCCTTGATCAGTTTCCGCCCGCTTTCACCAGCTTCAATAAAATCCCTCCATTTCATCGATCTGCTTAACCATAAAAGTTTCGGAAAGTGCCTGCAGCATCTGTTCCTAGGAGAGCAGAGTATTTTTAGACGAATGGATGAACAGAAAAAGACATCTTGATTGTAGAAACAGCTGACATGGAAGCATTCAGTGAGGCTGACATGGATATTCCTTTCCTTTTTCCAAAGCCAAATAGAGGGAATTATTCTTGGGGGGGGCAAGAAATGAGTTCAGGATAGTTTCTTTCTCTCTTTTTTTTTGTAATCTATTGAAGACAACATTGATTATAGATGCTTAACGACAAGGCAGGAAACCAGTTTTCCTGTCAACAGTGAAAGTCAGCAAGAGATTAAACAGATGGCCAGCCGTGGGATTATTGTGTTCCTTGAAAAGACATTAAAATGTAAACACTCACAGCTTGCGTTTATGACATACAGTCTTCGTAGATGCGGCCCAGTCAAACTGACTCAAGAATGAAAAGAAATGCAGATTAAAAAGAAGCACCCGTAGACAGGGGTGGGATTCAAAAGTTTTAGTGACCGGTTCTTTACCCAGCTCCTAGATGGGCAGGGGCATGGTGGGTGTGGCCTAGTTGGCCTTTTGAACCACAGTGGGGGGAGAGGGGCATTTTCACAATCCCCAAGCTCCACAGAACCTTACTTCATATGGGTCGCAATGGCACAGTGGCTAAGACGCTGAGCTTGTCGATCAGAAAGGTTGGCAGTTCGGCGGTTCGAATCCCTAGCGCCGCGTAACGGAGTGAGCTCCCGTGACTTGTCCCAGCTTCTGCCAACCTAGCAGTTCGAAAGCACGGAAAAAATGCAAGTAGAGAAATAGGAGCCACCTTTGGTAGGAAGGGAACAGCATTCCATGCGCCTTCGGTGTTGAGTCATGCCGGCCACATGACCACGGAGACGTCTTCGGACAGCGCTGGCTCTTCGGCTTTGAAACGGAGAGGAGCACCGCCGCCTAGAGTCGGGAACGACTAGCGCATATGTGCGAGGGGAACCTTTACCTTTAGCCTACTATTTCTGTGTCAATGCCAACATGCAGTCCTCCTTGTACAGTAAAAAAGAATCTTCCTTGTTGTTTACAGTGCATTAAACATAAGAGTTAAGATATTAGTCAGCAGCTTAATGCCAAGTGGCTTAATGGCAAGAATTATTCATTGAAACACGCAGCTATTCATTAAACCTCCCACATTCTTAAGTGCCTAACAACTACGTTAACAGTAGGGACTTTAATTTTTTCCCTCCTTTTAATTTTCCTGTTATTAACCACTGCACTTCAAAGGCTAATTCCTATCTCGGTGAGGGTGCAGATTTCGGAAATGCAGTAACAGCCAATATTGTTCATGGTCAGCAAATTAAACATAGCGGTCGACTCCAATTATCGTAATAGAGATGGAAGGGACCTTAGATGTCATCTAGTCCAACTCCCTGCTAAGACAAGAGATCCTGTACGAATTCAGACAAATAGTTGTCCAATCTTAAAAGCCTCATCACCCAAACTAGAGAAACAAGGATCAATGAAGGAAGTCAATAAAGCCCAAAAATAGTAGTTAAGGAAAATTAACACACACACACACACACACACACATATATATGCACTCAAGAGAGTTTAAATTTACTCAAGGTAATCACCCAATATAGCAGATAGATGAGTAAAATAAGAGGGTTAAAAATGGCGAAACGCAAATGAAAAATATTAGAAGGGGAAATAACATAAGGAGAATTGTGTCGATTGGTAATTGCTATTAGAAAGAACAGGAAGTTTCTGTTCGTACTGTATTGTGTAAATGTAGTGTACGTCTAAGTTTTGTGTGTGTGTGTATTTTGTATGTTTGTAAATAAATAAAAATATTTTTTTTTAAAATGGAAAAAAAGGAGATGGAACGCATTGCATTGTGGGTATGGATACATGTGTGCGTACGATTTCGGCACGGGAGGACAAAAAGGTTATCCATCACCGCCCTAGTTGGCAAATCGGGGTTTTTGTCTTACAAACCAATTTGGAATATTGAATTTCTTTCCCCCTTGCTGTCTCCTTGTGGCTCATCCCGAGAATGTCGTGGACATATCACATTAATATACAGGCCATCATTAACGCGATTGTGCGTTTAAGAGTAGATCTGTGCAGGGTGGTGATGGGATTGTGCATTTAAGTAGCGGTTGGTGTGTGCTTTTTTCCCGGTAGATGGTGTGTCCTAGGGAGCCATTCGTTTTTTTGTAGATTAGGACGTCCAGAAAGGAAAGTTGGTTGTTAGCTTGTATTTCCATGGTGAATTGTATTTTGGGGTGTAGGCTGTTGAGATGTGTGAGGAAGTTGTCCAGTTTTTCCTTCCCATGTGGCCAAATTACGAAAGTGTCATCTGCGTATCTAAGCCAGAGTTTGGGTTTGTGTTCAGATTTATCTAAGGCGTTGGTTTAAAAATGTTCCATGTATAAGTTTGCGATGATGGGTGAGAGGGGTGATCCCATGGATGCTCCTTCTATCTGTTTGTATCTTTGTCCATTATGGATGTGTTGGTTAGGCAGTGGTTGGTCAGGTCCAGGATGTGTTTAGGGGGGTTGTGTTTGTTCTGGAAAGCTGTCAAGGCTTCTTTTATAGGCACTTGGGTGAAGAGGGATATGACATCGAAGTTCACGAGTAGGTTGCTGGGTTGTAGGTTTTGTTTCTTTATTGTTTCTGTGAAGTGGAGTGAGTTTTGTATGTGTGAGGTGATGGATTCTGCGTAGGGTTGGAGTTGTTGAGCCTATAGAGCTGACTATGGGTCTGAGTGGTGTTCCTTTTTTGTGTATCTTGGGGAAGCCATAGAGCTTGGGGCATCTGGAAGATTTCTCTCTGCAAAGATCCAGTAAAGATGATTCTTTGCTGGATCTCTTCATTGATGGGAGAGGCTTTTATTTTGGATTTGGTGGTTTTTTCCAGGTAGATGGGGGGGGGGGGGGTCCTGTGGTTTAGAGGTTTTTAAGCGGGGTCTTGGAGTAGATTGAATAGTTTGGCTTGGTAGTCACCACAGTGGCATTTCCTTTGTCTGCTGGGAGAATGATTATGTTGTTGTCTTTTCTCAGGTTGGTGAGTGCTATTTCTTCTTGTTGCTGTAAGTTGCTTCTGGGTGGATTGCTGGAACAGAGGACATTGGTGACTTCAAGTCTGATTTTATTGGCTTCATCTGGGTTGATTTTGGTGAGTGTAGCTTCAACTCCGCATATGATGTCTTCCATGGGGATGCGTCTGGGGGCAACTGCAAAGTTGAATCCTTTGGAAAGGACATTGGTTTCTGCTATGGTGAGGGTCCTGTCTGATATGTTATGTACTGTTTGTTTCATGAGTTGCTGTGGAGGGGGGTTGGACCTCTGGTGTTTTTCTAGTCTGTGGAGTTTGTTGGTGTGTGTGTGTCTGTCTTGTGGGAGGTTTCTGTTTCAGCTCTCCAGAGGGTTAATTGTTTGGATTTGTCCCAGAGTGCTGGGTGGATTTTGTTGCTGAGTTTGAGGTGAAGAGCGAGTAGGTCCCTGTTGATTTGGTCTAGTAGGAATGTTTTCCTGTGGAGTTCGTTTCTAATTAGGGCTAATTCAGTTCTTTTCAGGACCCTTTTGGCGGGTGAGGTTTTAGAATGGAATTTTAGTTGGAAGCATTTGGGGATCATCTTTTTGTCTCGGCAGTTGTATTATGGAAGCCATCAAAATAGAGAAACACCCACACAACATGAATAAACGTGACGATACCTCCCACCTACCAGACATCTGGAAACTAGCCCTAGTCACCAAACGGGTCCCAGCCACGAAAACCAACACAACACCCAGAACAACACAGGACGCAACCACCAATCATCCTCACCAGACTCAAACCCAAACCCATCCCATAGACCAAATGCAACCACCATCCAGAAGCCAACCACGGTGGCATCACCAAAAACCCACCTGTTCAATTTAGCTGGCCTGGTCTAATTCCAGCTTCCCACCCCAGGACTGTATTTTTAAATTCGATGGGTTGGTTTTAGGCGTGTTTTAATTTTTAACAAGTTGTACAGGGCTTTAGGTTTAACCTGGTTTTAAGGGTATTTATTATGTATATGGTTTTTTAATGTGGTTCCTGTACACCGCCCCGAGTCCCTTCGGGGAGAGGGGGTGGTCTATAAATCAAATAAACTTGAAACTTGAACTGTTGCACCCCCCTCTGACCCCCCACACAAAGCAAACTGACACACACCATGAACACATGGCCAGACCGCAAACTCGGAGCCAAACTAAAGCCCTGGATGTTACACCACAGCTGTCTGCTCAGGACATTACATCACAGAACTCAGGACGTTACAACGCAAAGGCTCAGGATGTTACAACGCAGCCAATCTCCCCAGGAGGTTGCAGCACAGGACTCAGGATATCACTACAACAGAGCTCAGGATGTCATCACACAGCCCATTACCCAGGTCGTTACAACACAAAAGAACAATAGGCACACAGCCAGTACCTTAGCCACACAGGATGTTACGAAACAGCCGACTAATCTGCAAACATCAACTCCATCAACTAATCAAGATGTTACAACACAGCCAACCAACCCACTTACAGCAACAAAGCCAGCAGTCTACACACACACACACACACACACACACACACAATATTTATAGAAAGACAGCAGCTCCGATCACACTTTGCTCACACAGGCACGAGGCCGAAGACACCAGCCTGAGGATGACGAGTGGGACCTCGTCGAAACATCGCTAAGATACTCTCAATCTTACACGGGAAAAGACCCGAATACACCAAAACCGCCATACCTGTACCATGAAAATCTACGAAAACAAAGAGTTATATATTTATAGTTGTTATAGTTATAGTTATAGTTATAGTTATAGTTATAGTTATAGTTATAGTTATAGTTATAGTTATAGTTAGTTATAGTTATAGTTATATAGTTATAGTTATAGTTATAGTTGTTATAGTTATAGTTATATAAGATTTACATGTAAAGATAAAATAATCACAACAGACATGTAAAAGAAGTGTAATGTGTTGCAAAGATGTTATCTTTGCATAAACAAAATAAAAAGTTTTTTTTAAAAAGCACTTTGGGAAAACCACACATTTCAAAACTTCCAAGATTCATACAACTCTTTTTGTGCCGAAGGACCACAGGGTTTGATTTAACAAAGAAAATCAAATTAATGTTACTATGTACAATCCCTACTTGAAAAACAGGGGCAACACAACATTGGATAATAAAAAATATGCCATTTTGTCTTTCTTCTTTAGTATTCTATCACTCTAAAACACGGGGAAAATGAACTGTTTCCCATAGATAGATACAACACTTGATTTTTAAAATTAAAAGTAACAGAAAGATGAGAAAACATAATAATTACAATTTGCAACAGTCTGGATGTCTCCATATAGTTAGGAAAAAAATTGGGCCAGTCTTTTTTTTTTCTTTCTTTTAAAGAAAGCATGCCATTCAAATCTCTGTGGGATTGAACCGTGGCCTTTAGCTTCAGGAGAAAAAAATAATAATAACCGATATATTTTTTCCTAATCAACATTGCAATATTAATAAGCCCAGCTGGAGGTCTAGAGAGCACTGAAAACTCACAGCAGGTAATGAAACTGTCATTCCATTCACTGTGAAAATTCACTTTTTAAAAATAAAGGCATGGACATTGCAAATTGCCAATAAGAAAAAAGGCAGCGCACAGTCACCGAACTCCTAATTAAAGGGCAAAACACAGATACTCTTTAGATTTAGAATAGAATAACAAAGTTGGAAGGGACCTTGGAGGTCTTCTAGTCCTACTAGGCTGGAAACCCTACATGATTTCAGACAAATGGTGATCCAACATCTTCTTAAAAACTTCTAGGGTTGAAGCATTCACAACTTCTGGGGGCAAGTTATTCCACAGATTAATTGTTCTCACTGTCAGGAAATTTCTCCTGAGTTCTAAGTTGCTTTTCTCCTTTATTAGTTTCCATCCATTGCTTTTTGTTCTACCCTCAGGTGCTTTGGAGAATAGTTTGACTCCCTCTTCTTTGTGGCAACCCCTGAGACATTGGAAGATTGCTGTCATGTCTCCCCTGGTCCTTCTTTTCATTAAACTAGACATACCCAGTTCCTGCAACTGTTCTTCATATGTTTTAGCCTCCAGTCCCCTAATCCTCTTTCTTGCTCTTCTCTGTACTCTTTCTAGAGTCTCAACATCTTTTTTTACATTGTGGCTACCAAAAGTGGATGCAGTATTCCAAGTGTGGCTTTACCAAAGCCTTATAAAGTGGTATTAACACTGATCTTGATTCTACCCCTCTGTTTATGTAGCCTAGAACTGTGTTGGCTTTTTTGGCAGCTGCTGCACACGGCTGGCTCATATTTAAATGGTTGTCCATTGGGACTCCAAGATCCTTCTCTCAAATGATCTAACATTAAAACATGACACTTTTCTGCATTATCTTTGTAGCAGAAAAAGGGGAGAGGGGAAAAAAACCTACCAAAACCATGTACTGATGCCGAAAACTAATCTTTTTTAATACCTCCAATTATTCTAAAAGCATTTAACTTTGATCGAAGAAGAAGAATTATTTTGCAAAAGTATTAGGAAATAATTAAAGCCATTTCATTACGATGCAGCTGAAAAGAAGCTACAGCCGATCCTTATTACAACTGTTAGTATCCGCAGTACAGTAGCTTTTGAAAAATAGAAAAATGGACTTGCTCGGAGGTTGATTATGCATAATAGAAACCGCTGCCAATTTTATTTTTACTAACTTACTTCACTGCAGGCTGCATTAAAGCAAGTCGAACAGATTCTATATAATGTGTTCCTAAAGTTTTAATCTGCTTTTCCGCGTTTAAAAAAAACCCTAATCACAAACGGAGATGCAATTAACAGCAATTTTACAATAAATTGAAAAGAATTTACAGCCGTAATCTATCTACCTACCTATCTATCCATCCATCCATCCATATAGATCTATTTATCTATCTCTTTCTATCTATCTATCCATCCATCCATCCATATCTATCTACCGTGTTTCCCCGAAAATAAGACAGGGTCTTATTTTCCTTTGACCCCCAAAATAAGCGCTTGGTCTTATTTTCGGGGAGGTCTTATTATTTTTGAGGTACAGGAGGTGGCGAGTGTGGTCACCTCATGGCTACTGCTGTATTGCAATATTTTTGGGGAGGGCTTATTTTCAGGGAAGGGCTTATTTTAGTGCATGCACTCAAAAGCCCGATTGGGCTTATTATCTGGGGAGGTCTTATTTTGGGGGAAACAGGGTATTTATCTATCTATCTCTTTCTATCTATCCATCCATCCATCCATCTATCCATATCTATCTATCTCTATCTATCTATCTATCTATCTATCTATCTATCTATCTATCATCTCTTTCTATCTATCTGTCTATATCTCTATATATCCATCCATCCATCCATATCTATCTATTTATCTATCTATCACTATCTATCTATCTATCTATCCATCCATCCATCTCTTTCTATCTATCTATCTATCTATCTATCTATCTATCTATCTATCTATCTATCTATCTATCTATTCTAACTATCTATCTATATCTATATCTATCTATCCATCATCATCCATCCATCCATCCATCCATATCTATCTATCTATCTATCTATCTATCTATCTATCTATCTATCATCTATCTATCTATCTATCTATCTATCATCATCTATCAATCTATCATCTATCAATATCTATCTATCTATCTATCAAAATGGCTATGTGTTTGTGTATGTATGTATGTTCCAACATAACTCTGGAATGCTTCAAGCAATTTCAACCAAACTTGGTACACAGATGACTTACTCTCTGGAAACAAATATTGTGGGGGTAAGACACTCCTAAAACCCCTTGGGATGTGTGTTCTATTAAGATATAGCCTGTTGTGCCTTAAAACAACTTCTACCATACTGCTGTAAAATGGATTGTACTGTACAGTGCCATGGTAACAGCTTCACAGTATCTTGTGCTGAGTACCGGGAAGCCGTTACCATGGCAACTCCAATGCGCTGCGCTGTAGAAGCCATTTTATGGCAGTACAGTAGAAGCCATTTTAAGGCACAAGAGGCTGTATCTTAACAGAACACATGCAGAACACAAGAAGAGGAGGAGGAGGAGGAGGAGGAGGAGGAGGAGGAGGAGGAGGAGGAGGAGGAGGAGGAGAGGAGGAGGAGGAGGAGGAGGAGGAGGAGGAGGCAACGTAGCTATGCCACTTCACAAAAAGTTTATTTCTCAGCATCTGCATTTTAAAATCACTACAACCTCCCTGCTAATATCATCTTAGTTTAAGGAAGGAAACTCCAAATTATGAATTCATGTAACAAAAGTTTTAGACAGATTCTGTCAGGTTGCAACTGATGGCAAACATACGTAAAAACCAGAGTAAAATTGTTGCTGAGAATGAACCAATATTGAAAAGAGTTCTATTCCTTAAGGTCTTCATGCTATTTATTTATGACGCTGCAGATTTTTTTCCCCCGCAGAATATAACTCACCAAAACCAATCTCTATTTATGATGCCATTGGCTAGTTCTCAACTATGGCTATAGTATTCACCTAAATTTAAACCAATAAATCCCTAGTTAATTTGCACTATTGAACTCCCGGGCTCATTTGATATTTATGAGGAGCTGAATTCAAAAACCCAGTGAGAAGAGCCAATGCTAAAAATCATCACCGTCTTTTAATGACTCTATAATTCCTTGCAGGGTGGAATCTGGGCAACTGAATGGAGCTGTTTACTGGCCGGATGCCCTTCCCTGTCGCCAATACAGAGTTATATTCAGCAGATATATTCTCATTGCTCCGCTCAGGGAGAAATATCTGCCTCTACCTAGGATTGAACTCACAGCCTCCTGACTGGGAGGCAAGAACGCCACCTCTAGGCCACCGCACTATTAGTCAATGCTAAAAATGCACCTAGGAAAATGTAGTTTGCCATAATCTCTGCCATCAAAAACCAAAGCACCATTTCCACCACGTCACTGAAAGCCAAACGTAGATATTACATTCTAGATTGTTTTGCTCTTGATGAAAGAAGGCACAGGGAGGAGGTTTTAGAGGTTACAACAACACAGGCAGTCCTCAACTTACAACAGTTGTTCGGAGTCAACAGCAGCACTGAAGGAAGGGACTTACAACCATTTCTCACGCTTATAACTTTAGATCAGTGAATTGCTAATCCAAATAGTAACATCCAGGTAGCCCTTGACTGACAATCCTTCGCGCAGCGACTCTTCAAAGTTAGAACGGCACTGGAAAAAATTATTTATGACCATTTTTTTTCATAGATACGACCACTGCAGCATCCCCAGGGTCATGTGATCAAACCATCCATAGACTTCACCCTGCCTATTTAGTTTCTGGGATGAGCAGAGTAACAAACAACTCCAGCCTTCTTGTGACGCTTAAAAGTGCACCAGGTCAAGGAAATCTCACTCTCTCCCACTATCTCTCTCTCACAACTTCTTCCTCTCCCTCCTTTCCCTGCCTCTCCCTCCTTCTCCCCTCCCTCCCTGCCTCTCCCTCTCCCTCCCTCTCTCCTTCCCTCTCCCTCCCTCCTTCTCCCTCCCTCCCTCTCTCCCTCCTTCTCCATCTCCCTCCCTCTACCCCTCTCTTCCCCTCCCTCCCCCCTCTCCTCCCTCCCTTTCCATCCCCCTTCCTCCCTCTCTCTCCCTCCCTCTCCCTCTCCCTTTCCTTCCCCCTCCCTCCCTCTCTCTCCATCCTCCCTCTCCCCCTCCCTCCCTTTCCCCGTCTCCATCTCTTTCCCTCTTCTTCTCTCCCTCCTCTCCCCCTCTTTCCCTCTCTCCCTCCCTCCTTCTCCATCTCTCTTCTTCTCCCCCTCTCTTCCCCTCCCTCCCTCCTCCTCTCTCTCTTCTCTCCCTCCCTCCCTTTCCATCCCTCTTCCTCCCTCTCTCTCCATCCCTCTTCCTCCCTCTCCCTTTCTCCTTCCCCCTCCCTCTCTCCTTCTCCATCTCCCTCCCTCTCCTCCTCCCTCTCTCTCCCCCTCTCACTCTCTTCCCCTCCCTCCCTCCTTCTCCATCTCCCTCTCTCTCTCCCTCCCTCTCCCTCCCTCCCTTCCCCCCCCTCTCCGTCTGAAAGTTGAATGTCAGATAAAAAAAATAGCACTGTTTCCCCTCGTGTTCTGTAATTTCCAGGCAGATTTTATAAGCATGAAACAACTTAAGAAACTTATTGTTGTTGTTTTTTTTAAATCACTCTTTTTCCATGTTCCTGCTTTGTAAAGAAAACAGTGATTGACCTAGAAAGATTGGCATTCTTTTGCCAATAAACAAGAGCTGATTTTGACTGCAAGAGTTAGTGGCTGTTATTATGCTCATAATAACCACATCTACAGGAATAATTTACATATGATTTTTTTTTTCTTATCAGATTACATGAAAATAAATATCCACTAGATCTTGAAAAGGGGGTACGTCCCCAAGGAATATCAACAGACAGATCAATGCAGTAACAGTGATGACTACAAGCACTTTTATCTCTCAAGATTCACGGTCTAATTTGAATCTTTTTTAAGATCCAAAAAGTTAGCAATTCGTAGAAGAAGGGGGGGGGGGGAATCACTTCAAATGCATGTGTCTGGGGAGTGAAAAAAATATATGCTCGGGTTTGAACTACATCGGAAAATAACATTCATGATATACATCACTCTGCCTAAATGTACTAAAAATAGTGCTAATTCTCTACATTATTGATCTATGGGTACTCTTACATTTGCTTTTTCTAAAAATTCATAGAATATTTAAGATATTTTTTTTGCTTAACAACAGTTTTTTCTGTTGTTAACAGGGCATTCCACACCAGAACAACCAGACACAAGGACAGTTCTTTTCCCGAATGCCATCACTCTGCTTAACAACTCATTCCCTCAACACTGGCAATAATTTACTAAGAATGTATTACTATTATTCTTCTCTTCCTTCCTAGTACCTACCTCTTCCCACTTATGACTATAACCATGTTGCTTGTCTCTTTCAAATTATATTGTTTTTATTTGTTTCCTGGTAGGATTTGATAGCTTATTAGTAACTTTGACTATCACTAAGTGTTGTATCTTTTTATTCTTGATGAATGTATTATTCCCCTTATGTACACTGAGAGCATCTGCACCAAAGACAAATTCTTTCTGTGTCCAATCACACTTGGCCAATAAAGAATTCTACTCTATTCCATTCTATTCTATTCCATTCCATTCCATATTCTATTCTATTCTATTTTCCTATACTATACTATTCTATTCTATTCCATTCCATATTCTATTCTATTCTATTCTATTCTATTCTATACTATTCTATTCCATATTCTATTCCATTCCATATTCTATTCTATTCTATTCTATTTTCCTATACTATACTATTCTATTCCATTCCATTCCATATTCTATTCTATTCTATTCTATTCTATTCTATTCTATTTTCCTATACTATACTATTCTATTCTATTCCATTCCATTCCATATTCTATTCTATTCTATTTTCCTATACTATTCTATTCTATTCCATATTCTATTCTATTCCATTCCATATTTTATTCTATTTTCCTATTCCATTCTATTCCATTCCATTCTTACTCTAAAAAAGAACACTTTTTCACCAAATTGTTAACAGCCACAGCCATTTTACAAAAAGGGAACATGAATTCTACACCGAAACACAAATTCTACCCTTTAAGAAATGTGAATTCTGCGCTGATAATTTTGGCCCCTAAGAACTGATTTTAAAATGACAGTGACGGGAAGTCACATGTTGTGTCTTCCACAGAAAGGCACAAAATCTAAATCATAGATTTCCCTCTGTTCCAGATTAAGTAACAGATGCTATTGACATAATAAGAGAGAATTGAGAGTAGCTAATATTTTGCCAATACTAAAAGGGAATGAAATCTAGCCAAATGTAAACCTTTTTATATTATTTCATCAGCCTTTAAAGTCAAGAGAATATGATTTTGGCTAACGTGTAATTTTTTTAAAAAATGTGATAATAATGCATGATTTTTTTAAAGAACCAAACAGCGATAACATACAGAATTTTGGATTTAAATTCAGGCCCTTCTGTGTCTTTTTGACTGATCAGTTCAATAGCAATTATATATCTGTTACATTTTTTTTTGCAGGAAGCTTGGAACAATTATAAACAGATATAAAACAGTTTAACAACCAGTGTGGCAATATAAGTTGCACGTTTTATATGTTGTGGAGCAGATCCTTCGCTTTCTCCTAAATATGTAAGGACAAAATAGTTCAGATACAAGGAATTTTGATTTACCATATTTTTTGGCATATAAGACGCACCTTCCCCCCCCCTAAAAGAGGGTGAAAATTTGAGTGCATCTTATACACTGAATGTAGCCCCACCCACCCACTGGCCCCCACCCTTTGGCCTCAGCCTCCCAGCAATTTACCTCCTTGCAGCAAACGGGGAAAATGGGGCTTGTAGAGGCTGCAATAGGCTATGGCAATCCCTGCAGCCTGAAACAGCTGATCATTGGGAGGCCCAGGCTGAAATTGAAAGTGAAACTTGCTGTTTGCTCCACAGGGCAAATTGCTGGGAGGCAGAGGTGGGTTTTTTTTCTTGTGCTAATCAGGCTGTTTGTTGTTTGCTGCAAGAAGGTAAGTCAATAACTATAAATGCCTGTAGAATGTTCAAATTATTAGACTTAATTTTTAAAGATTGCTTTATTATTGTTCTAGACAGTTTAACAAAACGAAGAAGCTTTTTAAAATAAATGCTTGATCTGAAGAGGCCCGGTGCTATTGTCTCTTCTTTTAAATAGCAGAGAATACTTCCAGAAAGCACATCAACTTTAACAGCATCTGTACAAATATAGTCTGAAATATAACATTACAAACAGTGTATATTGTCTGTACATTTTTGTTGCAAATTTCTGGGAGGCAGAAGCAGATATTTTTCCCTTGTTTTCTTTCCCAAAAACTAGGTGCATCTTATACTTCGGAGCGTCCTATACTCTGAAAACCTTTACCTTACCTTTACCTTTATTTCGATTTTTATACCGCCCCCTCTCCCCAAAGGGACTCGGGGCGGTGTACAGTCAAATGAAATAGATAAAATGGACTACAAACATGCAAACATAAAAACATAGAAAAAAATGGTAAGTAAACATTTAAGCGTGTGTGATTTGTTTTCGGGGGGAAAGTTCTACAGATTTGTAAAAAGAAATAAGGAAAAGGTTGCATTTTATTACCTGTTTCAGGATAAAATGAATTTCCCAGTGCCTTAAAAGCTATTTAATTTCCTTGATAATTTTAGGGATCTTATTTAGACTTTCCTTTTACATAGTCCCATTCATCTCTTCTCTTAAACTGCTTAGAAAATTCTAAACCACTGAATAAAAGTAGGAAGGTTACAAATTTTGCAGCAGCCAAACGACACATATTTGAAGGGCAGTGATCCTTGCAAAACTCCAATATTTTGTTCCACCCATCACTGATAATATGCCAGATCTTGTGCTATAAAAAGAGGATCCAGGAGAGATCTGGTGACTACATGAAAAGCCTATACTTCGTTTTTTGGTTCTTAAATATATTTAACAAACTACAATTTTAGTCATGCAGATAGTTCTCAACCATTGAGCCCAAAATTTCTGCTGCTAAGTGAGACGTTGGTTAGGCGAAATTTGCCCCAATTTTTATGACCGTTCTTGTCACAGTCGTTGAATGAATCATTGTCATTAAGTTAGGAACACATTTGTTAAGTGAATGAAGCTTCCCCATTGACTTTGCTCATCAGACGGACGCAAAAAAGGGACACTGCCACTGTCATAAATGCAAGTCAGTTGCCAAGTGTCTGAATTTTGATCACGTGACCAAGGAGATGGGGCAACGGTCGTAAGTTTGAAAAATGATCAAAAGTCAGTTTTTTCAGCACCGTTGTAATGTTGAATGGTCACTAAACAGTCACTTACAACAGTTTAGTTGTAAGTCACCTGTAAGAGAATAATGAATTCAAAATATTCCAAGTATTCATCACTGCATACGATATTGCTTGTAACCAATTCACTCCAAAATCAGGATTTTCACCCTAGTTGTGATCCCAAACGTCTTGTTATCTTAAGATGATGAGAGAAAACTTTATAAAGAAAAGATAGGCAAATAATCAAATGTTTGTTTGTTTTTTTTAAAAAAAACTGACTCCACTTAAATCTTGTTACCGTAAATCAAATGTAGAAGGGATAATCTCTATTAAAACCCCTCCGGCTTTCATAGCCTTTGATTCTGGGTTTACCAATCCATTAATTAGTGCTTAGTAATTAGTCACTAGCATATAACCAATAGTTGTTAACACTGAAGACCAGGATGAAGGGGAAAACCATCAGAATAGGAAAATACCTTATCCATCACTTCCTTCTCCCTCTCTCCTCCTCCTCCCTACCTCCTTTCTTCCCTCTGTCATCCTTCTCTTCTCTACTTCCCCTTCCTCTCTCCTTCTCCTCTATCCCCGAATATGGTGTATGGAGAACAGAAGAGCCAATAATTGTTTTTGGGATTTGATGGTAAGACGAATTGATGTAAACATTTAATAATATAATACGATGTTGGTTATGTAATAGTATACATGTAGTTACATGTTATAAAAATGAAAAAATAAAAAAGGATAGGAAAATACATTTGTGAAGCATTATGCTGTTGGAAAAGTAGAATTTCCATTTTTTTAAACAATTGTATTGGTTTCTAATGCAGGGGTGGGCTTCTGGGGGCTTTGCAGGGGTTCGGGAGAACCTCTAGCTAAGATTCTGTGCAGTTTGGAGAACCCCCAAATCCCTCGCCTGGCTGGCCACGCCCACCCACCCCCAGGAGTCCCCATGCAGCCCGTTTTGGAAGCAGGAAAGTGCAGGGCACGTACGGAGGCTGGAGGAGGGCGAAAAATGGGCCAACCGGAAGTTTAGGCCTCCAGAGGACCTCCAGATGCTGGGGAGGCCATTTTTGCCCTCCCAGAGGCTCAAGGAAAGCCACCTAGGGAGTGCAAAAACGCCCCCCTGCCAGGGTGCAGGAGGCTGATTAGGCCACGCCCACCATGGCCTCGCCCACCCAGCAGAGAACCTCTTGCTAAAATTTTAGAAGCCCACCCCTGTTCTAATGTAAAAAAAAATACAAAAGCAAATGGTAGGAAAACTAGGGAAGGGGAAAGTGTGAAAAAGAGGGAGAAAAAAAGAAGAAAGAAATGGTATTGACTTCCCACTCCCTTCGATGCAGTAGATTAAAATAATAACATCAAATCTCAACTTCTTACTTTTACATAATAGTTTAAACTAGCCATTTCTATAACCACAAACCTATCAGATCAATAAAACCCCAAATCAAAGGTTTATTTTTTTTCCCACCCCGAGCACAAAGTCCAGAAATGGTTTCCAAGTACAAACAAAAATATTTGTAGTGGTGGTTGTTGGTTTTCCTCGATCAAATCCGTCCATTGAGCCATCTCTAATTCGGTAGAATTTCCGTGAACAGCGAACACGCTTTAAAATGTGCAGTTGGACTCCACGGAGATTTATTTCACTCGGTCTCTTTTAAAAGCCTTTTATTTTACAGTTACCTTGAAAATGACAGGCCAATGTTTTATCTGTCTGTCTATGGACAGATAGAAAGTCGCGTCTCAACAGCAGGTGACTTGAGACAGGATGCATTTCCATAAATATTGTGGGGCTGCTGCCGAGATGTTAGATGTGGTTGGGAGATGTTGTTTGTGGGTTTGTGTTGCTTGCTTTCCCACTTGGAGCGGAGAGGAATACCGATGCTAATAAATAAATCAGCAGAAATGCAAGACAACACAACCCTGCCTAAGCCAAGAATAATGGTCTGACGGAATTTGGAAGAATCTGGGTTGTAAACAGAGGTTCCTACCGGTTTGGGCGGGTAGGTAGTAGCTCAGCCTGCCATGCCCCCCGAACCGGTTCTATTGTTGGCGACGCCATCTTGATTTTGGGTTCTGCAAAAGCGCAGAACAATCTTCGTTGCAAAAAAATCCTTTGTAATGTTCTGCGCATGCACAGACCTTTTTAACTGAAAATGCACACATGCGCGGAGTGGATTTCTTGCATGCCGAACTGGCAGTAATGCCAGTTGCAACCCATCCCTGGTTGTAAAGGTTATGTTTACAAAATAGGCCACCCTTGTCAGCATGGGAGGGGAATACCACCGACCAGATAGACAGCAAAATATACTTTGCCCTCTACTTGTGGCCACCATCAACCCCAAAATCTCTGTTGCTAAGTTAGACATTTGTTAAGCGAGCTTTGGCCCGTGTTACGACCTTTCTCGCCACTGTTGTTAAGTGAATCACTGCAGCAGAGGTGGTATTCAGCCAGTTCTGACAGGTTCCAGAAAACCGGTAGCAGAAATTTTGAGTAGTTCGGAGAGCTGGCTGGCCCCGCCCTTGCTTCCTCCCAGCATTCCATCTGATCTCCTTTTGTTGCTCCTGCACAGGAGAACGGAACTGGAAAGCAGGTTAGTAGGGTAGGGAGGGAACGAGGATTTTGCAGTATCCTTCCCCTGCCACGCCCACCAAGCCAAGCCCGCCAAGCCACGCCACGCCCACAAAGCCATGCCCACCGAACTGGTAGTAAAAAAAATTGAATCCCACCACTGCACTGCAGTTGTTAAATCAGTAATGCGGCCGTTAAATGAATCTGGCTTCCCCGTAGACTGAGGTCACAGAAGTGGATTACACGACCCCGGGACACCGTGACAGTCATAAGTACGAGTCAATGGCCAAGGGGCTGAATTTTGATCACGTGACTATGGAGGGTACTTCCGTAGTGGTAAGTGTGAAAAACGACCCCAAGTCGCTTTTTTTCAGTGCCGTTGTAACGGCCACTAAATGAACTGTCGTAAGTCGAGGACTACCTGTATGTCAAGTGGAGAAAACCAGGTTTCAATGCAAGAAGGCCAGACACCCCACAAAGGAACAAACCCTGATCGAGAATTGAGCAAGATCGTAGCATATAAGAGGGAAAATGGTAGGAGAGACGGAATGGAGAATTGAAAGCCCCTCTTCTCTAAAAAAAAGGAATAAAGAAGGGGAGAAAACCTGTATTCTAAAGATAGTTATCTTTATTTCTGTGTTCATAAACCATGGATTGAGAATCAAATTTGGGAGAAATAAAAATGATTGGGAAAATATTTGGAGTAGAAGAGTATGTAAGAATATGTCAGTTAGAGTTAAGGAAACCGGATATAAAGTGCTTTGGGGGTGGTACCTAGCACCACGTTAATTAAATCAAATAGATGGTAGATATACATCTATTGGTAGATATTCAAATATTTGTTGGAGGTGCAAGAAAGAGTTTGGAACCAGGGGTGAACCAGGGGTGAAATTCAGGAGATTCTGGCAGGTTCTGGACAGCCCGGAGCAGAAATTTTAAGTAGTTTGGAGAACCAGCAAATACCACCTCTGGCTGGCCCCAGAGGGAGGGAATGGAGATTTTACAGTATCCTTCTCTTACAGTGGGGAGGGAATGGGGATTTTGCAGCATCCTTCCCCTGGAGTGGGAAGGGAATTGAGATTTTGCAGTATCCTTCCCCCTGGAGTGGGGAGGGAATTGAGATTTTGCAGTATCCTTCCCCTGGAGTGGGGAGGGAATGTGGATTTTGCAGCATCCTTCCCCTGGAGTGGGGAGGGAGTGGGGATTTTACAGTATCCTTCTCTTAGAGTAGGGAGGGAATGGAGATTTTGTAGTATCCTGCCATGCCCCCAAGCCACGCCCACAGAACAGGCAGTGGAATTATTATTAGAAATAAAATGCAACATAGAAAATTATTTGCCTGAAAATGTAAGTTGGGATTGCTGAAATGCCCCCTTAAGAACCCATCAGAGAAAATAAATAAGCAAGGGCAACAACAGAAAGGAGGAAGGATGAGGAGGGAAAGGAAGAAAGGGTAAAGCAGAGGAAGTAAAAGAGGGGAATTAAGAGGAGGAGAGAGGGGAAGGAGGAGGGGGAATAGAGAGGGGAAGGAGAAAGGAGGAAGTAAAGGAAGAAAGAAGAAGGCAGAGAAGGGAGGTTGAGGAGATAGAAGGAGCAAAAAACTTTTCAAACTTTAAGATTAAAAAAAAAAAGAACCAGTAGTAAAAAAAATGAATTTTACCACTGGTTGGAACATATAAACATATGTGGTGGGATTGTGGTAGTGCACAAAAAAATACAGGAAATGGTGTTTAGAGAAATTAGAGCACTTTTGAATCTAAATTTAGAGATGTCACCGAGGAGTGCGTTACTGGTGGGAAAAAATGGGATATAAATGAAACAAAAAAGGAATTGATTGTAAATTCGATAATGGCAGCTAGATTAGTGATGGCTAAATATTGGGGACAAAATTGGGATAGTCAAAGAAACGAGTGGTATAATGAAATTTGGAGTATGGCAACAAAGGATAAATTAACAACAGAAATTAAACTTTAAAAAGGGATGATTAAAATAAATAATTATAATGAAATACAGGTGGATTTTATAAAATCAGTGTTGGTTGGAAGGCAAAAGGAATAAACCTACTCAAGAATATATGTTGTTCTGGAGGGGATAAGGGCACAGTTGGAATATATTATATATCTAAGAAATATAAGTGGGGGGAAGGTCTCCAGAGAATGGGGGTGCACTGTGATATGTGGGGTTTTCCCCTTTTTTCTTTTGTCTTTCCTTTTTTGTATTCAGTTGTATATGTACTGTTTGTATTATTTGTGTTTAAAATAAATCAATAAATAAACCGCAGAATGATAGCGAACTCATCTCTGGATTATAAAGGACTTTTGACCTTCTTAAAAGACAAAACGTAAGAACCACAAAAGAGAGTGAAACGAACTGGCATTGGAGGCCGGTGTTAGGAAGCGTAAAAAATTGAATTTAAGGATCCATCCGTTTCATGCAAAGCTTTTTTTCCATCCTGCCCTTCTGCTGCCCCAAAATATCCTATGGTACAAAACAACCAGGGTTAGGTTCCTGCCAGTTCTAACCTCTTCTATAGAAGAGGTTCCACAAATCTACAGTGCCGTTTAGAACCGGTTCCAGCTCCCTCCCCCGCCCGTCCGGACAACATCAAGATGAAGAGCGAGAGGAGGGATTCTGGGAGTTGAAGTTCACAAGTCTTAAAGCTGTCAAGTTTGAACACACGTGGGCTTTTTTTCCTAAAGGGTTAGGGGTGCAAGGGTCTTGCAACTTGACAGCTTTAAGACTTGCACACTTCAATGCCAGAGTTCCTGAGCCAACATAACTGGAGGAGGAATTCTGGGAGTTGAAGTCCACAAGTCTTAAAGCTGTCAAGATGAAGAGCAAGAAGAGGAATTCTGGGAGTTGAAGTCCACAAGTCTTAAAGCTGTCAAGATGAAGAGCAAGAGGAGGAATTCTGGGAGTTGAAGTCCACAAGTCTTAAAGCTGTCAAGTTGAAGAGCAAGAGGAGGAATTCTGGGAGTTGAAGTCCACAAGCCTTAAAGCTGTCAAGTTTGAACACCCCTGAGGTTTTTTTTTTCTAAAGGGTTAGGGGGTGCGAGGGTCTTGTAACTTGACAGCTTTAAGACTTGCGTGCTTCAAATGCCAGAATTTTTGAGCCAACATTTTGGTTGCTAAGCAAGAACATTGTTAAGTGAGTTTCACCACATTTTACAAGTTGGCCACGCCCACCCAGTCACATGACTGTCAAGCCACTCCCACTCGGTCACATGGCTGGCAAGCCACTCCCACCTGGTCACATGGCTGGCAAGCCACTCCCACAAAGCAGGCCACACCTACAGAAGAGGTTCTAAAAAAAATTGAAACCCACCACCGGAAACAACAGAGCAACGCAAAGTGCAACAACAACCGCCAACTGCAAATTTGCAATCTGAGACACCAGCTGGAAGGAAAACGGGATGGAGAGAGAGAGAAAGAAAGAAAGAGAAAAGAACAGCAAACTCAAGAGAAAGCAGGACTGCGCTGGGCAGCCTGCAGATCATAATTCTTCCAAATGTGATCGATATCTATATGCATCCGCTGGACTCTGGCCAGTTTTAAAAAATGGAATCTTTTTGTGGCTGCTTGCTTGCTCCACAGCTTCCGGAAATGACTGTTTCTGGCCGGCCTTTGAAAGCTATAAGAAGTGGCAGACCCACCTAGTACGTGGATGAAAGACCACCAGGAAATCCCACAGATGGGGATGGCTGAAACAGGCGACAGAAAATAAATTCCAGAGGGCTGCAAAGAAATCTGCAGGGGCTGCATCCTTGAAGAAATTTCTTCAGAAATATTATTCTTACACGAACACCGATGGAGCAGAAAATTCCAGTCCTTGTTTTTTCCATTAATAGAGAAGAGAAGAGAAGAAGAGAAGAGAAGAGTTGGAAGGAACCTTAGAGGTCTTCTAGTCCAACCCCCTGCCTAGGCAGGAAACCCTATACCATTTCAGACAAATTGCTATACAACATCTTCTTAAAGACTTCCAGTGTTGGGACATTCACAACCTCTGGAGGCAATTTCTGTTCCACTGATTAATTGTTCTCACTGTCAGGAAATTTCTCCTCAGTTCTAAGTTGCTTCTCTCCGTGATTAGTTTCCACCCGTTGCTTCTTGTTCTACCCTCAGGTGCCTTGGAGAATAGCTTGACTCCCTCTTCTTTGGGGCAGCCCCCGAGATATTGGAAGACTGCTATCATGTCTCCCCTAGTCCTTCTTTCTCTTAAGCTAGACATACCTAGTTGCTGCATCCGTTCTTCGTATGTTTTAGCCTCCAGTCCCCTAATCCTCTTTCTTGCTCTTCTCTGCACTCTTTCTAGAGTCTCCACATCTTTTCTACATCGTGGCGACCAGAACTGAATACAGAATTCCAAGTGTGGCCTTACCAAGGCATTATAAAGTGGTATTAACACTTCATGTGATCTTGATTCTATCCCTCTGTTGATGCAGCCTAGAACTGTGTTGGCTTTTTTGCCAGCTGCCACACACGGCTGGCTCCTATTTAAACGGTTGTCCACTAAGATTCCAAGATCCCTCTCATTTGATAGGAAGTGGCTGAAAAGATGGACAAAAGAACTCCAGAAGAATGATTCCCCATTTAGGGAAAATTTTCAGAGGTGAGATTATCTGAATGCCAAGTCAGTTGAGTTATTTTTACTTTCTTTTCCCTTTTTTTTCTCTTTCCTTTTCCTTTTTCCTTTTGGATGGCACGGGGGGGGGGGCGGCGGGGGTGGAGGGGAAATCCCTTGCAACTTCAATCATGTTTTTCTCCCTAATTCCAACAGGAGGTGGAGATCATTTCTCCAGTGTCACCTGACAGGGGGGAGGGGGGAGAGGTACCCCATGGTGCCAGAAACTTATCTAGGCATCGCTGAAGTTGGTATTCCATAATGAAAATGGGCCCTTTATCGATGCCATGCACCGGATTAAACTTTCCCTTACCAAGATGAGGTAGGGGTAGGGGTAGGGGTAGGGGTAGGGGTAGGGGTAGAGGAGAAGAGAAGAGAAGAGAAGAGAAGAAGAGAAGATGGGAAAGAAACAGGTTCCTCACTTAAAAACTCTGATTCACTTAATAACGATGGCAAGAAAAGTAAAAAAGATGTGTCACTTGTCAACATCAATCTGGGGCTCCCTTCTGGTCATACATTGAGGACTGCCTGTACAGTGATACTTCCTCCCCTCCTCTTCCTCTTATTAATTCTGGAGCTTAGGTAAAATCGTTCCAAGAGTCTATTGGAAAATAAGATATTACTTTTCTCTCTCTCCCTCCTCCCCTCCCTCCCCCCTCTCTTTCTCTCTCTCTCCCCTCTCTGTCTCTTTCTCCCTCTTTCTCTCTTCTTCTCTCTCCCCCCTTTTCCCCCTCTCTCCCCCTCTCTCTCTTTCTCTCTCTCCTTCTCCTCTCTCCCTCTCTCCTTCTCTCTCCCCCATCCCCATCCCTTTCTCTATCCTTCTCTTCCCCCCTCTCTCTCCCTCCCTTTCTCTTTCCCTCTCCCTCTCCCTCCTTCTTTCTCTCCTTCTCTCTTCCCCTCCCTCTCTTTCTCTCTCCTTCTCTCCCCCCTCTCTCCCCTTCCCTTTTTCTTTCTTTCCCTTTCTTTCTCCCTCTCTCCCTCTCTCCACTGAAATAGGCCCAGACGGAGTCTGTTTACTTCCCAATTCATGAGAAGGGAAGGAAGTGATCAAATATTAACCATCTTTCCATACTTCGAGCCTCCCCTCGCTTTCATCCTTAGCAAAGCTTCCATCCATCAGAAGCCGCCCGACTCTCAAACGACGCCACCCTGTAAATCTTAACAAGAGATGATTTTGGGAAAGCAGAAATTACAGATCAAATCAATTCGCCAACACCTTATGTTCTACTACCGTGTGTGCCGTTAAAACCTGGAAAGACTTCCCCCCTCCCCTTGGATTTCATTGCTCCCGATGCAAAATGAAAGCAAGCAAATATACTTGTGCGTCTTTGCACACACCTTGACTGCCGAAGAACCGAGTTCTTAATTTGCACCCCCATCGGTGGAAGGAACCTGCATGTCAGCGAGGATCAAGTCAACATCACATCCAAGGGAAGAGTTCCTACTTTAGACTTCCAGAGGCAGCTGTTAGGGTAACAGCGTTGAAATATGCATATATCCCCAAAATAAGAAATATCAGGAGAAAAAAGAAGTGAGCCAGAAGCGAGAGAAAAGGCCAACCGTCTTCAATTATCTTCACAGACTTCAGAGGAGAATCAGAACTGCAGAAAAAGCAATGTCTACCAATCTGCCTTCCATTGAGGACCTGCACACTGCACGAGTCAGAAAGAGGGACGTGAAAATATCTACAGACCCCTCGCATCCTGGACATAAATTGTTTCAACTCCTACCCTAAAAGCGACGCTATAGGGCACTGCACACCACAACAACTAGACACAAGGAGTTTTTCCCCAAACACCATTACTCTGATTAACAACTCATTCCCACAACACTGTCAAATTATTTACTAGGACTGTACTACTATTGTTCTTCTCATCCTTCCTAGTATCTACCTCTTCCTACTTATGACTATAACCATGTTGCTTGTATCTTTCAATTTATATTGTTTTATTTGTTTCCTAGTACGATTTGATTGCTTATTAGTAACCTATGGCTATCGCTAAGTGTTGTATCTTATGATTCTTGATGAATGTATTTTATTCTCCTTATGTACACTGAGAGCTTATGCATCAAAGACAAATTCCTTGTGTGTCCCATCACACCTGGCCAATAAAGAATTCTATTCTATTCTCCATTATTCTATTCTCCATTATTCTATTCTATTCTCCATTATTCTATTCTATCCTATTCTCCTCTATTCTATTCTATTCAGAATCCTATTCTATTCTCCATTATTCTATTCTATTCTCCATTATTCTATTCTATTCTCCATTTTTCTATTCTATTCTATTCTCCTCTATTCTATTCTATTTTATTCAGAATCCTGTTCTATTCTCCATTATTTTATTCTATTCAGAATCCTATCTATTCTATTCCATTCAAGGTGGATTGATACTTCATCCCTCAAGTTTGAAAGACACCCCTCCTTTTATCTAGGACTTAGTCCATCCCCCCCCCCCCCAAATCTTTTTTTTTTAAAAAAAAACATTGTTTGCGTTGATTCACTTCAACAACAAAACACATCACACTAAGTCTGGAGGAATCTTTCCTTTGTCTCCAAACACACGGACCCAAATAAGAGGTGCTCTAGGCACAGCGCTAACTGGGTATATAGCCCCTTTTCCACCTGAACAAATTTACCAAATTAGGTGTTCTGGAAAGGAAACACCACGGAAAACGATAACAAGGGGAAAAAAACCCCAGAAATTGAAAATGAAGGGTGGAACCTACAGTTTCGGAGACCACGCTCCAAATCTTCACTCGAGCCTGGATTTTATAAATTATCTTGAGACCGGGGTGATGTCTCCTTTTAATAAATGCTGCTCTTCGCTACTTGGGGTAAAGCTATTAATTTTATTCGCCCTAATGGTGGATTCTAATTAAACATTCCCAAAAGGTTTTCTCGGAAGAAAACTGGCATTGTGGAGGGTCTGGAAAATATGGCTCTGTGCCCAGGCTTTTGACTAGGGTTGGGGGGGGTGTTGAAGCCCCTTCTGAGTGTGTGTGTGTGTGTGTGTGTGTGTGTGCTGTGGTTGCCCAATTTTGCAGTCTTTTTGCCCTCTTCTCTTTACTGTTACGTTGTTTTATTGGTTATTATTGGTTATTTTTTTTCTTTCTGTTTTTACTTTGGGAAAGTGGATGGCAGGGAGGCTCTGTACAAATGTAATAAATAATAATAAAGCTTTGGTGTTCAAAAGCCTGCAAGAAACTTTTTTAAAAAAATTAACTAGGGAAGTGAAGCAAACACCCTCCTGTGTCTGTTTAGAGGCCCTTCCTATTTGACTTTTCCAACTCCTGAGACAACCTTTAAGTTTAAGGGAAAAAACGAAAGGAACAGTTTTTTTGTCAAACAGCAAGCCCTGTCCACCTTCAGGGAAGGAGGGAAGGGAGGGAAGAAAGGAAACAATTAAGAAAGGAAGGAAAGATGGAGGGAGATGTAGAAAGGGAAGGAAGAAAAGGGGAGGGGAGAGATCAAAAGAAAGAAGGAAAGAAGGAAGGAAAAAGACGGTGTGAAGGAAGGGAGGGAGGGAAGGAAGAGAAGGAAGAAAAAGTGAGGGAGAGAGCAAAAGAAAGAAGGAAGGAAAAGGAGGGAGGGAAGGAAGGAAGGAAAAAAGAATAGGAAGGATGGGCGGAAGGGAGGGAGGAGAGGAAGGAAGGAAAGAAAGAAAGAAAAGAGGGAGGGAAGGAAGGAAGGAGAGAGAGGGAAGAGTAGACAGGGAAGGAAGAAAAAGGGAGGGAGGGAGCAAAAGAAGGAAGGAAGGAAGGAAGGAAAAAAGAACAGGAAGGAAGGACGGGAGGGAGGGAAGGAAGGAGAGAAAGAGGTGTAGACAGGGAAGGAAGGAAGGAAAAAGGAGGGAGAGATCAAAAGAAGGAAGGAAGGAAAAAGGGAGGGAGGGATAGAAAGAGAAGGAAGGGAAAAAGAACAGGAAAGAAGGACAGAAGGGAAGGAAGGAAAGAGAAAAGAGAGGGAGGGAGAGAAGGGAAGAAGGGAAGGAAGGAGAGAGAGGAGTAGACAGGGGAGGAAGGAAAAAGGAGGGAGAGATAAAAAGAAAGAAGAAAGGAAAGAAGGAGAAAGAGGGAAGTAGAGAAAGAGAAGGAAGGAAAAGAAGGAAAAGAGAGAACAGGAAGAAAGGACGGAAGGGAGGGAAGGAAAGAAAGAAAAGAGGGAGGGAATGAAGGAGAGAGAGTTGTACACAGGGGAGGAAGGAAAAAGGAGGGAGATAAAAAGAAGGAAGGAGAAAGGGAGGGACAGAAAGAGAAGGAAGGAAAAGAGAACAGGAAAGAAGGAAAGGAAGAAAGGAAAGAAAGAAAAGAGGGAGGGAAGGAAGGAGAGAGAGAGAGATGTAGACGGGGACCAAAGGAAAAAGGAGGGAGAGATCAAAAGAAAGAGGGAAGGACAGAAAGAGAAGGAAGGAAAAACAGCAACCAAGCCAGCCAGCTACTCACGGTAGAAGATGTACTCCGTGTAGCTACTCCAGATCTTATCCTCCCTGTACTGGTTGACGAAGGCGGCGGTGCCCGTGGAGTTACAAGCCACCATGTGGAAGCCGGCCTCGGCCAGCCGGTCGAAGGCTTGCTCCAGGTAGGTGTACTTCAGGTAGAAGCGAGCCGTGTACTTCTCGGGCGGGCGGTCCGGGTCGCGGCTCTCGTTGAGCGTCTCGCCGAAGACCTCCTTGGCCAGGGCGATGCGGCCGCAGACCATGATCCGAGCCACCCGTCGGAACTTGGCGTCCGCCTGGTTGTCCCGCACCGACGTGTAGGAGCCCCGGTAGCCGACGGTGAGGAAGCCCGAGCGCCTCTCCCCGGCCCGCGACGGCGGAGCCACCGGCAACAAGTCCCCGCTGCCGGGCGAGGCGCTCTCCTCCAGGTCGCTCTGGCAGCCTTCGTCGTTAAGCGAGCCCTGCTTGGGCACCTTGGGGGAGAGCAGCTTGGCCAGGTCGGGCAGCTGGAAGTGTTCGGCCTCGCGGAGCAGCCGCTCCTTCTCCGGGAAGTGCTCGGGCAGGGCCAGCTGCTTGTCCCGCAGGTAATCCAGGACGTACCTGAAGAGGAAGCCGTCGCGGTCGATGAAGAAGCGGGCGCGGCTGTCCCGCGGCAGCTCCCGGGGCCCGCCGCCGCTCAGCCGCGACGGGGAGAACATCTGCGCCAAGGTGCTCTCGGCCACGCTAAGCAAGGTGGAGTGCCGGGTCACGTACACCTGGCCGCCCACGTTCAGCTCCACCACCTCGGGGAAGGCGCAGCCCGGCGGCGCGGCCCCCGCGGGGCACCCCGAGATCATCTCGCTGATGGGGAGGATGGTGGCGGGGTTGATGGGGGTGGGGGTCGCGCCGGGGCCGCCGCCCTCCTTCAGGGCCATGCCGGCCGCCAGAAGCCCCCCGACGGCCACTGGCGTCCTCCGCGGCGATCCACGCGCGATGTCGATCTCCGCCACGCGCGGAAACCCTTCGGCTCCGCTCCCGTTCCTTTGGGGAGTGGGGGGGAGGTCCTGAGCGGCTGGGACCCCCCCGAGAAATTCTCTGGGGTTTCCTGACCGGCTGCTCGCCTCGGCGATGCGGCTAAGAAGAGTGAGGGTCTCCTTGCAGGAAAGGACCGCTTCTCCTCCTCCGCGGGGCGCAGCAGCTGCCTCTTGGCAGACCCCACTGGCGGCTAATAAGGGTGGGGGGGTCTTCTGACCGGCCTGGACCTCTTCCCCTCCCCCCGAGAAATTCTTCCGAACCTGTGGGGTCTCCTTCCTGGCTGCTCCCCTCGGCGATGCGGCTAATAAGGCTGGGGGTCTTTTAACCGGGCGACACCCCTAGAAAGTCTTCTCCAGAACCTTTGGGGTCCTCCAGGCAGCTTCTCTCGGTGATGCGATTAAGGATGGGGGTCTCCTGACCGGCCCTCGGGACCCCCCGAGAAAGTCTCCAGAACCTGTGGGGTCTTCTTCCCAGCTGCTCCTCTCGGCGATGCGGCTAATAAGAGTGGGGGTCTCCTTGCAGGGAAGGACGCCTTCTCCTCCTCCTCCTCCGCGGGGCGCGCAGCAGCAACAGCAGCCGCCTCTGGGCAGACCCCACTGGGGGGGGGCGTCTTCCCCTTCCCGCGGGACGCCCCTCCAGAGGTGGGTCTGGGGGCGTCGGGTTGAAGATGGAGCTTCAGCCCCTTGCGGGACCTTCGGCCGCTGCAGGGCAGAAGCTGAGGCCGGAGGGGGGATCGTCCCGCGGCGGCCGTGTGTGGGGGGGAGGTCTTCAAGCTCCGCAGCCCACCCGGATCCCGCCGGCCGCTTCTCCAGCTCGACCGGCCGCTGCCAAAGGCGAGCTGACGTCAAGCGCAGGCAGCAGACTAGAGCGGAGCGGCGGGGACCTTGCGCAGAGCCGCTTCGGGAAGGGCGGAAGAGGGGAGGGGGGTGGGGAGGGGAGGCAGAGGAGGGGACGGGACCTTCCGAGGACGCAAAATGGGAAGATCGCAGCGCCCGGGTCGCGAGAGAGGGGGGTGGGGGGAAGCTGAAAGGGCTCTGCCTCCAAAGCAGGCGGGGTGAGGGAGGGAAGAGGGGAAGCTTTGCAACTAGCGACGCTAGAACTTCCGCGCACCTAGCCAGAAAGAATAAGAATCAGGAAGGTGAGGTGGGGGTGCGGGCTCTCTCTCCAAAGCAGGCGAGGGGGCAGGGGGGGGAGGAAGGGGAAGGGGATAACTGCAACTAGCGATGCTAGAACTTCCGCGCACCTAGCCGGAAAGAATCAGGAAGGTGGGGGGCGGCTCTGCCTCCAAAGCAGGTGAGGGAGGAAGGGGGAGGGGGCAACTTTGCAACTAGCGATGCTAGAACTTCCACGCACCTAGCCAGAAAGAATAAGAACGGGAAAGGGGGGTGGGGGGGAGAATGGGGAGCGTTCGAATGGATTCGCATCCCAGTCCGACCCTGCAAATCCTGAATCTCTCTTGTTGCCGGTGGGGAGAAGAAGAAGAAGAAATAAAGTGGGGGGGGGGGGGAGAAATCCATTGGCCAGCCCGGGATCCAACTGGCAGACTCTTTTTTGCGTTTCTGACAATGGGATTCCAGCAGCGCCAGAGAATGAAAAAGGCAACCGAGAGTCAGTGCAAAAGATGCGCGGGGCAGAGGCGATGCTAAAGGGATTTCCCCTTTGATTCCGAAGAGAGGGAGAGGGAGGGAGGGAGGGAGAGAGAGAGAGAGATTGCAGCTTCATAGCCAAGGGGTTCTTCTGCTGTGTCCTGAGGAGGGGGAGGGGGAGAGGAGAAGAGGAGAAAGAGGGGGAGAAGAGGAGGAGGAGGAGGAGGAGGAGGAGGAGGAGGAGAAAGGGGGGAGGAGAGGAGGAGGAGAGGAGGAGGAGAAGAAGAGAAAGAGGAGGGGGAGAAGAAGAAGAGGAGGAGGAGATGAAGAGGAGGAGAAGGGGAGGAGAGGAAGAGGAGAAGAAGAGGAGGAGGAGGAGAGGAAGAGGAGGAGGAGAGGAGAAGGAGAGGAGGGGGAGAAACAGGAGGGGGAGAAGAAGAAGAGGAGGAGGAGAGGAAGAGGAGGGGAGGAGAGGAGAAGAAGAGAACAAAGAAGAGGGAGAGGAGGAGAGAAAGAGGAGGAGGAGGAGGAGGAGAGGAAGAGAGGAAGAGGAGAAGAGAAGGAGGAGGAGAGGAGGGGGAGGAGAGAGGGAGAAGGAGGAAATAGAGGAGGAGGAGAAAGAGGAGAACTGTGAGATCCTTGGTGCTCTCTGGATTGGATTGATTGGATTTATATTTATATCTCTGATCTTGGTGGTTCTCTTTTAGATGTTTCACAATCCAAATAGGTAACATCAGCTGTGCTAGAAAGGAGTGGAGGAAGGAAGAGGAGGAGGAGGGGGAAGAGGAGGGGGTGCAAGGTCTTTGATGTTCTCTGACCTTATTGGTTCTCTTGTAGATGTTACATTATCCAACTACATCCTTACCCAATTCCAGAAAAAGTTTTTTAAAAATACCCCAAACCCAAAACATCAGGATGACACAGCCAACAGTCCACTGCCTCCTGAACGGGGTCTGGAATTTGGCTTTTATTGTCTGTTATCAAAAGGGGGAAGGGTTAGATACAGATTCACAGAATTGGAAGGGACCTTGTAGGTTATCTAGTCCAAACCTCCCACCCACCCAAGCAGGAGACCCTACACCATTTCTGACCGAGAGCAGTCCAGTCTCTTCTTGAAAGTCTCAAGTGATGAAGCTCCCACAACTTCCAAAGGCAATTTCTGTTCCATCGGTTGATTGTTCTCCCTGTCAGAAAATGTCTCCTTATTTCCAGGTCGAATCTCTCCTTGTTCAGTTTCTGTCCATTGTTCCTTGTTTGGCCTTCGGGTGCCTTGGAAAATAGATTGACCCAGTGGTGAAATTCAATTTTTTTTACTACCGGTTCTGTGAGTGTGGCTTGGTGGGCGTGGCAGGGAAAGGATACTGCAAAATCCCCATTCCCTCCCCACTCCAGGGAAGGATACTGCAAAATCTCCATTCCCTCCGTACTCCAGGGGAAGGATACTGCAAAATCTCTATTCCCTCCCTATTCCAGGGGAAGGATACTGCAAAATCCCCATTCCCTCTCCACTCCAGGGGAAGGATACTGCAAAATCTCCATTCCCTCCGTACTCCAGGGGAAGGATACTGCAAAATCTCTATTCCCTCCCTATTCCAGGGGAAGGATACTGCAAAATCCCCATTCCCTCCCCACTCCAGGGGAAGGATACTGTAAAATCCCCATTCCCTCCCCACTCCAGGGAAGGATACTGCAAAATCTCCACCACCACCCCACTCCAGGGGAAGGATACTGCAAAATCCCCATCCCCCCCCCCACTCCAGGGGAAGGATACTGCAAAATCCCCATCCCCCCCCCCACTCCAGGGGAAGGATACTGCAAAATCCCCATCCCCCCCCCACTCCAGGGGAAGGATACTGCAAAATCCCCATTCTCTCCCCACTCCAGGGGAAGGATACTGCAAAATCTCCATTCCCCCCCCCCCACTCTGGGGCCAGCGAGAGGTGGTATTTTCCAGTTCTCCGAACTTCTCAAAATTTCCACTACCTGTTCTCCAGAACCTGTCAGAACATGCTGAATTTCACCCCTGGCTTGACCCCCTCCTCTCTGTGGCTGCCCCTCAAATATTGGAAGACTGCTATCATGTCTCCCCTGGTCCTTCTTTTCATTAAACTAGACATGCCCAGTTCCTGCAACCGTTCTTTGTATGCTTTAGTCTCCAGTCCCCTAATCATCTTTGTTGCTCTTCTCTGCTCTCTTTCTAGAGTCTCCACATCTTTTTTATAGTGTGGAGAACAGTTAACCACTGGAACAGAAGTTGACTTCAGAAGATTGTGAATGCTCCAACACTGGAAGTCTTTAAGAAGAAGTTAGATAGCAATTTGTCTGAAAAAGTATAGGGTCTCCTGCCTGAGCAGGAGGTTGGACTAGAAGACCTCCAAGAGTCCCTCCCAACTCTGTTATTTTGTTATAACTATTGGTCCTGGAGTTATGCAGTGCTATAACATTCAGGGGTTCAAACTGTAACAACAGGAGGAGATAGATTTCTGTCCTAAGGCTTTCAGAAGCATAGATTTCAACTCCCAGAATTCCTGTTCTGACCGAGGCTTCCCAAGAGCATGAAGCAAACTCCTGGTCCCAACAAAAACCTCTTTTATTCATTGACTGTGAATTCTGCTCCCTCACATCCAGCAAAGTCTTTCAAGGGAGGATTTACGGTCACAGACCTTCTCTGGCTTGGAGAGCTGCCAGGCTGATATCTGCAAAACTTGGCCAGGAGTCTCGGAGAGTCACGAACCAATTAAGCGAACTAATTGTCTCCTGCAAACTCCACTCCCCTTCGCTCCTCTTTTACTTCCTCTAGGAGGGGCCATTTATCGCCCACCCGTACCCTTACTCCCAAGTCGACCACTGTTCTTTATCTCTTCCCTTCATCTGGCCACTCTGCGCATGCGCACACTGGGAACAGGCTCCAGCTGTTCTTCTGCCTCACTGATGTCTGACTCCGAAGGCAGCTGATAACTGTCAGACGGCCCTGGCCCCCTCTCTGCCTCTGACACAGAGCCCTCCTCAGAGCCTTCCCCAGACTCCAGGACTGGCCCAGGTTCCTCCCCAACCTCCTCAATGTCTGAATCTGCTGCCAGCTAGTCTGGCCACTGGTGGGCCACAACAAGAAGCTAGACAAAAACACACACACAAATGCACAGAGTTGACTACCTTCATCCATAAGCAGTTCTCTAATATGCTTCAACAAAATTGAAACAAATTCTCCCCCCCAAAAAAAAACCCCAAAACAAAACAGAGCAATAATTAAACAAAAACAAGAGGTTCTCCTTGTAGATTCTCAATAGCTGATTTTTTAAATGATAATAATAATTGACCAGTCAGTAAATGGAAAGGGACTATTGTATTTTTTTTCCAGTGAAAATGTTCAGAAGAAATAAAAACATTCAATGAAACCCTTCCCCCCTCTTCACCCCAAGTCTTTGGACTTCAGTTGGGTCATTCTGTAGGAAGTTAAAACCCACCCTTCTGCTAGAAAACTGAAATATCCTGGGAGATATTGAGAAGGCAGAATATTATATTTCCCTGGATGTGAAAAGGGAGAAACATGTTTGTAAATACAAAGAAGCTCCCTGTTGCTTTCTGCTCCACCCCATTTGCCAATGAGCCATGAAAGCCTGAGTTAGTCTACTTTACATAATAAAGGTAGGATTAGCCTTCTACAGAAAGTCACCACATGGCATCTGGAAACTCAATCAAACTTGGACTCAAAACACAGCCTAGAGAGTTGGCCCTGCATGACCCCATGGGAGTCTGACAACCAATCAGAATACATATCTTACACAGGAACAGGAAACAGAGAGGTGGAAGCTGAACAGAGTATAAAAACTCGGCAAGCCCCTTCTTCTCTCTCTTTTCTTCTTCACCCAACATCTGGAAGCATCTGATCCCCCTTTTCCATTCAGGAGCTCAAGCCAGGTGATCCTGTCCACCATTAAACCATCTTTCCAAGCAGCCTCCATGTTTCCAGTGTCTTGGAGCTGAAGCCAGAAGGACATTCCTTGCCACACAACACCGTCAAACCATTGTAGCTCAACTAGACTGTAAAATATTTCTCTTCTGTGCTCTGCCATCATTCTTAATGCAATAAGGTATAAATTATTCCAGTTCCCATCTAATCCATGATTAAATACCCTTCTGCAGAAAATTATTGCTGACATCAACTATTCCTGTTTAAGAAAGTAGGTGCAAATATACCGCCTGTCCATAACTCCCGCTAACTTCAAGCAGCCACGGCAGTGGTTGTGGGTCTCTGCGTATGCATGTGTTTGCATATAATTGTCCCCCAATTTCCAGTGGCCTCCAGATGTGACGTTGGGTTTTATGGTCTAGCACATCTGGAAGATGTGAATCTTCCCGTCTGTGGAGATGTGAACTGGGAACCCAGTTGCAATGGATGGCTGTGAAAGTGGGACCATAAGGAAGGCTGAGCGCCAAAGAATGGAGGCCTTTGAACTCTGGTGCTGGAGAAGAAGACTCCTGTACTGAGTCCTTTGGACTGCAAGGCCATCCAACCGGTCAGTCCTAGAGGAGATCCACCCTGACTGCTCTTTAGAAGCCAGATCCTGAAGAGGAAACTCTTTGGCCACCGAATGAGAAGGAAGAAGGACTCCCTGGAGAAGAGCTTCATGCTGGGAACAACGATGGAGGGCAGAAGAAGAAGAAGGGGATGGCAGAGAAGGAGGGGGCTGGATGGAATCACCGAAGAAGCAGCCGGCGTGAGCTTCAATGGACTCCAGAGGATGGTAGAGGACAGGAAGGCCTGGAGGAACGTTATCCATGGGGTCCCAATGGGTCGGACACGACTTCGCAACTAACAACAACAACATCTGGAAGGCGTAGACTGACAGAGTGCACTCCCACCCATCCTGTCACCAGGCTAAAGTTGTAAAAGATTGTGAGGCCAACACAATTACCAGGTACGCATCAAGAATGATACTATACTCCAGAGATCGGCAACCTTAAGCACTCAAAGAGTCATTTGGATCCGTTTCGCACAGAAAAAAAAAACACACACACACAAAAAGGCACAAAATCTACCGGGGGGGATCGAAAAGCTCAATAAATCGTGTGCCGGCGGGTGTTATGAATTTAGTGGTCCCTGGGGTCCGAAAGATTGGGGATCCCTGACCCAGATAGATTTGGAAAAGGCATAGCGCAAAAGATGTGACTTCCCGCCCCATCTCATCCCACCCCGTAATTCTGCAGTAAAGCTGCATTTAAAGCCTCGCAGATGCATCATAAGGGTAAATTAAAAATAGTCACGCGATACACTGAGTAAGGTTAAAGAGGACGGGCTATGCAGAACCATCTCATAAGCCAACATGCATAAATGCATTAAAAGGACGGGCTGTGCAGGACCATTTCATAAGCCAATGTGCAGGAATGCAGTTATTCAGCGACGCCTTCTCCCATGCCGATGTAAATCGTAATTTATTGCCCAGCATATGGTGAGCGGGGATAAAATTGTGCTGTAAGAAAATAGGGAAGGAGACACACACACACACACACACACAAAAGAGCAGTAAAATTGGTGGCAATGGATTTGCCTTAGGATCCCAGGACAGAATCACGCAAAGAGCTATTGTTCTGACCCGCTCCCAAACACGACAAGTAAAATATAATAACAGAGTTGGAAGGGACCTTGGAGGTCTTCTAGTCCAACCCCCTGCTTAGGCAGGAAACCGTACACCACTTCAGACAAACGGTTTTCCAACCTCTTCTTGAAAACGTCCATTGTTGGAGCATTCACAATTTCTGGAGCCATTTAGACCCGTTTCCCATAGAAAAGAAAACACAAAAACAGGAATTAAATGTCCTGTTTTCTTTTGAAACTTTTCTTGGATTTAACCATGGTTGACCTATCGGGGGTCAAAAAGTTCAATAAATCGCATGCCGGCCCAGAGCTGTGGATTGCTGTCCCCTGGTCCATGTGGATTTTATGACTCCGAATGCTATTGTACGAAAAATTATTATTTTTTAATATATCAAGGAGATATTAGACCACGTGAATACATCAGGGGTTCAAAGTCAAATCCCAGAAATTTAGCTTTGCTTTCAGAAGGCAAGCTCCGTTCGGTCGTTAACCTATCGTAATAATGTGACCCTTTTGCATAAGAAATGAATAAATTGTGGATAACCAGACAGGAATGAGAATAATATATCGGATGAAATGATAAAACATTGCTAGCCCTCTGCATGCTGGTGTGTGTGTAAATAAGTTCTTTGAATTTTGTCCAATCTTTCAAGATTTGACGTATTTGAAAGGGAAGGGAGGGTGCAACAATATAATTTAGGGTCTACATCAACCCGCAAACCACTCTGTATTATTTTGCACTGTGCGATCACTTCCCTTGGAGAAAGCTAAACTGTTTCACGATAAATAAAGAACATTTACTTATGGTAAGGTGACCAACTTTTTTACAATGAAAAGGAGGACAAAACACGTTCTATTGTCCAAAATGCTAAGGTGACCAACTTTTTTACAATGAAAAGGAGGACAAATAAATTGGAAAAAATATATCGTAAATAAAAGAAATATTTTATTCATTGCAACAATAATACACTAAAATATGATATATGCATAATAAAAACATTTGCAACATTTTATATTGTAATTATGCTTACATGCCTGTTAATTATTATTTCAATGAGTACTTTTCCATTGAATTAATATTTTTTGTCAATGTATAATCTTCTAACAATATATTGGAAATATCTGAACAAGAAATATCCTTCATATTGAATTTTACAGCAAATGCTGCAGCTACAGTATCAACATTCAATCTCGATTTCTCACTTGTCGAAAAATCATTGGCAATTGAAAAAAAAAACTCTTTCAACTGCTGCATTAGTTCCAGGGCAGCACAACGTAAATTGAACAGGTATAAATAAATGTTCACATGGAATATGTTCAGTTTTGAAATGGCTGAAAATATCCACCCATCTTTTATCAATTTCAACATGTTGATTTTCAACATGTTGTGTATTAGTTTTTCAGAATTAAATATACATTCAGTCTTCTAATTTCTTCAAAGAGACAATTGTCATCTATTTTAATGTCTAGCATTTCTTTAGATAAAAATTCTTGAGTCTTGACGAATTGTCATGTCAAATACAAATACGTCACATAACGCGCAACAGATTAGTCTTCAAATATCGAAAAGGAGGACATATAGGAGGACACTTTTCGAGGGAGGACAGAACTTACAAAAGAAGGACTGTCCTCCCTAAAGGAGGACGGTTGGTCACCTTACTTATGGGGTCCCTTTCATGTATCCTAAATCTTTGTGGCATAACTTCTCTTTCTCTCTCCACGTATCTGTTAGAAGAAATGTCCTTCTGGGTATCAGGCCTGCAGCCATCTTTTCTTTTGGATCTTTGGCCTGCCACACTTTCTATTCTTCTGCTATGCCTTTTCTATTGTGGGAAAATGGGAGGGGGGGATTGGACGGAGTTAGATGACATGTAGCCAAAACAAAATTCCTTTCTAGAAAACCAAGGTCATCCTTTGTCTTTGCACCTCTGCACCTGACCGGAACTGGATGGGTGGAAGCTGCCAGCGTGGCAGTGGGAGATTGGACCATGGGATGGACTGGTGGGTGTGGGGGACAAGATCTTAAAGTTTCAACTAGGTGGGGAAAACCGGGAAGCTTTCAGATTCGGGTTTCCACAGATGTGCCAACATGGCTCTCTTAATAAATTGGGACTTTGAGCAATACTTTGCCTTGGATTCTGATTTAATTTTCTGATGCTATTTGGAACCCTGGATTCAGTTCCAAGGGGGGAGAAAGACAGTGGAAACATGGCGGCTGTTTGGAAAGATGGTTTTTAAATGGTGTACAAGGTCACATGCCTTGAAGATGTTGAGTGAAGAAAAAAAAGGGGGGAAGATGTTGAGAGTGCCCGAGTTTTATACCCTCTCTGGGTATAAATTTGAGCTTGTCCTCTGATTGGTTGTCAAACTCCCATGGGGCCATGTAAGGGCAACTCTGTAGGCTGTCCTGAGTCCCAAGCTTGGTTGACTCTTGCTGGGTAATGATATAATGAAAGGGCTTTGGGATTCCTATTATGGCTGTGCCTGAAAGACGTAGATCTTTGTTATGTAGAATAGACTGGCTCAGGCCTTAATGGCCCATTGACAACGGTCAGAGGCTGAACTTCTGCATCACTTTTAGGGGGAAATATTCTGCCCTTTCAATATTTCCTAAAATATCTCATTTTTCTAGGAGAGCGGTGGGTGCTAACTTCCTACACATCAAAATAACAGATAGGTTAAAAGCAGCCTGTAAAGAAACCATTACCTATTTCCCTTGAAGTGAGAATATGCCGTGTTACGGATTCATATGGGATTCCTAGCTGTTAATCCAGCATTGCCCAGGTATTTGTTTATCCCAATCCTTCTTAGACATTCACAAATGTCCAGACCAAACGTAATTTCTAATGTTGGATTTTTTCCCCCTTACCAGAGGGAGCCCCCTTGTGGAATATTGTGAAGCAGTTACCACGGCAACTCCACTGCGCTGTACAGTAGAAGCCATTTTAAGGCACAACAGGCTGTATCTTAACAGAACACCCCCCCCCCCCCAAAGAGTGTTAGGGGTGTCTTACTCCCACAGTATTTGTTTCCAGAGAGTTAATCATATGTGTACCAAGTTTGGTTGAATTTGCTCAAGGCATTCCAGAATTATGCTGGCACATAGACATAAACACAACCATATTTGTATAGGTAGATGATAGATGATAGATGATAGGTGATAGGTGATAGGTGATAGGTGATAGGTGATAGGTGATAGTATACATAGATACATAGATAGATGAGATGTAGGTAGGTAGGTAGGTAGGTAGGTAGGTAGGTAGGTAGGTAGGTAGATGAGATAGAGAGAGATAGGTAGAGAGATAGAGATAGAGAGATAGAGAGATGAGATAGATAGAGATAGAGATAGAGAGGTAGGTAGGTAGTTAGATGAGATAGAGATAGGTAGATGGATAGATACATAGAGATAGATAGATGAGATATAGATAGATAGATGATAGATAGATAGATAGATAGATAGATAGATAGATAGATAGATAGATAGATAGATAGATGAGAGAGAGAGATTATAGGTAGGATATTTGGACAAGGAATTTGTCTTTGGTGCATATGCTCTCAGTGCACATAAAGAAAAACAAAATAGAATACATTCATCAAAATCATAAGATGCAATTATTAATAAGCAATCAAATTATACTAGGAAACAAATAAAAACAATATAGAATAGAATAGAATATAGAATAGAATAGAAGAATAGAATAGAATAGAATAAAACAGAACAGAATAGAATAGAATAGAAGTCTTTATTGGCCAGGTGTAATTGGACACACAAGGAATTTATCTTTGGTGCCTATTCTCTCAGTGTACATAAAAAGACAAGATAAATTCGTCACAAATCATAAGGTACAACATTTAATGATAGTCATAGGTTACTAATAAGCTATCACAGCTTCCCGTATTAGGAAACAAATAAAAACAATATAAATTGAAAGATACAAGCAACATGGTTAAAGTCGTACGTGGAAAGACATAGGTACGAGGAAGGATGAGAAGAACAATAGTAGTACAGTCTTAGTAAATAATTTGACAGTGTTGTAGGAATGAGTTGTTTAGCAAAGTGATGGCATTGGGGGAAAAACTGTCCTTGTGTCCAGTTGTTCTGGTGTGCAGTGCCCTATAGCATCATTTTGAGGGTATGAGTTGAAACAATTGATGTCCAGGATGTGAGGAGGGGTCTGTAGATATTTTCACAGCCCTCTTTCTGTCCTGCACAGTGTACAGGTCCTCAATGGAAGGCAGGTTGGTAGTAATTGTTTTTTCTGCAGTTCTAATTATCCTCTGAAGTCCGTGTCTGTCTTGTTGGGTTGCAGAGCCAAACCAGACAGTTACGGAGGTGCAGATGATGGACTCAATCCTTCCTCTGTAGAACAGAATCAGCAGCTCCTTGGGCAGTTTGAGCTTCCCGGGTTGGCTCAGTAGGAACATTCTTTGTGCTTTTTTGATGACGTTTTTGATGAAGCACCCACAACTTTTGGAAGCAACTTCTGTGCCACTGGTTAATTGTCCTCACAGTTAGGAAGTTTCTCCTTAATTCCAGGTTGCTTCTCTCCTTGATTAGGAGAGGAGAGGAGAGGAAAGGAAAGGAAAGGAAAAGGAAAAGAAAGGAAAAGAAAGAGGAAGGGAAGGAAGAAAAGAGGAAGGGAAGGGAAGGGAAGGAAGAAGGAGGAAAGGGAAAGAACAGAAAGGAAAGGAGAGGAGAGGAGAGGAGAGGAGAGGAGAGGAGAGGAGAGGAGAGGAAAGGAAAGGAAAGGAAAGGAAAGGAAGATCAAGAATCTTTCCACCTGGGAGGATCTCATTATGCAGATTCTCCAAACACCGGCTAAAGAAAGCTTGAGCTGAGGTAATGAAATTGACCCAATTACCGGCATCCAATGGGATAGTTTATCCAGTGAGATATCAGCCCAAGGATGGGTTAAATGAAACTGAACTAACGAGTTTCCACCGAGATCTAAACCGAGAGTCCTAAATTGTCTCACTTTATTTTGCGATCTTCCTACAGGTAGGCCACAAGCGAGCCCAACATTTCCGCGGCGAAGCGAAACATTCTTTAAGCGAGTTTGGCCCCCGTGTTACAACTTTCCTTGCCGCCATGGTTAAGTGAACCTCTGCGGAGTTAGTGACACTGTCGTTAAGTGACACTGGCTTACCCATTGACTTTGCTTGTCGAAAGGTCGCAAAAGGGGATCACATATCACACACACACACACACGATAGCGCAACCGTCATAAATACGAGCCAGTGGCCGAGTGTCTGAATTTCGATCACGTGACCATGGAGGGGGCTTCAATGGTCGTAAGGTTGAAAAACGGTCATAAGTCTTGCGATGACCCAGGGCATGGCACAGAACAGGGAGCTGGCAGTTCGAACCGCCCCTTTGTTGCTACAAGTTCCCCTCATGACACCGAGACTGTAAACGGTAACAGAGTTGGAAGGGACCTTGGAGGTCATCTAGTCCAACCCCCTGCTCACGCAGGAGACCTGTACTGGGGATTCGAACCGCCGAACTGCTGACCTTTCTGATCGACAAGCTCAGTGTCTTTGCTTCTGGCCATCATGAAACCAATTTTCCAATCATCCTCCATTTTGTTTTCGCCATTTTGTTTCTCCCAGCGTGGAAATGCACCAAGATGGATATTTCTTCCAACAAGAATATCAGAGTTTGAAGAACCTTATGATCTACTTAACGATGTTTAGTTCTTAATCGTTCTTATAAATCTGCATTAAGCCCGCTTAATTGGATTGGAAGGGGATGTCCATTTGGCGTTTTTGTTTTTTGTTTTTGGAGTCCTATAATCGTAATTGGTTCCCAGCATTGTAACATAAAACCCATGTTTATCGCTGCAGATTTCCCAGCAGACATGAAACATCCACAAAGCCACCGCTCCATTTGAGGGGAAGATTAACAGATGAGCAGAGTGGGAAGGGACCTTGTGGGTCATCTAGTCCAACCCCGGCCCCACCCAAGCAGGAGACCCTACACCGTTTCTGAGAGATGGCAGTCCAGTCTCTTCTTGAAAGCTTCCAGAAATAGTAAATTAATTAATAGATGAACAGAGTTGAAAGAACCTTGGAGGTCATCTAGTCCAACCCCAATGCCCAAGCAGGAGACCCTACACCATTTCTGACAGAGGGCAGTCCAGTCTCTTCTTGAAAGCCTCCAGGAATGAAGCTCCCACAACTTCTGAAGGCAACTTCTGTTCCATGGGTTGATTGTTCTCGCTATTAGAAAATTTCTCCTTATTTCCAGGTTGAATCTCTCCTTGGTCAGTTTCCATCCATTATTCCTTATCTGGCATTTGGGTGATTTGGAAAATAGCTTGACCCCCTTCCTCCTCTCTATGGCAGCCCCTCAAATATTGGAAGACTGCTCTCCTGTCTCTCCCGGTCCTTCACAAGACTAGCCATGCCCAGTTCCTGCAACTGTTCATTGTATATTTTAGTTTCCAGTCCTCTAATCATCTTGGTTGCTCTTCTCTGGACTTTTTCTAGAGCCTCAAGCTTGTTTTTTATAGTGTGGAAACCAAAACTGGATGCTGTATTCTAGATCAGGAGTGTCAAACTCGATTCATTGAGGGCCGCATCAGTGTTGTGTTTGACTTCAGGAGGCGGGGTGGGGATGGCCACAGGGGTGAAATCCTCCCGGTTCGGCCCGGTTCAGATGAGCCTGCAGGGACGATTGGCATCAGTTCTCCGAACCGGTGGCAAAAATTTCTGGTGGCCCCACCCACGCCCACCTAGTCGCCCTGTCGCCCCTCTTCTAGCTGTTCGACTCGCCCACCCAATCCGAACATTTCTCCCTCCATTCACAGCACAGGTGTCGCATCCTATCCCTTTAAGGTAGACCCAGGGAGGGAGCGGGCGGGGGGAACCATAAAGGGAGCAGCAGCTCTGCTGTGAACGGAGGGAGAAACGTTTGGATTGTCTCTGCCCCAGAATTCAACGTTAAATGCAGCAGAGACAATCCAAACATTTCTCCCTCCATTCACAGCAGCGCTGTCCCTTTAAGTTAGTCCCCGGGAGGGAGGGGCGGGGGGGCGGACCATAAAGGGAGCAGCAGCTTCGCTATGAATGGACTCATACCCACATTTGTTCCTGCCGGGTTCTGTGGGCGTGGCTTGGTGGTGGTGGTGGGACTAAGTGACCGAGTGGGCGTGGCCCAGTGGTGGGTTCCAGCCAGTACGGCCGTATCAGTAGTAGTCGGGAACAGCACGGTGGCTCGTTTGGCCCACCCGCCCACTCACCCGCATTCCATACCTGTTTTTGAACCAGCCAGGCCAATTGCGCACCCGTGCACAGCATGTGGCGCCTGCGCAACTTCCGACCAGCAGCTGGGGTGTCACAAGGGCGGTGGAGTGCGCATGCATGGCGTGAGCATGAATGACGTAGAGTTGGCCACGCCCACTCAGTCACAGGACCCCACCACCAAGCCACGCCCCCAGAACTGGTAGTAAAATAATTTGAATTTCATAATTCTCCCTTCTGCATTGCCTTCCTATTACTGTAGCCTTGTCCTATGATGTAACAAGCATAATATTAACACTTACAGTAATATTCATTATTTGTATCTCCATCTATTTGTATTCTCTATTTCCTGTTTTGGTTTCTGATTTCTAGCCGCTTGTACATTTTATTCCATACTTTATCGAAGTCCGATTCTTCTCTTTCTTTTAGTTCTATTGTCATTTTGTCCGTCATAAAAGCTAAGCAGGAAAGCTGATATTGAAAGCTGTAAAATTACTCTATATTGTTATGTATGTTCCGTGTTTTGTTTTGTTGTGTTTTTTTCCCTTGTTGTGTCTTTTTTACTGTTTTTAAAGATTAAAACATTCAATAAAAATTAATTAAAAAAAATAATTTGAATTTCAGCACTAGGTGGCCAGCTGTTCATCACTCATGTCCCTGCGGAGGTGCCAGCAAAAATGGGCTGTTTCCAGGGTGGCCCTGCGGGTCAGATCTAAGCACCCCGCAGGCCGGGTCCGGCCCCCGGCCCTTGAGTTTGACACCCCTGTTGTGGCTCATCTCTTTGATCTTTTCCGCTCCTCTGATCGCTCTCAATTAGGCCCATCATTTTTCGGACACTCAAAAGCCAATCTAGTTAAAATTGGAGAGGAGGGGGATGACAAAACAACCCTCACACCCTCCGGCAGTTTGTTGCAGGCAGCCTGCTTCTTTTCACAAAATATTACGCAAGTGACGGTAACACTGATTGCTTTTGTCTTATCAAGGCATCACATATAAAGTGCAATGGCCAGTGGTGAAATCTACATTTGTTTAGTACTGGTTCTCTGGGCGTGGCTTGGTGGGCATGGCTTGGTGGGGGTTATGTGACTGGGTGGGGGTCATATCCTGCCCCATACATCCCTTCGGCCGATCCGCTCACACAGAGAGGGATTTCTCCGGGTGCCGTCCACTGTGCCAGCGGGCGTGCCAGCGGGTGACGCCCAGGGGAAGGGCCTTCTCTGTGATGGGCCCGACCCTCTGGAATGACCTTCCCCCTGATATCAGAACAACTACAGACCTCCGCTCCTTCCGTAAGAAGCTTAAAGCCCACCTGTTCAATTCAGCCGGCCTGGCCTAATCCCAGTTTACCCACCTCAAGTCTGCATTTTTAAATTCTATGGGTTGGTTTTATGCCGAGTTTTAATTTTTATCAATTTGTACAGGGTTCAAGGTTTAATTTGATTTTAAGGGTATTTATTATGTATATGGTTTTTTAATGTGGTTCCTGTACACCGCCCCGAGTCCCTTCGGGGAGAGGGGGCGGTCTAGAAATCAAATAAAATTGAAAATTAAATTGAAAATTGACTGGGTGGGCGTAGCTATGTAATCTTGTGACTGAGGGATCAAAAGACAAACTCACTTTAACAATGTCCTGCTAGAGCAGGGTTGGACTACATGACCTCCAGGTCCCTCCCAGCTCTGGATTATCCTCTGAAGCTGCGTCTAGTGTCAGGTTTGTAGTCCTTCCTTCCTCTCCTTTTTCTCTCCCTCCCTCCCTTTCTTTCTTTCTCTTTCTTTCTCCCTTCTCTCTCTCTCTCTCTCTCTCTCTCTCCCCCCCTCTCTCTTTTTCTTTCTTTCTTCCTCAGCACCCCCCACCCTCCCATTTTTGGCCTAGCAAAAATGGACACCCCCTCCCACCCCCGCATTTCTGGAGAATCTTGTGGGATCATGTGGGACTTTCGAATACAGATGGATCATCATTTAAAACATGCCAGATATCACAGTCATCAAAAAACGAAGCATACAATTTATTGATATCACTGTTCCAGGGGATGGCCATCGAAAGTACACGGTTATGGACGAAGCATGTAAGAGTGATACCCACTGTCATCGGGGCACTTGGCACCATGTCCAAGAATTTTACAACTTACATCCACAAATTGCAGCTTCCTGCAATCACACCAGCGGAACTGCAAAAAACTGCGCTACTCGGAACATCTTATATTTTAAGAAGGTACTTGGTTGATACCTAGGCCCCTGGCAGCAAACTGTTAGCACCAGTCAGTTGGTATTTGTGATGCACTTTTGAATGTCCAGTTGACTGAATTTCATGTTTAATGAATAAAGTAAATAATAATAATAATAATAATAATAACAACAACAACAACAACAACAACAGGACTTAAAAATTGAAATTCAACGATTATGGCACAAACCAGCAGTGGTAATTCAAGTGGTAATCAGCACACTGGGTGCTATTCCAAAAGCACTGGAATTACATTTAAAACAGTTAAAACTTGACAAAATCACCATCAGTCAAATGCAAAAAGCTGCACTGCTTGGATCTGCACGTATATTAAGAAAATACGTTACGACGTCCTAGGCCCCTGGGTGGGGCCCGACTAGTAATCAATGCCAAATCCGGCGAATCAACTGGCCGCTGTGATACAATCGTATATTAATAATAATAATAATAATAATAATAATAATAATAATAATAATAATAATAATAATAATAATAATTACAATAACAACAACAACAATAACAACAGCAACAGCAACAACAGCAACAACAATAATAATAACAATAACAATAATAACAACAATAACAATAATAACAATAATAATAACAATAACAATAATAACAACAATAACAATAATAACAATAATAACAATAATAACAATAACAACAATAACAACAATAATAACAATAATAACAATAATAACAATAACAACAATAACAATAATAACAATAACAATAATAACAATAATAATAATAATCGACAAGCATGATGCAATACCTGTGCATTTATGAATGTAATACATTTATAATTGTATCATAAAGTTTATTACATTTATAGATTTAACAAATAACAACAACAATAATTTATGGAAGGTGAGCAACAGCTGTTTTATAAGGATTTCAGGTAGGCCTATGAACCCCAATTATTACGTCTGTTAGGAAAAATAGCCGGACCTCTAATCTGTCGACAGATGCCAGGAAAAACCCTGGGAGAATTTGGCGTAATGCCTTCACACATCGTTGCCATCTGGCTGTTTTGAATGTTTGCAAGATCTAAACCCCAATCATGAAGCAACTGATAACTATATTGGCCTTTGGGGAAACCAAACGGGAGGGGCCAATGGCAGAGTCATCCTGGCATTAGCTAAAGCAAGTGGGCTCAGATAGTGCCAAAGTGAGGCCGTTATTTATGCCGAGAGAGCTACGCACACAAAGAGGCGGGGGGAGGAGTACAACATGAAGGTAAATCACCAGTAGAGCAAGCCGAGTCTTAAGAAAGATCTCAGGAAAGGAGTAGAAAGATCTTGAACAAAAATTGTGAAGAACTACAACCCCTTTTGCTATGGGGGGAAATCCTCCTCACTCTTTACTTGTCTTCCTGGTTCAGAGGTGGTATTCAGCCAGTTCTGAACGGTTCTGGGGAACCAGTAACGGAAAGTTTGAGTAGCTCGGAAATGTTGTGACCTGCCAGCAGCCAGCAGAGCTGCCAGCAGATTCGGACAGTGAGGAGGTTGGGGAGGAACATGGGCCAGTCCTGGAGTCTGGGGAAGGCTCTGATGAGGGCTCTGTGTTGGAGGCAGAGAGGAGGCCAAGGCCGTCTGACAGTTATCAGATGCCTTCGGAGTCAGACATTAGTGGGGCAGAAGAACAGCTGGAGCCTGTTCCCAGTGTGTGCATGCACAGAGTGGCCAGACAAAGGAAACAGTTAAAGAACAGGGGTCGACTTGGGAGTAAGACACAGGTGGACGATGAATGACCCCTCCCAGAGGAAATAAAAGAGGAGCGAAAGGGGAGTGGACTTTGCAGGAGACCATAAGTTCGCTTAATTGGTTCCTGACTCTCCGAGACTCCTGGCCAAGTTTTGCAGATATCGGCCTGGCAGCTCTCCAAGCCAGATAAGGTCTGTGACTGTAAATCCTCCCTCGAAAGACTTTGCTGGATGTGAAGGAGCAGAATTCACAGTCAATTAATAAAAGGGGTTTTTGTCGGGACAAGGAGTTTGCTTCATGCTCTTGGGAAACCTGGGTCAGTACAGGAGAACCGGCAAATACCAGCTCTGGCTGGCCCCGCCCTCATCCCAGCTGATCGGCTGGGTCTCCTTTTGTTGCCCTGCACAGGAGAACGAAGCTGGAAAGCAGGTGAGTGGGGTAAGGAGGGAATGGAGATTTTGCAGTATCCTTCCCTTGCCACGCCCACCAAACCATGCCCACAGAACCTGTAGCAAAAAATGTTTCAATCCCACCACTGTTCCTGATAGCAATTCTTATTCTGTTGGCTATCAATTAAAGGATTCCTTCCAAGTTTTACTATTCTCCTTTCTTTCTTTTTCAATTTCTTGGCTCAGCTTTTTTTTTTTTTTTCCTGTGCGGCTTAATTACCGTTTTTTTTTATTTGTTTATGCAGAAGGTTTAAATGCAACCTGTTTGGGCTTTTAAAATGTGGATTGCAGGGGATTTGCGAGGTTATTTTTTTTAAAAAAACCCAGAAAAATAAAACAAGGAAGAGAGCCCAGAACAATAAAAAGCCATAAAAAGCAGCCATGAAAAATACACACGGAATTAAATACACACAGAGCGATAAAAATAGCATTATAAAGCCAGCCACAGAACAACACAAAAAACTCAGGTCTTTGCTAAAGGTCTTTTTATGAGAATCAATCTGAATAGAGCTGGAAGGGACCTTGGAGGTCTTCTAGTCCAACCCTCTGCTCGGGCAGGAGACCCTATGCCTGTGATGGCTAACCTTTTTGTTGCCGCATGCCAAAAGCACATGGCCAAACCCATAATGCAATGTGTGTGCTGACAACCCCCCCTGTGTGCCCCGCCCTCCTCGCATGCATGGCAGGGACCAGAAAATCAGCTGGCCAGCAGGAGGCACACGCGCATGAGCAATAGAGCTGAGCTCGCGCACCCGCAGAGGGGGCTCTATGTGTCATAGGTTCACCATAATGGCCCTATCCCATTTCTGAAAAACCTCCAGCGATGGAGTACCCACAACCTCTGGAAGCTAGTCGTTCCACTGATTCATCGTTCCGACCGTCGTACCTCTGCGACGAGTGAAATTGTGGTTTGTTTGTTTTCCCTGCAGTGGCTTCCATGCCCCTTTTGAGAATAAAACCTTACCATGGACAGAGGAACAGAAGAAGCTCAGGGAGGTGGGGTTGCTTCTCACAGAGGGGAGGGAGGGAGAAAGAAAGAAAGAAAGAAAGAAAGAAAGAAAGAAAGAAAGAAGGAAGGAAGGAAGGAAGGAAGGAAGGAAGGAAGGAAGGAAGGAAGGAAGGAAGGAAGGAAGAAAGAAAGAAAGAAAGAAAGAAAGAAAGAAAGAAAGAAAGAAAGAAAGAAAGAAAGAAAGAAAGAAAGACAGCACAGCAATTTAGGGCTAGAAGGCTACTCAGAGGTCATCTAGTCCAACCCCCTGCTGCAGCAGGAAACCTTTCTTTGTTTGGATTATTTTGGTGCCTCTAACAGAGAGGAAAATTGCCAGAAAGGAGAAGGAGTTTACTAGGACAAGGCTGCCATGCAGAGGAAGGCAGAGATTGTTTGGTGGCTGAGCAAGAGCGTTGTTAAGTGAGCTTCACCACATTTTACCCAATCCATGACATCTCCTGGTGAATGACATTGAGTTGGCCACGCCCACCCAGTCACATGACCACCAAGCCACACCCACAAAATAAGCTACGCCCATAAAATAGGTAGTAAAAAGTTTTGAAACCCACTGGGATAAATGGGGTCCTGCTCCAAGTGGGCAGAAAGAGACTGGAAACATGGTGGCTGTTTGGAGAGATGGTTTTAATGGTGGACAGGATCACATGCTAGAAGATCTTGAAGAAAAAAGAGAGAGATGCTGAGAGTCCCTGGGTTTTATGTCCTCTCTGGGCTTTTGAATTTGAGCTTGTCTTCTGATTGGTTGTCAGACTCCCATGGGGCCATGCAGGGGCAAACTCTGTAGGCTGTCCTGAGTCCCAAGCTTGGTTGACTCTTGCTGGGTGATGATGTAATGAAAGGGCTTTGGGAGGCCTATTATGTCTCTGCCTGAAGGAGGAGATCTGGCTTAGGCCTTAATGGTCCATTGACAAAGGTGGGGGGAGACTGAGTTTCTGTCTCCTTTTTAGGGAAAATATTCTGCCCTTTTAATATTCCCTAAAACATTCCATTTCCCTAGGAGAGGGGTGGGTGCTAACTTCTTACAGGTGTAATCCATTCGTTTCCTGATATTTCATTCATCCAGCAGAGTCTCGTGTTTTATGACGCTCATTATCTCTGACAGATATTTTGCATTCTGTGAGGAGGACACGCTTGCTGGGGATGTATTGTTTGTTGCAAGTTCTTTTTCCGTAGATCGGCGGTGCCTTGAACACGGTGTGTGCCAATTCTACCCTGCCTTCCTGAAGATATATTTAGGAATTACCTTTGCTCTTGCAGAGCACGGTTTCTGCGGTGACAGTGGGCAATGGTGTAGTGGCAATTTTAGAATCACTCGTCCCTGTAAATTATGTACAGCACAATGGAATTTTACAAAAGCTATTTCTCTCTTTTTTTAAAAAAAATCTTAGATATATAAGCATAATTCTATAACACCTGGAGCAATTTCAACCAAACTTGGTACACAGATGACTTCCTCTCTGGAAACAAATATTGTGGGGGTAAGACACCGCTAAAACCACTCCAATACCCCCAATCAGCTGTTCCAGGCTGCAGGGATTGCCACAGACCATCGCTGCCTCCATGCCTCGCGTTTTTGGCCTCTGGTGGGTGGGGCTACATTTGGTGTATAAGACACACCCAAATTTTCACCCTCTTTTGTGGGGGGGGGGGGGGGGGAGGTGCATCTTATACTCCAAAAAATACCAACTGTGGCTAGTTGGTAGAATCACATTACGTCAACGCTTCCATATACAAAGGGTCCTCGGTGGTCTCTGAGCTTTCCGTACCCAAGTAGGTAACATCATCAGTGCTAATGAGTGCGGTGTGCTGCCAGTGTTTACATCCTAGTGGCTTGCCCTGTCAGTGTTGGTCTTAGAGATTCTTGGGTTGGGCTGTTTTTCTCTTGGCTTCTTTGCCAGTTTCGTGATTGGGGTGTCGTTGACTTGATTGTTGGTCTGATGTTAACCTTGGAGTTGATCTAAACCGATCCAAGTGCTGATTACTGGTTGGAGTAGTGGAGTCCTTTGGTTTCCTTTTGGGCTGGTTGATGGTCTCTTTTGCATAGTCTTGAGAAATGATTGCAGCGCCTCACCTTAAACACAGAAGGCCATTCAGGGTAAAGGTTCTCCTCGCACGTATGTGCTAGTCGTTCTTGACTCTAGGGGGTGGTGCTCATCTCCGTTTCAAAGCCGAAGAGCCAGCGCTGTCCGAAGACGTCTCCGTGGTCATGTGGCTGGCATGACTCAATGCTGAAGACGCACGGAGCACTGTTCCCTTCCCAACAAAGGTGGCTCCTATTTTTCTACTTGCATTTTTACATGCTTTCGAACTGCTAGGTTGGCAGAAGCTGGGACAAGTCATGGGAGCTCACTCCATTACGCTGCGCTAGGGATTCGAACCGCCGAACTGCCGACCTTTCTGATCGACAAGCTCAGCATCTTAGCCACTGAGCCACCGCTTCCCCTTAATTGATTAAGTAAGTCTAATAGATTAATGTAAGGTAAAAATGTGCATGAATTGTGTTGCATTACTTTTCAATTTTTTGTTTTGTTTATTGTAGCAATCTGAATAAATCATGTCTTCTGAAAAGGTGTCAGAATTACCATGGAGGCTTGTGAAAAATATTCATTTATTCCGATGTGACATACCATAGCATTGTTCAGTTGCTTTATTTACCATGTTGTAATAGGGCTCCTTTGTACTGACATAATGGTGACACATTATAATAACAATTTATTATAAAAATGACAACAAGGTCTCAAAGGAATGCATTTCAGAGCAATGTGTGGTTTCAATATTATTATTATTTTAATGCTGCCATATATATATATACAATTTTTTTTTTTTATGGCCCTGAACTACCTTAATTTGGGATAGAGTCAGAGCAACTGAATAGAGCTGTGGATTTACTGGCCAGGTGCCCTTCCTGCTGCCTATATAGAGTTCACAGCAAAGAGAGAAATATCTGTCGCTGCCTAGAATTGAACTTTCAACCTTCTGAGTGGGAGGCGAGTATCTTTATCTCTAGGCCACCATAGACTGTACAACAATTAGCAGGTTAAAATGTCCTTGGTTGTTTTAAATTGGTAAATTGAGTTGAATTTTTGGTTTACCATGTACTTGCATTTGGCTTTCAAAAGGAGGATTTACGATCACAGACCTTATCTGGCTTGGAGAGCTGCCAGGCCAATATCTGCAAAAGTTGGCAAGGAGTCTCAGAGAGTCAAGAACCAAATAAGCGAACTAATGATCTCCTGCAAACTCCACTCCCCTTTCGCTCCTCTTTTATTTCCTCTGGGAGGGGCCATTCATTGTCCCACTGTGGCCCCTACTCCCAAGTCGACCCCTGTTCTTTAGCTGTTCCCTTCTCGCCTGGCCACTCTGCGCATGCGCACACTGGGAACAGGCTCCAGCTGTTCTTCTGCCTCACTGATGTGCGACTCCGAAGGCAGCTGATAACTCCCAGATGGCCAGTGTTAAATCCTAATGTAGGTCCTCGACTTGCAACTGGTCCTAAGTCCTCGACTTACGACCGGCCGCAGGTCCTCGACTTACAAATGACAGACTGCTCCGGCTGAGCCGCGCCTGATTGGCTCAGTTGGCTGAGCGCGGGCTGTTTACACCGTTCCTATTGGTCGTCCTGCTTGACAGCTCCTGTATAAATAGCTGTCAAGCAGGGCGAGGTGCTGAACTCTCTATACAGTTATCTGTTAGTGGTTCTGTTAAATAAAGCTGTTCTTCGTTACCTCAGCCATTCCACGTCTCTTCAATGAGCTCAGTCTTCAATAGCCTCGGCCCCCTCTCTGCCTCCGACACAGAGCCCTCGTCCGAGCCTTCCCCAGACTCCAGGACTGGCCCATGTTCCTCCCCAACCCTCCTCACTGCTTCCACAACAATGCCTATACCACGGGTGTTCAAAGTTGGCAACTTTAAGACTTGTGGACTTCAACTTCCAGAATTCCCCAGCCAGCTCTGCTGGCTGGGGAATTCTGGGAGTTGAAGTCCACAAGTCTTAAAGTTGCCAACTTTGGACACCCCTGGCCTATACTGTCTTTTCTCTCTGTTAAAGCAACCTGGTTCCCAGCAATCTTTCAGAAACAATGTCTGCTTTTCTTTATTTTCCTTTTAAACGTCCCCAAATTCGTGCGCTGCGAACTTGAAAATGGTTCACCCACCCGCTGGCACATTTTTGGCTGGGCCCAAACACTCCGAAACATTTTGCTGAAGAGCTTTGTGAAGTGTGGCGCTTGGGAGCTGTGGAAACCTTTGTTTGAAAAGGAATTCGAACCGTCCATCAGAACTGCCCCGTTCTTCAAATCATGGACACCCGCTTCGGCAATCGATAAGATTGTCCAACTGGATCGACTCAAAATTGTCAAAAGGAATTGAGCTGATTTTCTTCATTCAATCGAGTATTTGAATCTGATTTGGCTGGATTCGCTCACGCCTATTAGTCAGCACGATGATGATGTTTGATTTTTGGCGATTCTGTGGGCACATCTCTGCACATCTTCCGATCTTGCACTACAGCTAGTCCTTGACTTACAGAAGCTTGTTTAGTCATCATCCTCATCCTCTTTTAATGACTCCATAATCCTTTGAAGGGTGGAGTCTGGGTGAATGGAGATGAGGTTTTACGGGCCGGATGCCCGTCCCTGTCACCATTGCGGAGTTTTTTTCAGTGTGCTCAGAGAAAGAAATATCTGCCTCTACCTAGGATCGAACTCACAGCCTCCTGATTGTGAGGCAAGAGCTCCACCTCTAGGCCACCACACCACTCTACAGCAGTTCGTTTAGTGACCATTCAAAAGTTACAACGGCACTGAAAAATGTGACTAAGGATTGTTTTTCACAATTAGTTACCATTGCAGCAGGGGTGGGTTCTGGCTGAAATTGCTCTGCGCATGCACAGAAGTAGAAAACAAGATGGCAGCGCCTACGGCGCCACTGAGAGAACCAGTTCAGGGGCGTGGCAGGCCGAGTTACTACCTACTCGGTAGAACCAGGCCGAACTGGTAGGAACCCACCTCTGCATTGCAGCATCTCCACGGTCCCTGATACTAAACTTATCAGCTGCAATGATTCACTTCTGAAAGTGGCAAGGCAGGTCGTAAAATGGGGCAAAACTTACTTAGCAGCTGTCTCACTTAGCAACAGAAATTTTGGTGTCCGTTGTGGTCGTAAACCAGTGTTCTCCGAGTTGTTCTCTTCTCTGGCGGGTGTCCGCCTTGATGGTATCCAGCCACACTGTTCTTCGGCGGCCTGATTTACCGCTAACTCTTTTACCGCTAACCTTTTATCGCCAACTCTTCCCAACAAAATTGATTTTTCCTGTGAATTCTCCCTTATGACACAGTCAGAAAAAGTAAGACGTGTGTCAGGCCTGTAGTTATGTTCCTTTTAGGATCTTTGGCCTGCCACACGTTCTTATTATTTTCCTATGCTGTTTCATTAGTGTAGTAGTTGGGAGGGGGGAATAGAAAGGAGTAGGATTGTGGAATGTATTGTTGTGATTCTTTTCTAGAAGCTCAAGGTCATCTTTTGTCTCCGCACCTCGACACCTGACCGGAAGCAGAGGGGTGCAGATGCCAGCGTGGAAGATGATGATTAGAACATGTGATGGATTATGGGGTGTGGGCGGGGATAGATCATGAACTTTCAACTGGGTGGAATTCCAGGAAGAAAATCAGAGTTGGAATTCCATAGCACAGTGCCAACATGCCTGTATGATTAAATTGGAACTTTAAGGATGATTCTGCCTTGGTCTCTGATTGATTTCATGCATGGTATTTAGAACGCTGACATCGCAGTTTTGTGATGTTTGCCTTCTAGTGACACACCTGATGTTATGCGTTCCAGTGTTTGCTTGTTGGTCACCATCAGAGGTGGGTTTCACATTTTGTTACCACCGGTTCACAGGCACATGAGCCCCTTCCACGCATGTGCCCAGCCCTCCGTGCATGCGCTTTGATCGCGCCCGCCCCTCCACACATGGGCCCGGACTCAAAAAGTGCGTAAATAGGATGGCATAGAGCCAGTGCGAGTGGGCGCAATTTCCACTACCGATTCGTGCAAACCAGTACGAACCGGTTGAATACCACTTCTGGCCACCATCAACATATTTGTAATACTGTGATACTACAGAGTCTTCCCTCCGAATGCTGTCCTAGCAGCAAGCTTGTTGTTTAGATCCGTATGATTTCCCCTGCACTTTATAAAAGGTTTATATGCACTTTTAAAAAACAAACAAACAAACCACCCGTTCAGCTTTTCATGCTTTTAAAGCAAACGTTTACAGCTTAAAGCTTTCACTCGGCAATTACCAGCCTTCTCTTCCTGGTTATATTTCATTTTCATCCATTAGGGAAATAAAATGTAAATCGTATAATCTTGTATTGTTAATGAAGTTTAATGCATTTCGGGGGCAGAGAGACGGGGACACCATTAAGGAGAACAAATGGATGGCTACAGAAATTGATATCATGATCTCTCTCTCTCCCTCCTTCTCTCTCTCTCTATCTCTCTATCCCCTTCTCTCTTCTCTCTCTCCCTCCCTCTCTCTCTCCCTCCCCTCTCCCTCTCTCTCTAGCTCTCTATCTCCCTCTCTCTCTATCTCCCCCTCTCTTCTCTCACTCACTCCCTCTCTCTCTCCTTCTCCCCTCTCCCCCTCTCTCTATCTCTCAATCTCCCTCTCTCTTCTCTCTCTCCCTCCCTCTCTTTCTCCCACTCCCCTCTCCCCTTCTTTTTCCAAGACTCTTTTGTGATCATTGTCAGGCTTCAGGCTTGTTTCCATTCATGCTACTCACATGAAGGAAGTGCCAGCTATGCACATGCTAATCTTCTATACAAGCAGTTAGGCCAGAGTTGTCCAACCGTGGGAACTTTATTTGAATATTTTATCTGGCCAAGTGCTATTAGACACACAGGAAATTTGTCCCAGGTGCAGAAGCTCTCTAGGCAAAGCAACAAAGGAATAGGGTAGGGTACATTAGGGTAGGGTATAGTAGAGTATGGTACGGTAGAGTAGGGTAGGGTAGGGTACAGTAAGGTGGTGAAGGATAGGGTAGAGTAAGGTAGGGTAGGGAAAGGTAGGGTAGGGTAGGGTAGAGTAGAGTAAGGTAGGGTAGGGTAGGGAAAGGTAGGGTAGGGTAGAGTAGGGTAGGGTAGGAAAGGTAGGGTAGAGTAAGGTAGAGTAGGGTAGGGAAAGGTAGGGTAGGGAAAGGTAGGGTAGGGTAGGGTAGAGTAAGGTACAGTAGGGTAGAGTAAAGTGGGGAAGCTTAGGGTTAGGTAGAATAAAGTAGAGAAGAGACGGGTAGAGTAGAGTAAGGTAGGGTAGGGAAAGGTAGGGTAGGGTAGGGTAGGGTAGGAAAGGTAGGGTAGGGTAGAGTAAGGTAGGGTAGGGAAAGGTAGGGTAGAGTAAGGTAGGGTATAGTAGACTAAGGTAGGGTAGGGTAGGGTAGAGTAAGGTAGGGTAGAGTAAGGTACAGTAGGGTAGAGTAAAGTGGGGGAAGCTTAGGGTAAGGTAGAATAAAGTAGAGAAGAGACGGGTAGAGTAGAGTAAGGTAGGGTAGGGAAAGGTAGGGTAGAGTAAGGTAGGGTAGGGTAGGGAAAGGTAGAGTAGGGTAGAGTAAGGTAGGGTAGGGAAAGGTAGGGTAGAGTAAGGTAGGGTATAGTAGACTAAGGTAGGGTAGGGTAGGGTAGAGTAAGGTAGGGTAGAGTAAGGTACAGTAGGGTAGAGTAAAGTGGGGAAGCTTAGGGTAAGGTAGAATAAAGTAGAGAAGAGATGGGTAGGGTAGAGTAAGGTAGGGTAGGGAAAGGTAGGGTAGGGTAGGGTAGGGTAGGGTAGAGTAGGGTAAGGTAGGGTAGAGTAAGATAGGGTAGAGTAAGGTACAGTAGGGTAGAGTAAAGTAGGGAAGGGTAGGGTAAGATAGAATAAAGTAGAGAAGAGAAGGGTAGGGTAGAATAAGGTAGGGTAAGGTAGGGTACAATAGAATAAGATAAGGTAGAATAAGGTTGGCTAAGATAAGGTAGAACAGAACAGAACAGAGCAGAACAGAATTCTGTATTGGCCAAGTGATTGGGCACCCAAGGAATTTGTCTCCAGTGCATACGCTCTCAGTATAGATATAAACAGCAACTGGACTTTCTGGTTTTTCTTTGAAGACATTTTGCTTCTCATCCAAGAAGCTTTTTCAGGTCTTCTTCGGCTTCTTGGATGAGAAGCGAAACGACTTCAAAAGGGGAAAAAACCAGAAAGTCCACTTTCCTCTTGAAAAAGCAACTTTGGGACAACCATGACCTGGATGACGGAGAGAATCTCCCTAGACATACAAACAGCAGGCCATAGGTCGCAAATAGGTAGTTACAATCATGAATCGTAAGTTACAAACCACAACAGATAAATTGTAAGAAACCAACAGGAGAAGATCGTAAGAAATATGAGAAAAGATGAGAAACGAGACAGCGCTCTGGCAATGAACTGTTCAGCAGAGTGACGGCACGGCGGTGATGGCGCCCACGCTGGCTCGGGAATTCTGGGAGTTGAAGTCCACCAGTCATCAAAGTGACGTGGTCCTCCACCACTGCAGTAGAGGAAGGAGACAACCTCCGGCGATGCTAGCAGAGCTCAGAAAATGGTGATGAGCGCCAGAAGGCCATAGAATAAACCACAGGGATAAGCCACCAAAACCTGCTGCCCTTCCATACCCAAGGTGGAAGCGAAGATTTTGGAGGCTGAGAGGCTGCACCATCCAATTATGATCAGGGCCACCAGAGTCCCAAGGACCCCTCTGAAAGAAGGAGAACAGTTGAGGTTCATGTCAGGAGGAAAGGATGAGGACCCCATGCTAGCTTCCACTTACGGTTTGTCCCTCAAGCCTATACAAAAACCTACTCAGCCAATGATCCCTGAACAACTTAGCTTCTGCTTCCGTTGACCGACTCCGTGGAGGGGATGAAATGAGCCAGTGGTGGGTTTGCAATTTTTTTCCTACTGGTTTGCTCGTGCGCGTGAGACGCTTCTGCACACTGGCAGAAGCATCTGGGCGGGTGGACGGAGCCTCCCGGCCCCGCTACTACTGTACCAGTTCGCCCGATCCGGGAGGAACCAGCAGTAACTCTCCTCTGGCTGCAGTCTGTGAAGGCATAGGTCATTCTAAACTTACAACTGTTGAAAGTTACAAGGAAACTAACAAGCTCAAAGAGCACCAAAGACCCCATAATCTTTCTCCTTCTCTCTGCAAACCCCACCCACTTCTAGCACTGATGCTGTTACCTAGTAGGGTCATGAAATGTCTGCAAGGAAACCACCCAGCTCAGAGAGCACCAAGGACCTTACAGTCCTCCTCCTTGTCCTCCCCCTCCCTTCTAGCACTGATGCTGTTACCTAGTAGGGTCATGAAATGTCTGCAAGGAAACCACCCAGCTCAGAGAGCACCAAGGACCCTTGCGTTTGAACCCGGAGCTACAAATACTTTGTCGTAACCTGCCTGAACGCCACTTCTTCCCATTCACAGCATTTCAGAGGCTACTTACTGTAAGGAGAAAAACACGGCACAGGTGGACAAGATCACCATGGGCAACAGACTGTAGCCCAACACACTCGCGACGCATCCGCAGGAAACCCCTACAGCGCTCATCAGGTTCAACAACGCGTGGATCGCAAGGCAGCCGACCACACTGGTGCTGTGCACGTAGCCAAAATGGACTTTTCCTGCCTGCAGAAAGGAGCAAAGAGAAGAGCAGTGACCGGTGGCCGAAGGCGGTGGGGTTAGAGAAGACAAACTGTCCTATTTTTCAACACGGGGAGTCCTCGACGTACGACCCCAACTGAGCCCCAAATTCGAATAGAATAGAATGGAATGGAATGGAATGGAATGGAATGGAATGGAATAGAATAGAATAGAATAGAATAGAATAGAATAGAATAGAATAGAATAGAATAGAATAGAATAGAATAGAATAACAGAGTTGGAAGGGACCGTGAAGGTCCCGTGAAGGTCTTCTACCTCCTGATAAGGCAGAAAACCCTACACCAGACAAGTGGTTATCCAACATCTTAAAATGTTGTGGTAACCAAAGCTGGATGCAATATTCCACGTGTGGCCTTACCAAGGCATCAAGTGGACTTATCAAAAAAAAAATCTACCCCTTTTTTTTTTAAAGTATCTCAGGCCGGCTATAATATTGGAGTCCATGATTGACAGATACATTCACTTAGAGCAGGGGTGTCCAAACTTGGGAACTTTAAGACTTGTGGACTTCAACTCCCAGCAGAGCTGGCTGGGGAATTCTGGGAGTTGAAGTCCACAAGTCTTAAAGTTCCCAAGTTTGGACACCCCTGACTTAGAGCGAAGAAGTTTAGCCTACCAAGAGCCACGTTGACCCCAGGGCCAAGCAGAAAACCAAAGGCCCAGCCAGGTCTGTCTCGTTCATAATGCTGGCTTCAGCGGGCTTCATGGGGTTCAGCACCGTTAATGTTTTTTGCCAGATGTGGTGAAAGTTGATTCCCAGCTCTGCAACAGAAAACAGAAAAAGCTTCATTGTATGTAAGGGGAAGGAAAACACATTGTTGTGGCCCACCAGTGGCCAGAGGAACTGGCAGCAGATTCGGACAGTGAGGAGGTTGGGGAGGAAGATGGGCCAATCCTGGAGTCTGGGGAAGGCTCTGATGAGGGCTCTGTGTCGGAGGCAGAGAGGGAGCCAAGGCCGTCTGACAGTTATCAGCTGCCTTCGGAGTCAGACGACAATGAGGCAGAAGAACAGCTGGAGCCTGTTCCCAGTGTGCGCATGCGCAGAGTGGCCAGACAAGAAGGGAACAGCTGAGGAACAGGGTTCGACTTGGGAGTAAGGCCACAGGTGGAGGATGAACGGCCCCTCCCAGAGGAAATAAAAGAGGAGCGAAAGGGGAGTGGAGTTTGCAGGAGGCAATTTGTTCGCTTAATTGGTCCGTGACTCTCCGAGACTCCTTGCCAAGTTTTGCAGAGATCGGCCTGGCAGCTCTCCAAGCCAGATAAGGTCTGTGACCATAAATCCACCCTCGAAAAGCTTTGCTGGATGTGAAGGAGCAGAATTCACAGTTAAATTAATAAAAGGGTTTTTTGTCGGGACCAGGAGTTTGTTTCATGCTCTTGGGAAGCCTCGGTCAGAAGACCCTTGTGTAATGGGTCATCAAAGACACCGAGAAAAAAAGAAGAAGGAAAGAATCAGTTGGTTGTGATGTTCTAATGACTCATAAGATAATTGAAGATCTTAATTTGCTCCCCAACGGTAAGAAATTCAGCACCCGCCCACTCTCCTAGAAAATGAAATATTTTGGGGGATATTACAAGGTAGGATAGAATATTATCCCTAAAGGAGAAATGGGGGAAAATCTTAAGAAACCAGCCGCAGTCTCCCTGCCCCAAGCGGAAACTGAGGAGGCCAGCTTTTAGAAATGCAGATTGGGTCATCCGTTCAGAAAAACTGGGTCAGACAGAAACTCCAGATAAGCAACACAATTCGGCAAGCCAAAGGCTGACAAGATTCGCACAGACACCTCGTTGCATTCTGATCATTTGGATTTTTCCAGGACAAATATGGTATGCGTTGATTTATAAAACGTGTGTGTGTGTTTTTTTTAAATAACTATACTATAAAATATAAATTTAACAAGATATATATTTTCCAAAGACCAGTGAGGGAGTTGCATGTTAGATACAAGCTTGTTAAATGGAATTGGAGCTGCCTTACTCATTTCAAAGACCGAATGGCAAAAAGACCAAAGATTTAAACTGATAAATTTTACGTTGTCGCGGAAAATTCAAATTCGGTTTTTAGTTGTACAGAATTGAACAATATTCTATGACTTGCAAAATTTTGGGTCTCACTGGGTCATCGATGCCGCAATGGTCGTAACTGTGGAGAAACGGTCCTTAGTCACATTTTTCAGTGCCGTTGTAACTTTTGAACGGTCGCTAAATGAACTGCTGTAGAGTGGTGCGTTGGCCTAAAGCTGGAGCTCTCACCTCACAATCAAGAGGCTTGGTTGTGTTTGATTCTAGGGAGAGGCAGATATTTCTCTCTCTGGGCAGAATGAGAATATATCTGCCGAACAAAACTCCACATTGGCAACGGGGAAGGGCATCCGGCCATTAAAACACTCTGTTAGCTCCGTTTGATTGCCCAGATTCCACCCCACAAGGAATAATGGGGTCAGTAAAAGAAGATGATGATTGGGTCATCGACACTAAATTTCAAGAAAAGACCAAAGGAAAAATGAGACTATAACAGAAACTAAAAAAAACATCCGGTGTGAAAAATTATGAATATCTGTATTTTCCACCAAGCAACCCCATATGCAGTGAGACTCTTAATGGTTTGTTACTTGCTTATAAATTCTCTTCAATGGAATGAAGAAATAGAGGGATAAAGGCCTATTAAAATACAAATCAATCCCAGGCTTCCAATTAACGATTTATACCCAAGATAAATTCATATTAAACCACCAAGAATACTTTCTAGGGATCACTACAACAATAAAAAAATGTTTACGTAGTTCATCAGGTTTTGTAAATCCAATTAATATTTCTTTTGCTGAACATGACCACATATTCTGTTAATTTTCTTCAAGGAGGTTTCGGCTAAAAGGACTAAAAGATATTAATTCTTTTTTCTCTTCTATGGGATTTGTAGACATAAACATGGTGCAGATCTTATAAACTTATTAGTTGATAACTTGGCGTTGCCCGGGTATTAATTTATAGAGGGAAAATGTCCGGACCAAACATAATTTCTAATGTTGGATTTTCCCCATTACCAGAGGGAGCTCCCTTGTGGAGTACTTCGAAGCCATTACCATGGCAACTCCACTGTGCTGCACAGTAGAAGCCATTTGAAGGCACAACAGGCTGTATCTTAACAGAACACACACACCAAGGGGTTTTAGGGGTGTCTTATTCCCACCGTATTTGTTTCCACAGAATAAGTCATCTGTGTACCAAGTTTGGTTGAAATTGCTCAAGGTGTTCCAGAGTTATGCTGGAACATAGATATACACACAGCCATTTTTATGTATATAGATTACGTGTTTTGACATCAGCAAGGATTGTATTTGCACAAAATTGGGAAAATGAGGAAACTCCTTCAGATGAAAATATAATCAAAAAATTAGGGAGCCCCCTTGTGGAAGTACTGTGAAGTTGTTACCACAGCAACTCCACTGTGCTGTACAATAGAAGCCACTTTATGGTAGTACAGTAGAAGCCATTTGAAGGCACAACAGGCTGCATCTTAACAGAACACACACCCAGAGAGGTGTTAGGGGTGTCTTACTGCCACAGTATTTGTCTGCAGAGAGTAAGTCATCTTTGCATCAAGTTTGGTTGAAATTGCTCGAGGCGTTCCAGAGTTATGCGGGAACACACACACACACATAGAGCCATTTTTATATAGATGGATAAACCAGTAGTACAGTCTCTATATCTTTTTACTTGTCAGTAACATCATTTAAGGAAAATTACTCTGAAGTCAAACAGTGTATGGTTGCACTCTTGAGTACAGGCATTCCTCCACTTACAACCCACAATTGAGCCCAACATTTATGTTGCTAAGTGAGAAATTTATTGAGCTTGCTTTGGCCTCATTTTATGACTTTTCTCACCGCATTTGTTAAGTGAATCCCTGCAGTACTTAAATTAACAATATGGTCATTCGGTGAATCTCGCTCCCCCAATCACTTTGCTTTTCAGAAGGTCGCTAAAAGGGATCATGTGACACACACACAAACCCTCCAGGACATGGCAACCGTCATAAGTGTAAATCAGTTGTCAAGCATCCAAATGTCAATCACGTGACCCGTGGGGAGGCTTGCAAGGGTGAAAATGGGCCCAAGCAGGGGTGAGATTCAGCCGGTTCGGGACGGTTCAAAAATTAACTGGATGTTAATTTTACATCTGGTTCAGTGAACCATGAGTTCTGACGACCCTCCCTGCCCCGGAGTCCCCCTGTGGCCCATTTTCCTTCCCAGGAGGCTTCAGGGAGGCCACGTGGGGGGAGAAGGTGTAGCATGTGGAAGCTGAGGCGTTGGGGGGGCTGCGTGGGGGTGGGGTGTCACAGGGCATGGAGCACAAAGGGCGCACTCACCGAACTAGTTGTTAAACTGGTTGCATCCCACCCCTGGGCCCAAATCACATTTTTTTCTGGGCCGTGGTAACTTTGTTTTTTTTATTATTATTATTTTATTTTTTAAATTTTTATTTATTTGCAAATGTATAAAATACACACACACAAAACTTAAACGTACACTACATTTACACAATACAGTACGAACAGAAACTTCCTGTTCCTTCTAATAGCAATTACCAATCGACACAATTCTCCTTTTGTTATTTCCCCTTCTAGTATATTTCATTTGCGTTTCACCATTTTTAACCCTCTTATTTTACTCATCTATCTGCTATATTGGGTGATTACCTCTAGTAAATTTAAACTCTCTTGAGTGCACGTGTGTTTGTGTGTGTGTGTGTGTGTGTGTGTGTGTGTGTGTTAATTCTCCTTAACTACGATTTTTGGGCTTTATTGACTTCCTTCATTGATTCTTGTTTCTTTCCTCCATCCACCTATACCATTTATCCCATATCTGGTAATATTGATTCTTCTTTTCCCTGGATTTCTTTTGTCAATTTGTCCATTTCGGCACAGTCCATAACCTTTCTTATTATTTCATCTTCACTTGGTATCAATTTATTTTTCCATTTTTGAGCGAAGGTAATCCTCGCCGCCCTAATTATGGGTAAAATTAAATACTGGATTTCTTTTTTATATTCCGCAGTCATTATTCCCAGTAGAAAAACTTCTGGTTTCCAATCTATTTTGACTCCTGTTATTGCTCCTAGCCAATTTTTAATCCTTGGGCCGTTGTAACTTTGAACGATCACTAAATGAACTTTTGTAAGTCTAGTTGTGCCTCAACTAGAGATTTTGTATGTGGGATTTTACGCTCTTTGAAATACCAAATTTGGTGGCTGTGTCACAAAATAGATCTGCTGAGATTCACAGGAACCTTTTCGACTTTTGGGAATAATTTGACCCTTAAAAAGAACCTGTGAAAAATGGATGATGAAATATGTAAGCAAAATGATAAGAAGCGTTTTGTTAATTATGGGCATCTTAGCATGATGTCTGATTATGCCGTATAAATACAGAGGGAAAGACGACGTGATGGAATCTGAATGCAAAATTTATTGAAATGCTGTCATCTAGAGGCAATAAAATGCATGATGTATGTGCCATAAATATGATTTCGTGCCTTTCTTTCCTATGCAAATAGAGGTGCTGTGTCCATGGTTACAAATGCAAGACAACAAATTAAAATGGTTTCCCCCCCCGCCCCTTTCCCAGGTTTTTATTTATTTATTTATTTTGATTTGGACTGGACATCATTTTAAACACATTTTACCTAGTTACAACTTTGTTGTGGTTTGCCTCAAAAAAGAAAGATGTAAGAGTGTACTAGAAGATCTTTTGGTGAGCTTGTGTAGGGTCTCCTGCTTCAGCAGGAGGGGTTGGACTAGATGACCTATAAGGTCCCCTTCCAACTCTGTTAGTCCGTTAAATCTGCTTCTCACACTGGCAAGTCAGAACTTGGCGGTTCTACATAAGTGAATTTTATTATCAGGATTTGGGTATGTCTAGAGAAAAGAAGGACTAGGGGAGAGATGATAGCAGTCTTCCAGGATTTGAGGGGCTACCACAGAGAGGAGGGGGGCAAGCTATTCTCCAAAGCACTCGAAGGCCAAAGAAGAAACAATGGATGAAAACTCATCAAGGAGAGAAGCAACCAGAAATAAGGAGGAATTTTCTGACCGTGAGAACCATCAACTCATGGAAGAATTTGCCTTGGGAAGTTGAGGGAGCTTCATCACTGGAGGTTTTCAAGAAGAGACTGGACTGCTATTTGTCAGAAATGGTGTAGGGTCTCCTATTTGGATGGGGGGTTGAACTAGATGACCTACAAGGTCCCTTCCAACTCTGTTAACCCACAAAAGGTTTTTTCCAGCTTTTCTAACATGACAGCTGTCTTCCTCTATTTGAGGAGGAGGGATGGACCTGTTCTCCAAAGCATCTGAAGGCAGGAAAAGAAGCAACAGATGGAAACTTATCAAAGAGGGACCCAACCTAGAATTAAGGAGAAACTTCCTAATGGTGAGGACAATTAACCAGTGGAACAGAAGTTGCCTTCAGAAGTTGCGGGTGCTTCATCACTGGAGGTTTTTAAGAAGGGACCAGACAGCCACTTATCTGAAATGGTATAAGATCTCCTGCTTGAGCAGGGGGCTGGACTAGAAGACCTCCAAGGTCCCTTCCAGCTCTATTCTGAATGGATGGAATGCTGGCAGATTGTATGCAGAGGCTGATGTTGGACTGACTGCAAGAAGACCCAAAGTCTAGTCCACCCTTTGCTATGACCAAGTGATTTTGGGCCAGTAACTCTGTGTAGCCCAATCTGCATCAGAAGAATATTTCTGTGGTGGAAAAAAAAATAGGAAGATTTGCTATTTTGAGAAGATTAGTTTTGGGCTAAGTGTGGTCCTTTCTGATTCTATGGTTCTACAATCTTGAGCTCCTGGAGGAAAGTTGAGCTATCAATCAAAGAAAGAAATATGTCAATCTTCAGTAAAAGTTCAGCAAACTCAAGGTCCAGTCTCCCAACGATCAGCTGTTTCAGGCTGCAGGGATTGCCATTGCCTATTGCTGCCTCTGCGTACCCCATTTTCGGCCTCCGCATTCAATTTTTGGCCTCTGCGCGGGCCTATTTTGGCCTCCGTGTGCCCCATTTTACGCCCATTCAGATCCCTGCCGCATGGAACGGGAGAAAATGGGGCACGCAGGGCGTGCAGACCAGTGATGGGATTCAGTTTTTTTTACTGCTGGTTCTGTGGGTGTGGCTTGGTGGATGTGGCATGGCATGGCTTGGTGGGTGTGGGAGGGGAAGGTTATGCAAAATCCCCATTTCCTCCCAATCAGCTGGGACTCAGAAGGCAGAGAATAGATGGGGGCGAGGCCAGCCAGAGGTGGCATTTACTGGTTCTCCGAACTACTCAAAATTTCTGCTACTGGTTCTCCAGAACTGGTCAGAACCTGCTGAATACCACCTCTGGTGCGGAGGCTGATAACGGGATGCAGAGGAGGCGGGAATAGGCAATGGCAATCCCTGCAGCCTGGAACAGCTGATCATCGGGAGGACAATCCAACCAACAGTCAGCTGCTTGTGCTAATCAGGCTGTGCTGAAACTGCAACTGAAATGGGCTGTTTGTTGCAAGGAGGCAAATTGCTGGGAGGCAGGGAGATTTTTTCCCCCTTGTTTTCCTCCCCAAAAGCTAGGTGCGTCTTATACTTCAGAGCGCCTTATACTCCAAAAAATATGGTAAATTATTGGTTAGTCTCGAATCTGTGAGAAGTATTCATCAACCGGAACATACAAAGGGAATAATTGTGTTGGTTTTGTACCTTCAAGCAACGGTGGCTCTTCATCAAAACTATCGGAATAAGTCTGGTTGGATGGAAACGGAGAAGCATCTGCGGGTTGAAAGATCTGACCTTCAAGCGGTTGAGAAGAATAGGCCTCGGATTGCAGCCAAGGGCCTGTCTGGACTCTAGGATAGAAAGAAAGTATTCAAAATAGGTGCAGCTGAAATGAAGAAACCCTCAAGGGGAAAGTGAAGATTCGGTGAAAGTTTCTCTAGCCAAACTTGGCCAGTTTAAGACTTTTGGACTTCAACTCCCAGAATTCCCCAGCCGGCTAATGGGAGTTGAAGTCCACAAGTCTTGAAATGGCCAAGGTTGGACACTCATGCGTTAGACCAGTGGTTCTCAACCTTCTTCTTCACCGTGGACCCCCCCACTTAAATACCTTCTTTTCTTCCATCTCCCTCCCTCCCTTCCTTCCTTCTTCCATCTTTCTCTTCTCCCCTTCCTTCCTTCTTTCCTTATCCCATCTCCTTTCCTTTGTATCTCCTTCCTACCTCCATCTCCCTTCCTTCCTTCTCTCCTATTCCCACCTTGCTCCCTTGCTTCATTCATTCATTCATCCATCCATTCTCCCATCTCTTTTCCTTCCTATCTCCTTCCTTCCCCATCCCCCTTCCTTCCTCCTATTCCCATCTTCCTTCCTCCCTCCCTCCCTCCAAATTCTCTTCTTCCTTTCCTTCCTTCCTCCTCCTCTCCTTTTCTTTCTTCCTCCCTCCCTCCCCTCCTTCTCCTGCACTATCTCACCTGCAGAGATGAGGCACTAGTAAGGTGAAGGTAGGTAAATGGCTACATGATTTTATTAAGGCAGTCAACAGAAAAACCCTCCAAGATCCTAAAAATACTGGGCTGTTTGCTTGATTTATTCCTTTAAATAAGTACCATAAAGTGTTCAACTGTGCAAATAACTAGGTTTGATTACGTAGATTACAAAAAAATATACGATATACATTAAATATACAGATTTAACACCATGATAAAATGAAATAATGTACGGTCTCACTTTTTTCCAGAGTCTTCGGGCCTTTCAGAGTTTTCCTCTTGATTGTCAGCAAGTAGTTCGCTTGGTAAAAAATCTATATCGAACTGCAGAAAGTCAGACATCCTAAGAAGGTTTTTAAAAAATGTTTGTAAGCACTGAAGGCTTAAGTGTTTCACCCAGGTAAACATTGACAGAGCAGCGAAAATTACCTATTCAGTTTCTTTCTGTGTCGCTCTAGAAATAAAATAATGAACTTATACATTTTTCTAGCCCGTAGCTTTTAAACGTATTGTTTTACTGGAAAAAAAACCACACAAGCGGCTGAATTCACACCATCCGTTAATCCCCAAAACAAATCAACTACAACCTTGATTTGTATCTTGCAGGAATAACACACTTTTTGTGTGTCTCGCTAGGATTGAAAATGACACGGCCGGCTCCATAAATACAACACACAGTGAATCACAATAAAATGCCATCCCCGTTTTAGGCTAAAATGTTTGGCAAAATCAATCCATTGGGTAAATTCAGGGGTGGGCTGCTACAGGTTCGCCCGGATTTGGGAGAACCTGTAGCTAATGTTATGGCCGCTTCCGAGAAACTCTAAATCCCACCCCTTGCTGGACCTGCCCCTCCCTGCTCCTCCCACCCAATCCGCCCCTCCTAGGAGTCTCCACGCGGCCCTTTTTGGATGCGAGGTAAGTGCAGGGCCCACACGGAGTCTCGTGGACGGCGAAAAACGGGCCTACTGGAAGTTCCAGAAGGCTGGAAAAAGGTCCATTTCCAGCTTCCAGAGAGCCTTCGGAGCCCGGGGGAGGCAGTTTTCACCCTCCCAGAGGATTGAGGAAAGCCTCCGGAGCCTGGGAAAGGCGAAAACAGCGCCCCCCCCCCTGCTGTGGTGCAGGAGGATAACTAGGCCACGCCCACCCAGCAACTGGGCAGAGAACCCGTTGCTGAAATTTTTGAAGCCCACCCCTGGGTTAATTTATGATACATCGTGTGAACCTGGGAAGGGTAGTGGAACACGTCTGCTATCAAATTATCCTATTTCTTTCTTTTTTCCCCTCCTCAGAGGTTAAAGTTGTAGAGTTTTTCTCATTTCATCTGTGCAATATTGGAGTCTTCCTGTGAAAATAGGGGTCAGCTGAGCACTACAAGGTGGTCTATCAAAGCCACCCGATGATTCTCACAGTCCCCCATGGTTCTATCTGTTTTAACTTATGGTACGGGAAAAGGACAATAATATAGGTCAGTGGTTCTCAACTGTAGTGGTTGTGGCCCGCCAGCAGCCAGTGGAGCTGGTGGCAGATTAAGACAGGGAGGAGGCTGGGGAGGAAGATGGGCCAGTCCTGGAGTCTGGGGAAGGCTCTGAGGAGGGCTCTGTGTCGGAGGCAGAGAGGGTGCTAGAGCCGTATGCCAGTTATCAGCTGCCTTTGGAGTCAGACATCAGTGGGGCAGAAGAACAGCTGGGGCCTGTTCCCGATGTGCACATGTGCAGAGCGGCCAGATGAATGGAACTTGGGAGTAAAGGTACAGGTGGACGGTGAATGGCCCCTCCCAAAGGAAATAAAAGAGGAGCGACTGGGGAGTGGAGTTTGCAGGAGGCAATTAGTTCAATTCATGGGGTGAAGATCTGCTCCTGACTTCTTGCCAAGTAATTGCTGCTACAGCATGGAGTTTGGAAGATATCGGCCTGGCAGCTCTCCAAGCCTGATAAAGGTCTGTAGCTGTGAAATCTCTTGGAAGACTATTGGCCGGGACTTTGCTGGAGAGGAATTCCCTTTAACCTAAATAAAAGAGGTTTTATTGGGATGAGGAGTCGGCTTTGTGCTTTTGGGAAACCTCGGTCAAAATAGTAGTTTGCAGAGAGATCTAAGACAAGATTGGCCGGCCATTTGTCTGAAATGGTGTAGGATTTCCTACACAAGCAGGGGGTTGGACTAGAAGACCTCCAAGGTCCCTTCCAACTCTGCTATACTGTTATTCTGATTCTTAGAATCCTTGGTCTTCATTCATACTGGCAGGAATGCCTGGGATTTATTAATATCCTGAGAAGTGCTAAAGATAGCAAGGCTTTATAAACGTACAAAAGGCAAGGAAAGGCGAGAAAGAACTTCAGCACATTTGTAAAGCATAAAAGCGTATTTTATAAATGTATAAAATTTAATCAATGCATCACTTGGGCTACTGTGAGCTGCCACTTTATGCTTGCTGTGCTTCACTGTTCTGCGGTGACAGACTGCCATGATTACGGGAGAGAAAAGGAAGAGGGAAATCGAAAGTAAGCGCTGTGCCTTCTCGAGATGCTGCCTCAAGGTCATCCAGCTGGAAAATGGAGGTGCTGCATACTGAAGCGGTCTTGGATTGTCCGTTATGAAAAGAACTTTGCAAAGATTTGATTGGTTATACTGGGGTGGCCAATGAGGAACAGTAAAAGGAGGGAAAGTAGAACTTAAGGGTTTTGGCGCATGATTCTCAGTTCTGGCTAGGCAATGCTGCAATAGACTTGATGTCTTAATAAAACTATATCTTTCTCAACAAATGGAGCCAGGTATCATTTTCATTTAAAAGTTTAAGTTGTGGGAAGTCTGACAGCTACTTAACAATTTCCTACATGTAGTCCTCAACTTACAACAGTTTGTTTAAAGACCGTTCAAAGTTACAACGGCACTGAAAAAGAGGGACTTATAATCATTTTTCGCATTTCGACTGTTGCAGCATGATGAAAATTCAGACGCTTGGCAAGTGTCTCACATTTATGACGGTTGCAATGTAACAGGGCCTTGTGATAACTTTTTGCGACCTTCTGACAAGCAAACTCAATGGGTAAAACAGATACATTTAACAACCAGGTTACTAACTTAACAACTGCGGTGATTCACTGGCAAGAGAAGTCGTAAAATGGGACAAAAATTCACCTAAGAACTGTCTCGCTTAGCGGCATAAATTTTGGGATCCATTGTGTCGAGGACTAATTATTATATTTATTTTCATATTTGTTTACTTGATTGCCTACAATCAGGCTAATATGCTTCAATCTTATGCCCTCATTTATTAAAAAAATATCTTATAAAACAATTTGGCCAGGGGGCAATTTTATTTCTTGCTAATTAGCAAATTGTGTTTCAAATCTAAGCAGACTAATCTGCTTCAATCTTACACCTTCATTTATTAGAAAAAATTATTATTCCGTGCAGCAATTTTACTTCTTTCCTAATTAACGAAAATGTGTTCCCAAATATAAAACAAACAAAACCCTGATTTATTTTTAATAACCATAGTAAAGTAGGGATTTTTTTAATGGGAACTATGACATTTCCTATGAATTATGCACAAACATAATTAGGAGTTGAGGTGTCGGCATTCCTAAAAGCACCTCCGGATAATATTTTAAAATTTAATCATGCCTTGAAATGCCATTAATATTTCTTGGAAGCACCGAATCGAAACAAAAACAAGGCATCCAACGTCCTTCCCCATTTAAGGTGTGGGAAAGCTACGAACAGCTGTGTTTTATGAAACTAGCACTTTTTAAAAATTAAAAATTAAGGGTATTTAAAGAACGTACCTTGAAATTCAGTTTACAAACAGCAAAATCCAACCAACTGTTTTTCCCTATATTAACCTGGGTGTTCCTGATCTATTTATACCATCCTAAATTTGGCCTCTCAACAGTTGTATGATGGAAAGAGAAGCATTGAGTGCCAGGGGCAACACGTCCAAAAAGGAATAACTTGGCAACGATACTAATAATTGAAAGACGAAAGAAGACACCACATAATTTTTCAAAGATTGGTCATTTTTGCTCTTGAAATATAAAGTCCCGGTTATCAAAAAGTTTTTTTTAAGTTTTTTATTTTTTATTCTCTTACACACAATTATAGGTATATGTTCATATAGTTATTCTTCTTTACATTTGTCATTCTTATACATTTGTTATTCCATTTAAAAGATTATAATATACAGTTTGGATTGCTATATTTACCATCCCATCCGTCTGTTTTAACACCACCTTATTTTCCCTTTCTTTTCTCCCTCCCTCCCTTCTCTACTTTCTTCCTTCCTCCTCTCCTTCCTCTTCCTTCTTCCCTTACCTCTTCCCTACTCCTACTCTTCCTCTTCTCCTTCCTACCCTCTCTCCTTCTCTTTCTCTCCCTTCCATCCTCCTCTCCTTACCTCTTTCTTCCTTCCCTTCTCTTCCTCTGGTTATGAAAAGTTGATAGAAGGAGACACCAACAGATATTTTAAAACTTACACAAAGGAAGGAATATATGATGTCATATGCGCCAAACCCTAAAAAGTTTCATTTATAAAAACTCGTGCAATAATACTGTCTGTAGTTAAGAAAAACCCAACAAAAGCTGTTAGAAAAGAGAGGATCATAATCAATTTAACGTGGATTAGAATAGAATCACAGTTAGAAGGGACCTTGGAGGTCTTCTAGTGCTAGATAGGAATCTTTCCCTTTCCTATCCTATTTCTATTTCTATTCTACTCTATTCCCTATTCTCTTCTATTTCTATTCTACTTTATTCCCTATTCTATTTCTATTCTATTTCTATTCTACTCTATTCCCTATTCTATTTCTATCCTATTTCTATTTCTATTCTATTCTATTCCCTAATCTCTTCTATTTCTATTCTATTCCCTATTCTCTTCTATTTCTATTCTACTCTATTCCCTATTCTATTTCTATTCTATTTCTATTCTATTCTATTCCCTATTCTCTTCTATTTCTATTCTACTCTATTCCCTATCCTCTTCTATTTCTAGTCTATTCTATTCCCTATTCTATTTCTATTCTATTCTATTCCCTATTCTCTTCTATTTCTATTCTACTCTATTCCCTATTCTATTTCTATTCTATTTCTATTTCTATTCTATTTCTATTTCTATTCTATTTTTATTTCTATTCTACTCTACTCTATTCCCTATTCTATTTCTATTCTATTCTATTCCCTATTCCCTATTCCCTATTCCCTATTCTATTTCTATTCTATTTCTATTTCTATTCTATTTCTATTCTACTCTATTCCCTATTCTATTTCTATTCTATTTCTATTTTATTTCTATTCCACTCTATTCCCTATTCTATTTCTATTCTATTTCTATTTCTATTCTACTCTATTCCCTATTCTATTTCTATTTCTATTCTATTCTTACTTGGACAGAGTTTTTCAAGACAAGGAGAGGATCCTTAATTTCACCATGTAGAAATTGTACGGCCGTTTCATTTGATTTTATTAAACTAAAAGCAGTAATTTCATCTTTCCATTATTATGTAGAGCATTAAGCATCTTCCCGGTGGACCTCCTAAGCAATCTATGCATTTTGGCAGCCCGGTGGCATGGATTTAAATATAATTTCTTAAAAACGTATTCAACGGCGTATTTAAATGCCAGCATTTCAGCCAGGATATCCTTGATTTCCTTTGCGGGATGAGTTTCACCTTGCGCTGCAAAATTTCTAAAAGGTGAAGCAGAAAAAAAGTGAATTTATCCTTGGGTCAAATAACCATAAGTAAGGACATGCTCACCACTGCTGTTTTATCCCCTTAGCTCAAGAAGTGTTCTATTTCTTGGCTGCAATCTCAGGTCCTCGACTTACAGCGGCCATTGGAAGTTACAACAGCAGTGAAAAAAGTGACTTGGGGCCGTTTTTCAAAATTCAGGTGCTTGTCAAGTGTCTCATATTTATGACGGCCGCAATCCTCCTTCTGACAAGCTGTGGAGAAGCCAGATTCACTTAACAGCCATGTTATAGCTTGTGATTCAATTAACAACCACAGCAAGAAAGGTCGTTATTCTTGGCAAAACTCAATTAGCCAACGTCTCACTTAACAACATAGATTTGGGGTTAAATTGTGGTTGAACGTTATAGTGACATCCAGATTTTTGCAGATAGGGAAGATCTAAACAGTATTTTTGGCGACTGTGGTCAGTGGGAAATCCAAGGGAGGAAAAATTAAATTCTGGGACCGCATAAAACTCCATGTTCTGAGATATTAATCTGCAGCAATACAAAAAAAAAATAATGGATAATTGTGCATACCAGTTTGAGAATTCTTCCATATTATTTTGTTCAGGCCGGAGAACATTTATATGTAATTACGTGAGTTTCTGAATTACTGACAAACATAATGGGCTTTATTAGCAATTATTTTAAATGCAGGCAAGCTGTAGAATTCTTCAATATTGCTATATCCAATTGGCCTTTCAGAAAAATTGTTAAAATGATAAACAAGGTTGTTTTGTTAACATCTCCGGCTCTTCCACTGTGCTAAAAACGAATAACGCTAATTGTAGTTGCAGGCGCAGGATACATTCTGAAATCTAACCGCAACTAGTTGCTATAATACAAGCAGTCCTCAACATACGGCCGCAGTGGAGCCCAACATGCCTGCTGTTAAGTGAGACGTTTGTTAAGGGAGTTTTGCCCCACCTTGCGACTTTTCTTGCCACAGTTGTTAAGTGAATCCCTGCAGTTGATAAATTAGTCTCATGGTTGTTAAGTGAACCATTGCTTCTCAGAAGGTCGCAAAAGGAGACTCTCCAGGACACTACAACCGTCATACCCAAAGAAGCTTTTTCAAGAGGATTTCTGGATTTTCAGAAAGTTCAGTTGTCTCTTGAAAAAGCACCTTTGGGACAACCATGGCCTGGATGACTGAGAATCTCCGTAGACTATTACAACCGTCATAAATATGAGTCAGTTGGAGTGGTGCGGTGGCCTAGAGGTGGCGCTCTCAACTCACAATCAGGAGGTTGGGAGTTCCATCCTAGGTAGAGGCAGATATTTCTCTCTCTGGGCACGTTGAGAATATATCTGCCGAACAAAACTCCTCATTGGCGACACAAAAGGCATCCGGCCAGTAAACCGTTCAGTTCATTCAGCTCCATTCAGTTGCCCAGACGCCACCTCGCAAGGGAATATAGGGTTGTTAAATGAAGATGATCAATATGAATCAGTTGCCAAGTGTCTGAATTTTGTGACCGAGGTCAGGACTATGAAAAACGGTCATGAGTCACATTTTTCGGCGCCGTGGTAACTCTGATCGGTCACTAAACGAACTATTATAAATCGAAATTACGGTCTTTTGCTGTACCCCCAATGTTTAATTCTTCATCCTGTGTATCGCAGCCACATCACCTCTCTGGAGCAATGCCCTGCTGATACAGATTACAGTCCATGAATAAATCATGATTTCAATTACCTCCCGAGAAACTATTGCTAACCGCAGAATTCAAATCAAGCTCGTCTGTTGAAGGTGGCCAGTTTTCCACCCCGCTGCCAGGAAGATTCATATCCTTAGCTACACAAGGCGGCTGCGCAGCCTTGACATAAACGAAGGTTGCCCGATTGATGGGCAAGATAAATGTCCACCGTGAACTTCTTGAAGAAAACGCCGAATGTAATCTTCTCATTCCAAGAAGCTTCTTCAGCTCTGACTGGATGGTGGGGAATGGAAGGATTGATATTCCTTGCAGACAGCTGGTCATTTGCATCCTTTGAGTGAGTCATTGAGGCCACGGAGGAGTGATGTAGTGGCCTAGTGGTGGAGGTATCACATCACAGCCAGGAGGCTGTGAGTTCAATCCTAGCTAGAGGCAGGTATTTCTCTCTCTGGGCACAATGGGAATATATCTGCTGAACAAAACTCCGCATTGGCGACACAAAAGGCATCCGGCCAGTAAACACTCTGCTAGCTCCATTCAGTTGCCCAGACTCCACCCCACAAGGGATTATGAGGTCGTTAAAAGATGATAAAGTCCGCCAGCCTTAAAGAATAATGCGGTTACCTAGAGGTGGAGCTCTCGCTTCAGAATTGGGAGGCTGTGAGTTCAATCCTAGGTAGAGGCAGATATTTCTCCATCTGGGCACAATGAGAATATATCTGCTGGGGGGAAAAAACCTCCTCATTGGCGACAGGGAAAGGCATCCGGCCAGTAAAACACTCTGCTCCATTCAGTTGCCCAGACTCCACCCTGCAAAGGATTATGGGGTCACTAAATGATGATGATTGAGGCCACTTGGAGGTTTACCTGTGTCCTCAGGGTCACCTGAGTGGTGCAAATGGTTCTTGTAGTCTGCATTCCCCCCTCCCTGGAAATGTATTCCTACTCCCACACCATTCCAAGGGTGTTCCTCCCAAATTGTGTAGCTAAAAGTCTGTAGAGATTCTCCGTCATCCAGGTCACGGTTGTCCCCAAAGGTGCTTTTTCAAGAGGCCACTGGATTTTCTTGGTTTTTTTTTTTTCTTTCTTTGAAGACATGTCGCTTCTCATTCCAAGAAGCTTCTTCAGCTCTGACTGGATGGACTGAATGGAAGGACGAAAGGATTTATATTCCTTGCAGACAGCTGGATATTTTCATCCTTTTAGGATGCAATTGAATATTGTTTGTTCGCTTCCACTTTTGTGATTCCTCAAATACTTACGTTATTAATTGTTTTATTTGTTTGTTAGCTTAATATCCTTCGCCTTTCCTGCCAAGAATTCAAGAGGAACAGGCACAGCAGTCCCAATTCCACCACCCCTTCCAATACAGGCAGCCCTCGACTTACGACCACAATTGAGCCCAGCATTTCTGTTGCTGAGACATTTGTTAAGAGAGCTTTGCCCCGTTTTGCAAACTTTCTGGCCACCGTTGTTAAGTGAATCCCTGCCGTTGTTAAATTAGTAACAGGGTTGTTAAGTGAATCTGGCTTCCCCCTTGATTTTGCTTGTCAGAAGGTCGTAAAAGGGGATCACGTAACCCTGGGACCCTTCGACCGTCGTAAATGTGAGTCATTTGCCAAGCGTCTGAATTTTGATCATGGCGTCGTGAGGGTAAAAAAGATCACAAGTCGCTTTTTTTAATGCCGTTCTCAGGTCTCCTGCTGGAGCAGGGGGTTGGATTAGATGACCTCTGAGGTCCCTTCCAGCCCTGGATTGCTGTGCTGTTTCAAAGTCCTCTAACTGCAGTAATGCAACCTTGCCTTTAAACTACGACTCCCATAAACCTTTGCTGCTGGCCCCGCCCGCTGAGGCTGCCGGGAGCTGTAGTAGCTTCCTTCTCCCCTTCCCATGCGGTTAAACCAATAGAACGCTTTCCCTGGATTCTCTGCTCTAAGGCGCATGCGCACAAGATGCTTTCTCCACTTTTTTCCCCTTGCTTTATAGACTTACAAATGTAAAGTGATCGTTTTGGTTCCCAGGTTGGCATTTCCGAGCCCCCCTTTCCCCAAACTTTCCTAAGAGTTTTTTTCTAAAGCGTTTTCCCAGGAAAGAAAAATTATTTGCAAGGCACAGCTGCGACTACATAACCCATCCCAAGGTCAAGCAGCTGCGGGGCGGGGGGGGGGGGGGCGTGCAAGGGAGGAAGGAAGCAAGGGGCAGAAGGAGAGAGAGCAAGCGGGGGGGGGGAGGGAACTGGCCGCAAAAGCGAACCCCACTTGTTCTCCCGCGCGTGCAATTGCACCCCATTGCGCGTTGCACGCCGTTGCAATTGCACAATATCTGTGCATTACAATCTTGCACCCCGTTAGCTATCTAGGGCGGCCCCCTTTGCAAAATCAGGGCGTGCAAGGGCATCATCTCTCTGCCCTTTTCTATTTCCACCCAGGTGGAGGGGACCGGCGTGTTTCTTGGCTATCACGCGGGCAGCACAGGCTTGGTCCGGACCGGACCCCGGGGGGAGGCGCCGAAGTCTTGCTGCGGGTCTCTGCTGGGCTGGGGACGGTCCCAGGGTCCCCTTGCGTGAATCCGGATTCCCAGGAAGCGCCAACAAGCACTCTGTCCAGGTAGTCCTCGACTTGCTACGCGACGCTTCGCTTAGTGACCAACGGGGGTGGGGGGGAAAAGGGACTCGGGACCCTAACCCGTAACCCTCACCCGTTTTTCCCGGCCCTAACTGCGGACTTGGGACCATCGCACCATCCCCAGGGTCCCGTGGTCCAAATTCAGACTTTTGGCAACTCGACTCGCACTTTCGACGGTCGCAGGGTCCCGGGGCCGCGTTACATTCCCCCCTTTTGCGACCTTTGGACAAGCCGAGTCCATGGGGAAGGCAGGTTTGTTTAACAACCGAGTTACTAGCTTAACAACTGCAGTGATTCACTTAACAAGGGCGGCAAGGAAGGTCATAACAACGGGACAAAACTCACTCAACCAATGTTTCACCTTAAGAACAGAAGAGTTGGGCTCCATTGTGGTAATAAAACGAGGACTTTTGTTGCATTGTAAAGATGTCCCTCTGCATTGTTATTTTATTTTATTATTTTATTCTTCTTCTTCAATAGTGTGAAATTGTTTTGGTAGCAGCTGTGTGTGTGTGTTGTTGTTGTTTTTAAATGAAAAACACAATTCCTAGCAGTTACATTTTTATGTGTTTGTTTGGCTTATATGCAACTCTGTTGCCAGAGCAAATGCTTTGGAAAAACAGCATTTACAGAAAGAGTAAAACTTTCTTTGAAGAAACACGATGTCTGGAAATGACTAAATATTATTAGGAAAAAAAGAGATCTAAAAAGCAAACAGAACAGAAATTAACGGGGGGGGGGGATGGGGGAAGAAAGAAACAATAAACAAAACAACCAACACAAATCAAGTTTTAAAGTTTTGTTGCTTTTATGAAACCCACCTGCCTAATTTTACGTTTAGTACATTCTGGGGCTATTCCAGGTTTAAACAGTACATTAAACCATATCTTTATCTAGATAATAATAGTTGTTATTATCTAGGTAGGCAGTAGCAAACAGCTATAAGCATTGCCAAACCCAGAACAGCTGAATGCTACAGATTGCTCTTGATATATAAAAGGTAAAAGTTCCCCTCCTTGCACGTATGTGCTAGTCGTTCCCGACTCTAGGGGGCGGTGCTCATCTCCGTTTCAAAGCTGAAGAGCCAGCGCTGTCCGAAGACGTCTCCGTGGTCATGTGGCCGGCATGACTCAACGCCGAAGGCGCACGGAACGCTGTTCCCTTCCCACCAAAGGTGGTTCCTATTTTTCTACTTGTATTTTTGACGTGCTTTTGAACTGCTAGGTTGGCAGAAGCTGGGACAAGTAACGGGAGCTCACTCCGTTATGCGGCGCTAGGGATTCGAACCGCCGAACTGCCGACCTTTCTGATCGACAAGCTCAGCGTCTTAGCCCCTGAGCCACATATAGATTTACCTATATTAGAACAGATAGTCCTTGAATTACGACCATAACTGGGCCCAAAATTTATGTTGCATCATGTTTATAGTATATATTTTAAAGTTTTTTTATTTTATTTTTGCAATCAAAGTATAGTATATTATTTAATAAGATACAAATTAGTGGTCAAGAATGTCCAGCGATCTCTTCCCTTCATTTGATCAGACCTTAACAGTTTGTCTAGTGACAGCTTCAAGTTATAATGGCATTTTAACAAAGGGATTTATGACCGTGTTCACACTTAGCGACCGTTTCACGTGATCAAAATTCAGCTGCTTGGCCACTGACTCATATTTATGACGGTTCGCAGTGTCCCCGGAGTCGCACAATCCCCTTTTGCAACCTTCTGACAAGCCAACTCAACTGGGAAGCTTATTTAACATCTGTAGTGATTCACTTAACAACGGTGGCAAGAAAGGTCATAAAATGAAGGCGAAATTCACTTAACAAGTGTCTCACTTAGCAAAGGAAAAGTAATTCGTAAGTCGAGGATTTCATATATTGGATGAGGTGGTGGAATGGGGGCTTTGTCAGCTTGCTGCAATTGAAACCGCTATCTATTATTCTTTTAGGTCAATCGGCATCATATAAAGAGAAGAAAAAGGAGTGAAAATCAGAAGCAACGGAACGCAGGAGCCTAAAAAGAAGAGGAAATTTAAATTCCCACTAAATTTTAATTCACAGCAACCTCGTTTACGATACGCCTCCATATTATTTTTTTTACTGTCACTGCAGGTCACCCATATATATATATATATATATATATATTGCAAATTTAGGGAAAGAAAAATTGGAGCAACTGATGTATATTATTTTTAAAAAACGAAGTTGATTTTTTGGCACAATTTATCTAGCCCTGTATGAAAAGGAAATGGACGCAGTGGTTTTTGGTGGTTTTTGCCCTGCCTTTTTTAATCTTCTCTTTACCCCTGTTCTTTTGATGGAATTTGGACTAAAACGTCCAGTGGTTATTATAGAAATGAATATATCTGTGGAAGCGTTATTCTGAATAAGAGGCTTCTCTGAACATTTCCTGTGTCCAGCCTGGATCTGGGAATTAAATCTGGAAGGATGCCTTCATTTCTGAGAAAGGCATTATATCTCTCCATCAGGGGTCAGCTGTGCCACAATGCTACTTTTCTTTCATATCTCTCTCTTCGGACATTAAAACCTTCCCTACATCATGCTGCTCCCTCCAGGAAATATTGCTCAAGGACAAACAAGGTGATTGCAATTTGTTACTTGCTTGTACAGAGAGAGTTCAGCTTTTTTTTTAAGCAATCTAACTTTTACACGAGGGTGTCTTAAGACGCTGAGCTTGTCGATCAGAAAGGTCGCTACTTCGGCGGTTCGAATCCCTAACGCTGCGTGAGTGAGCTCCCATTACTTGTCCCAGCTTCTGCCAACTTAGCCGTTTGAAAGCACGTAAAAAATAGAAGTAGAAAAATAGGGAGTCACGCCGGCCACGTGACCACGGAGACGTCTCCGAACAGCGCTGGCTCTTCAGCTTTGAAACGGAGATGAGCACTGCCCCCTAGAGTCGGGAACGACTAGCACATATGTGCGAGGGGAGCCTTTACCTTTATCTAACTTTTACAACTTATTTCAAAAGGTGGGAATCCAAAGGTACATTGACCTCGAATCAAAGTAATTCCTCCTTATTTTGGACATAAAATCTTTTGTTTTTTGATCCTTAACAGATATCTGGTATTCTGAGATAGATTTGCGAGGAACTTCGGGCTCTCTGCGCTTGGTTGTTTTCTTGCAGACGTTTCACGACCCAACTAGGTAACATCATCAGTGCTTGAAGGAAGTGAGGTTTGCAGGGGGAAGGAGGAAGAGGAGGACTGAGGCCCTTGCTTCTCTCGGAGCTTGGTTGTTTTCTGGCAGATGTTTCATTACCCAACAACATCAGTGCTAGGGGCTGCACTGGAGACCTGTGCCAAATCTTTCTCCCTTCTAGCACTGATGACGTTACATAGTTGGGTCAGTGGACGGTGAATGGCCCCTCCCAGAGGAAATAAAAGAGGAGCAAAAGGGGAGTGGAGTTTGCAGGAGGCAATTAGTTCAATTCATTGGGGTGAAGATCTGTTCCTGACTTCTTGCCAAGTAATTGCTGCTACAGCTTGGTGTTTAGAAGATATTGGCCTGGCAGCTCTCCAAGCCCGATAAAGGTCTGTAGTTGTGAAATCTCTTGAAAGACTTTTGGCTGGGATTTTGCTGGAGAGGAATTCACTTTAAACTAAATAAAAAGGGGTTTTATCAGGACGAAGAGTTGGCTTCAGGCTTTTGGGAGAACCCTAGGACAGAACAAGGACTGTTAAAAAGTTTAATTCCAAAGAGCAGAAAATATAATTTTTTAAAAAAATATTTTTATTTATACATTTTTCTTTAACATAGGTAAGTATTTGGTAAAGAGTGTATTGTCTGGATCATTTTACATATACATAATAGTAATAATAATATTTTACTTGCGTATAATAATATTCTACCAACATCTAATTTCTACTTTTATTATCTAACCATTGGTAAAATGAATCCCAAGTTTAAAAACATTCTATGTCTTCTTTATCTTTATTTTTAATGTTAACCCATCAATTTTCGCACACTCTTTAATATTTTTTTTGTAAAAAGTTTTTTATTTTCCCTTTCAAATTCATTCTTAGGCATACATTCTTATAATTGTTATTTAACATATGTCAATTCATATCATTTTTCCGCCTGCATATTTACATTTTGGTATTTTCTTTTTTTCCCCTCCCCCTATATTAATCATGTATCGTCTGAGATATTTATTTCATGTTTTGTTCCATTTTTTTCTATTGATATCTTTTTTCAGACCACTCATAAAATCACCCCCATGTCCTTTAGTACACTGATTCCTCCTTGTCCTTTGTTCTCAATGTCAACCTATTCATTTCTGCACTCTAATATTAAATAAAAAAATACTCTAATTTTTTTGATTATATTTTCATCTGAAGGAATTTCCTCATTTTTCCAATTTTGTGCAAATACAATCGTTGCTGACGTCAAAACACGTAATCTATATACATAAAAATGGCTGTGTGTATATCTATGTTCCAGCATAACTCTGGAACGCCTCGAGCAATTTCAACCAAACTTGGTACACAGATGACTTATTCTGTGGAAACAAATACTGTGGGGGTAAGACATCCCTAAAACCCCTTGGGGTATGTATTCTGTTAAGATACAGCCTGTTGTGCCTTCAAATGGCTTCTACTGTGCAGCACAGTGGAGTTGCCATGGTAATGGCTTTGAAGTACTCCACAAGGGAGCTCCCTCTGGTAATGGTGAAAATTCAACATTAAGAAATTACATTTGGTCCAGACATTTTCTCCCTATAAATTAATACCCAGCAACACCTGGTAATCAGCTAGTATTAAATATACATTCTCTTTATTATATTTTTCTGGCAAAATACCTAACAAGAATATTTCTGGCTTTCAATCTGTGAGTGAATACCTTTGGCAATATAGTATAAATGTTGCTTTATCATTTTTTTTCTAACCATGTACGTATTTTCATCAGGAAATATAAGTTATTGTGATCCAATCAGAATATAAATGTTTTTGTGAAAGTACTCTTGTCTTGAAACAGTTTTTAAACGGCTTTTAAGTCATTTGTGTTCTTCTTTTCTTAAATCTCTTTAGGATACAGTGGACATGTCGTTGTTTCCCGCAGAAAATATTAGAAATTTTAGCATAGTAGCCCATGTGGATCATGGAAAGAGTACATTAGCAGATCGGCTGCTGGAAATAACAGGTGCAGTAATTTTTATAAAATGTGTGCCTCTGTATTTGCCTATTTGGTTATAGATTGTCATGCCAAGTTTCTTGTGCTTGCTGACAATTCCACGAGGAAAATTGTTTCCAATGTTTAAGATCCCCGTCATGTTTCTTCATGGAAGTGAGTCTTAAAATTTGGTGAGTTTTAGATCACATGGCCGTGGGGAATGCTGACATGGTTGTAAGTGTGAGAAATGGTCATGTCCCCTTTTTTCCAGTGCCATGTTGTGGCCTGACACCCACCGACCCCTCCAGCAGCCAAATCAGACAAGGAGGGAGTCAGGGTCAGCATCAAGGCAACCTACAAGCTCCGAGGGGGAAGAGGGAATGGAGCTGGCAGAGAGAGAGAGAGAAAGGCGGAGGTTGGGCCCTCTGTCAGCCCTCAGATGGAGAGTCAACAGCCCCCAGGTCTGGAGGTGGCTGATGAGGAAGAGGAGGAACAGCTGGGTCCAGTGCCTGACGTGCTGATAGGAAGAGGAGAGGAGAGCAGTGGAAATCTATGGGCCGGTCCTTGGGACGGAAGAGCCACCACTGCTAGCGAAGCCCCACCCCAGTTCTGGGGATCAAAGGCAGGGGGTGGAGATGAGTAGATGTGGCAAACAATTATTCATCTCCCTGCTGGACAGACTTGTTAGCCTGCGGTGAGAGAGAAACTTTTTGCCGGGACTGCCGGGGCTCCTAATAAAGGAATCTTTGAGTTCACTTCAGAGGGTTTGTTGTGTTTGGGGAGCTGGGTCAGAACTCCTGGGCAAGAGAACGCAGCTCTGTCTCTTTTCACAACCATGAATCATAATCAAGGGCTACCTCTGATCCTCCAGGAGCAATTGCCAAAACAGACCATAATAAGCAGGTGCTGGATAAACTGCAAGTGGAACGCGAAAGAGGCATCACGGTGAAAGCTCAGACGGCGTCCCTCATTTATAACCACGAAGGAACAAACTACCTCTTAAACCTCATCGATACACCTGTAAGTACACGGTTGTTTATGACTAGGAAGACTTACCGCAAAGCTGAAAGCCAAAATCGGTGGCTGCCATCCAGCTCTTGGGTTGTTAGGCTCGCACTGTGCTGTCACCTCCTGATATATTAACCGTAACCAAGCCTTCTGCCTGCTTGTTGGGGTTCCCCATTATCATCAAGCAAGCATGAAAATGTTGTGGCCCACCAGAGGCCAGCAGAGCTGGCAGCAGAGTCGGACAGTGAAGAGGTTGGGGAGGAACATGGGCCAGTCCTGGAGGCTGGGGAAGGATCGCACGAGGTTGGGACGGAACAGCCACTGCTGCTAGTAAAGCCCCACCCTAGCTCTGGGGATAAAAGGCAGAGGGCAGAGATGAATAGATGTGGCAGAGGAAAGGAGAGCAGTGGAAATCTATGGGCCGGTCCTTGGGACAGAACAGCCACTGCTGCTAGTGAAGCCCCACCCTAGCTCTGGGGATAAAAGGCAGGGGGTGGAGATGAATAGATGTGGCAGAGGAGAGGAGAGCAGTGGAAATCTATGGGCCGGTCCTTGGGACGGAAGAGCCACCACTGCTAGCAAAGCCCCACCCTAGCTCTGGGGATAAAAGGCAGAGGGCAGAGATGAATAGGTGTGGCAGAGGAGAGGAGAGCAGTGGAAATCTATGGGCCGGTCCTTGGGACGGAACAGCCACTGCTGCTAGTAAAGCCCCACTCTAGCTCGGGGATAAAAGGCAGGGGGCAGAGATGAATAGATGTGGCAGACAACTATTCATCTCCCTCCCGGACGGATTTGTTAGCCTTCGTTGAGAGAGAAACTTTTTGCCGGGGGCTGCAAAGGAATCACTGCTTCAACTACAGAGGGTTTGTTGTGTGTGGGGAGCCGAGTCAGAACAGTACCTGCGAGAAGTCAACAGGGGCATTCAGTAATGAATTAAAATTTGGGACTCTTCTGATAAATAAGCAGTGGGCCACAGGATGACGTCCCAGCAAACTGTTGATGCCCTTCATCCGATGTTTCTTCCCTTCTGCTCAGGGCCACGTGGATTTTAACTATGAAGTGTCGCGGTCTTTGTCAGCCTGCCAAGGAGTCGTGTTGGTTGTAGACGCAAACCAGGTAGGCTTTCAAAATTAAGTCGAGTTTTGTTTCTGAAGGGGTGAAATAGTTCCCCAAATACAGGCTATGAAAAACTGGCTCAGCAAACAAATCATCATCATCTTTTAATGAACCTATAATCCCTTTCGGGGTGGAATCCAGGCAACTGAATGGAGCTGAGTGTTTACTGGCTGGATGCCCTTCCCTGTTGCCAATGCGGAGTTTTGTTCGGCAGATCTATTCTCATCGTTGCCCAGAGAGAGAAATATCGGCCTCTACCTAGGATCGAACTCACAGCCTCCTGATGGTGAGGCAAGAGCTCCATCTCTAGGCCACCTCACCACTCTTGGCACACCAAACAAAGGACTTTGTTAAATAACCTTTAAAAACACAAACCGAAAGGGATCTCTCATAGGTCTTGTAAAAGAAACAGGAATTGGTGATCTTAGTCAGGAATCTTAAACGAAAGAATAATTTGGAACACGTGAAATTGTCTGTCCATATTAATTTCCCTTTTTGAGGTGTAGTAAGGAGGAGATGGGATACCTGCGTCGAGTGCCTTAAGTGTAGGCCGATGAAGGCAGTGGGGATACAAATGGTTACAGTATTGTTGAGCTTTTAATCAGATATGATATTATTTTATTGCCCTTGTTCTGGACTTTTTATGGGCATGGTTTAGAGACGCCCCCTCAAAATTGGGCAACAAAGTTAGTAAAAACAGCAATTACTGTATGATCAGTGGCGGAATTTAAATAATTTAACAACCGGTTCTCTGGCGGGATAGGCGTGGCCGGGTGGTCATGTGACTGGATGGGTGTGGCCAACTCAACGTCACTCATCGCACTAACCCTGCCTCCCGGCCACTCGCCTCAAAGGCAAAGGAGGGATTCAGCAATTCTAACCAGTTCGGACTAATCCCACCACTGGCTGGCCATGCCCCTGCCATTTTTCAGGCAGTTTTCGGCCATTTTTCAGCCTAAAAAGTGGCTGGGGGCGGGATTAGCCAGTTTCCTGAACTGGGCAGAATTTTAACAACCGGTTCACTCGAACCGGCTGAATACTACTTCAGGCTATGATGTTTCACCTGGAGTAAATCTTCTTTTCATGCTTTCTTCCCGCTTTGGCTCATGACCATCAATGCTACTTTTGCCCAAAATAAAAACATCGGTGGGGAAAATCCAAAATTAGAAATTATGTTTGGTCAGGACATTTCCCCCCCACCCCCTATAAATAAATATAGGGGTTATCAGCTAGTTAGCAATAAAAATGCTACTTGCTCTGTTTCTAGTATTTGCAGCTAATCTTTGTTTCAGGAGTACGAGCAGAAAAACGTACCTTCGCCTCTGTTGTTGCATCAACAGATTTCTTTGGGGCTTCTCTTCTGCTTAAGCAGCTATTTTTTGCAAACAACATAAAACATCACTGCAAACTGTTCGAAATTCATGGGTGGTTTTTTTTTTTTAGGGTATCCAGGCTCAAACTGTAGCTAACTTTTACCTTGCATATGAAGCACAACTTTCAATCATTCCCGTTATAAATAAGGTAAGATTTCCACCTTCTGCACAGCATCGGTGAATTTTAGATATTTTGCACATCGTACAGGTGGTGCTCGGCTGACAACCACAAACTGAGCTCAAGATTTCGGTGGTTAAATTAGACGGTTGTTAAGTGAGTTTTGCCCCATTTTACGACTTTCCTAGCCACATACAGTATGTTAAGTCACTGCAGTCTCCTGGTGATTGGCCCAAACTCACCCAGCTGGCTTTTATGGATAAGGAGGGACTAGAACTCCCCGTCACCTGGTGATTGGCCCAAACTCACCCAGATGGCTTTTATGGATAAGGAGGGACTAGAACTCACCGTCTCCTGGTGATTGGCCCAAACTCACCCAGCTGGCTTTTATGGATAAGGAGGGACTAGAACTCCCTGTCACCTGGTGATTGGCCCAAACTCACCCAGATGGCTTTTATGGATAAGGAGGGACTAGAACTCCCCGTCACCTGGTGATTGGCCCAAACTCACCCAGATGGCTTTTATGGATAAGGAAGGACTAGAACTCCCTGTCACCTGGTGATTGGCCCAAACTCACCCAGATGGCTTTTATGGATAAGGAGGGACTAGAACTCCCCGTCACCTGGTGATTGGCCCAAACTCACCCAGATGGCTTTTATGGATAAGGAGGGACTAGAACTCCCCGTCACCTGGTGATTGGCCCAAACTCACCCAGATGGCTTTTATGGATAAGGAGGGACTAGAACTCACCGTCTCCTGGTGATTGGCCCAAACTCACCCAGATGGCTTTTATGGATAAGGAGGGACTAGAACTCACCGTCTCCTGGTGATTGGCCCAAACTCACCCAGCTGGCTTTTATGGATAAGGAGGGACTAGAACTCCCCGTCACCTGGTGATTGGCCCAAACTCACCCAGATGGCTTTTATGGATAAGGAGGGACTAGAACTCACCGTCTCCTGGTGATTGGCCCAAACTCACCCAGCTGGCTTTTATGGATAAGGAGGGACTAGAACTCACCGTCTCCTGGTGATTGGCCCAAACTCACCCAGCTGGCTTTTATGGATAAGGAGGGACTAGAACTCCCCGTCACCTGGTGATTGGCCCAAACTCACCCAGATGGCTTTTATGGATAAGGAGGGACTAGAACTCCCCGTCACCTGGTGATTGGCCCAAACTCACCCAGATGGCTTTTATGGATAAGGAGGGACTAGAACTCCCCGTCACCTGTTGATTGGCCCAAACTCACTCAGCTGGCTTTTATGGATAAGGATGGGCCAATCACCAGGTGACGGGGAGTTCTAGTCCCACCTTATCCATAAAAGCCAGCTGGGTGAGTATGGGCCAATCACCAGGTGACGGGGAGTTCTAGTCCCTCCTTATCCATAAAAGCCATCTGGGTGAGTATGGCTGGCTTTTATGGGTAAGGTGGGACTAGAACTCACCGTCTCCTGGTGATTGGCCCAAACTCACCCAGCTGGCTTTCATATCTAAGGCGGAACTATAACTCACCATTTCCTAATTTCTAGGCTGGTGCCTTAACCAAACTGGATTTTCTTCTTAAAATGGAGACTTACTTTAGGCACTTTCTAAGATTACACATTTATTTGTCAAGCCGCTTCACGTATTTGCTCTAAATAATCCTCTTTGCCTCGAAAGATCCAGATGTTTATTCCGATTATTAGTATAAAAAAAAATTAACAGCAGCAAATGGGCAAAGATCACCCCATGCCCACCACCTCCTATATCAAAGAATATATTATCTTTTCTCATTTCGTGGCAATGGAGTTCCAGCTTTGCTCCACTGGTAGCGATTGGTGTAATTTGAATTAATATAATGGTTTCGCTATTTTGCAGATCGACCTCAAGAATGCCAATCCAGAGATGGTGGAAACTCAGATTGAGAACACCTTTGATATCCTCAAAGAAGATTGCATTAGAGTAAGACGCCCTTTTTCCGTTTGCAAATCCCCGTGCTTCCCCCCCCCCCCCCCGCCCCCTCCAATGTGTAGAAATGGTTTTAGTTGGATAAGCCAAATAATTTTCTGCACTGCGATTCAGAAGCAAATTGCTTGAAATTCCATTAAAGGGAGTTTATAGTAAATGTGTATAAGATCACAGCCTGATACTGAAAAGTGATATGCACACAGTTGTGTTCTCTGCAGAGATTTCCCTGAAATCGTCCTGAAGGCTGATAATTTGCTGCGGTGATGGATGGCCACTTCTGACAGTATAGAGATCATTTCATTGTTTGGGTTTGGCAGCTGAATCTAGCTAATTGTGCCCTCCCTCCCTCCCTCCCTCCCTTCCTCCCTCCCTCCCTTCCTTCCTTCCTTCCTCCCTCCCTCCCTCCCTCCCTCCCTCCCTCCCCTATTTCCTGACTTCCCTACGTACCTATCAACCTAACTTATCTTGCTCCCGCCATTGCTTGCATCTTTCCTTTCCCTCCCTTCTTTCCTTCCTTCCTTTCCTTTCTCCCTTCCCTACTTCCCTACCTATCTACCCACCTTCCCTCGCTCCCTCCCTTCCTTCTTTCTTTCCTTCCTTTCCTCTCTTCTTCCCTCCCTCCCTTCCCTACTTCCCTACCTACCTATCCACCTACCTTCCCTCGCTCCTGCCATTGCTTCCTCCCTTCCTTTCCCTCTCTCCCTCCCTCCTTCCGTTCCTTCTTTCCTTCCTTTCTTCCTCTCTCCCCCCTCCCTTTCCCGCCCTTCCTCCCTTCCCTACTTGCCTATCTAGCTAACTTCCTTCGCTTCCTCCATTGCCTCCTTCCTTTCTTTCCCTCCCCTCCTCCCATTCTCTTCCTTCCTTCTTTCCTTCCTTCCTTCTTTCCTTTTCTCTCTCCCTCCCTCGCTTCCTTCCTTCCTTCCCTACTTCCCTACTATCTACCTATCTACCTACCTTTCCTTGCTGCCTCCATTGCTTCCTTCCTTCCTCCCTCTCTCCCTTTCTTCCTTCCTTCCTTCTTTCCTAAATCCTTTCTTTGTCTAATGACACTTGGCCAAATACAATACAATACAACAATATTCTATTCCTATTCTGTTCTGTTCTGTTCTGTTCTGTTCTGTTCTATTCTATTTATTCCATTCAATTCCATTCCATTCCATTCCGTTCTTTCTTATTCTGTTCTATTCTCTATTATTCTATTCTTATTCTGTTCTATTTTCCGATATTCTATCCTATTCTTTTCTGTTCTATTTCTTCTTCCAACTTTTCCTTCATCCTTCCTTCCTTCTCTCTCTCTCTCTCTCTCTCGCTTTCTCTCTCTTTCTCTTAACTCTCCTCCAGTTAATTTTAACATCTGGTTTATTTCTCTCTCTCTCTTTTTTTTCTCTTTCAATTTCTCCAGTTGACTGTAGGAAAGATAAAACTTTGGAAAGAAACTAATTTTTACAGCTCTGGCTACCTATGTTATCCTGAAATATTTCTGTTACCTCTGTTGGGAAATGGCTGTGATTGTCAAATAAACAGCACTTTTATGCTATTCCTCAGGCAAGAATTTTTCAGATACAGGCAATCCTCGACTTAACAACAGTTCACTTAGTGTACTGTTCAAAGTTACAGCGGCACTGAAAAACATGACTTACGATCATTTTTCAAAGTTACGAATGTTTCAGTATCCTTGTGATCAAAATTCAGACGCTTGGCAACAACTGACTCGTATTTATGACGGTTGCAGCATCCGGGGCTGGGGGACGTCACATGATCCATTTTTTTGCCACCTTCCGACACGCAAAGCCAATAGGAGCCATCCAGATTCACTTAACAACTGGGTTACAAACCAGCTTATCAACGGCAGCGAATCCCTTAACAACGGTGGCAAGAAAGGTCATATTAACCAATGTCTCACTTAACGACAGACAGTTTGGTCGTAAGTCGAGGACTGCCTGTATAAGGAATGTTATAATGGAAGCAGTTGACTTGGGCTAGTTTGGGTGCATCACAGCCCATCCCTGAAATGAGGCCAAATTGTTGGTTTTTTAAAAAAAAAATCTCGTTTCAGATTTCAGCTAAACTTGGAACCAATGTTGAAAGAATACTTCAGGCGGTGATTGAGCGGATTCCCCCGTAAGTTGGCTTTTCTGTCACATTTTTTTCCCCTCAGACTTGTCACTTCGGACCTTTGAACACATACAGGTCGTCCTCAACTTACAAGAGTTCATTTAGTGACCGTTCCAAGTTTACAATGGCACATAAGTGACGATACATACTTATGCTGAAAAATTCCTCTTTGTTAAGGGAGACGTTGGTTAAGTGAGTTTTACCCCATTTTATGACCTTTCTTGCACCAATTGTGAAGTGAGTCGCTGGAGGGTAAGTTAGTAACGTAGTTGTTAAGTGAATTTGGCTTCCCCGTTGACTTTTCTTGGCCAAAGTTTGCAAAAGTGTGATACCTGGCTCAATAGTAGTAACTGGGAGAGGGATCTTGGAGTCCTAGTGGACAAGCATTTAAATAGGAGCCAGCCGTGTGCGGTAGCTGTCAAAAAAGCCAACACAGTTCTAGGCTGCATCAACAGAGGGAGAGAATCAAGATCACACGAAGGGTTAATACCACTTTATAAGGCCTTGGTAAGGCCACACTTGGAATACGGCATTCAGTTTTGGTCGCCACGATGTAAAAAAGATGTGGAGACTCTAGAAAGAGTGCAGAGAAGAGCAACAAAGAAGGGAATGGAGGGTAGAACATATGAAGAACGGTTGCAGGAACTGGGCATGTCTAGTTTAATGAAAAGAAGGACCAGGGGAGACATGATAGAAGCCTTCCAATATCTTAGGGGTTGCCATAAAGAAGAGCGAGTCAAACTATTCTCCAAAGCACCTGAGGGTAGAACAAGAAGCAATGGTTGGAAACCAATCAAGGAGAGAAGCAACTTAGAATTAAGGAGAAATTTCCTGACATTAGAACAATTAAACAGTGGAACAGAAGTTGCCTCCAGAAGTTGTGAATGCTCCAACATTGGAAGTTTCTAAGAAGATGTTGGACAGCCATTTGTCTGGAATGATGCAGAGTTTCCTGCCTGAGCAGGGGGTTGGACTAGAAGACCTCCAAGGTCCCTCCCAACTCTGTTATTCTATTCTAAAGGGGATCACATGACCCCAGGACCCTGCAACCGTCATAAGTACATGCCAGTTGCCAAGGGTCTGAATTTTGATCACATGACCATGGGAATACCCCAAAGGTCATAACCGAGAACAAGGGTGATAAGTCACATTTTTCAGTGCCATTCTAACTTTGAACGGCCACAGACATGAACTATTTTAAGTCAGGACTAACTGCATACGTTGTTGTTATTGTTGTTTTTAAATGCTGTTGTACTCTGATCTTTCCTTTTGATGGGGGGCCGTGGGGGTGGGGGACACTGGATGCCAAGTGTTAGGTAAGCTCCCCGTTGGGAGAGCAAGTGCGTTCAGAGAAGCGTTGTGAAAGTTGTGTTGGAGAACACACAAACCAGCATACAGAGACACTGCAGTTTAAATAGGCTTTTACTTTCGTGGAAATAGAGGTATCAGAGTCCATCAAATAGTCCAAGTCATACCTGGATAAGACAGTCAGTCGTCAACGTCTTTCAGTTAAGGGATAATCCAAATAACACAGTCCATAATCATATAAACAGTCCGGTACACAAAGTTTGCTACCAGTTGCAAAACTTACAATAGCTCACGGCACTTCTAACAGCCAGCTTCCAAACACTCAGATCAGATCAGCATCTAACAGTGATTCTGGCTCCATCTTATGGCCGATTGAGGAAACAGCAGCCAATCACATTTACAGCATGATTTAAAGAAACAAGTACAGCATTGTTATATGATTTATCTATTGCCAACCCAACCGTTAGATTATATTCCTAACACCGAGCGATAATTTTCTACAGTTTTTTGTGACATCTTGTCGGTTCTTGTGAAACAGGCCTGTGGTTAATATCCATGAGCCCTTGAAGGCGCTGGTGTTCGATTCCACCTTCGACACTTACAGAGGAGTGATCGCCAACATCGCACTCTTCAGTGGAGAAATACACAAAGGCCGCAAGATCACAACAGCTCACACTAAGAAGGTTTACGAAGTGAATGAAGTAGGAATTCTGACACCCGACCAGCGGCCAACCGATAAACTGTAAGTTTTGGAAAGCCCAAAAAAAGAGAGTGCGTGTTGTGGCCCGCTAGCAACCAGCACAGCTGTGGCCGGATGCCCTTCCAGTCACCAATGCGGAGTTTGGTTCATGTTGTGGCCAGCAGGGCTGGCGGCAGAGTCGGACAGTGAGGAGGTTGGGGAGGAGCATGGACCAGTCCTGGAGTCTGGGGAAGGCTCTGATAAGGGCTCTGTGTCGGAGGCAGAGAGGGAGCCAAGGCCGTCTGACAGTTATCAGCTGCCTTCGGAGTCAGACATCAGTGAGGCAGACGAACAGCTGGAGCCTGTTCCCAGTGTGCGCATGCACAGAGTTGCCAGGCAAAGGGAAGAGCTAAAGAAGAGGGGTCGATTTGGGAGTAAGGCCACAGGTGGACGATGAATGGCCCCTCCCAGAGGAAAGAAAAGAGGAGCAGAAGGGGAGTGGAGTTTGCAGGAGACAATTCGTTCGCTAAATTGGTTGGTGACTCTCCCAGACTCCTTGCCACGTTTTGCAGATCTCGGCCTGTTAGCTCTCCAAGCCAGAGAATGTCTGTGACTGTAAATCCGCCCTCGAAAGACTTTGCTGGATGGGAATGAGCAGAGAAATCTTTTGATTTCTTATTCTTAGGGCTGCGGTGTTTGTTTGTTTTTGAGAAACTGTTTTTCTTTTCTTTCTGATATACAGTATATATAGAATGTTGTCCTGCTAGATAAAATCAGATTATGGGATTCTAGAATGTCTTCACCTTCTTCATAAATTTGGAATAGCAAAACAGAATAAACATAGTTGGAAGGGACCTTGGAGGTCTTCTAGTCCAACCCCCTGTTTGGAAAACCCTACCCCATTTCAGACAAGTAGTTGCCCAATCTCTCTGTAACACACAAACACACATGAACAAATGCAAATTAGTAACCTATGACTATCACTAAGTCATAGTGATTAAATTATTTATCTTATTACAATTATCTTATTATTTTTAAATTAAATTATTTATTAAATTAGTAACCTATGACTATCACTAAGTGTTGTACCTTATGATTCTTGATGGATGTATTTTTCCCTCTCTTTTTTCTTTTTTCCCCCTTTTATGTACACTGAGACCATCTGCACCAAAGACAAATTTCTTGTGTGTCCAATCACACTTGGCCAATAAAGAATTCTATTCTATTTCTATTCTATTCTATTCTTTATTATTCTATTCTATTCCACTCCATTCCACTCTATTCCATTCTCTTCTGTTCTGTTGTATTCTATTCTATATTCCGATATTCTATTCTACTCTACTCTACTCCACTCCACTCCATTTTATTCTATAGTCCGATATTCTATTCTCCATTATTCTATTCCATTCCATTCTCTCTCTATTCTATTCCTTTTTCTTTTCCATTCCATTTTCTATTATATTCTATTCTCCATTATTCCATTCTATTCCATTCCATTCTTTCTCTCTTCTATTCCATTCCACTCCATTCCGTTCTATTCTTAAAAACATACGACTCTTTGCAACTCTTCCAACATCCAAAGTTGGCACAGCTCTCTTTCTCAGCATTGCACAGTTGATGTAACCCGATTCCTAATCGTCTTATCGACTATGACTTGAAATGTCTTCGTGTAATATCGTAAAAACTTTCATTTAGATACGCTGGGCAGGTTGGCTACATGATTGCTGGAATGAGAGAGATTATGGATGCCCAAATAGGAGATACGGTGTATTTGCATAACCAGCCGGTGGAACCGTTTCCTGGGTTTAAATTGGCAAAACCAATGGTCTTTGCAGGTAAGGGGGGCACTGGTCAAAAGACTTGGGGGGGGGGATGGAGGGAGTGTTTAAGTCAGGGGTGACTCCTAGTGGCTGCCTGGACTAGTTCTTGCAGTTTTCTTGGAACAAATTTTTAGAAGTGGTTTGCTCTTAACTTCTTCGAAAGGCTGACAAAGAGAGAAGGGAGGGAGGTCCAAAGTCACCCAAGGCAGTAGTAGAATTCATTTACTCCAGGTTTCTGTTACCCACTTACTCCTCCCAGGAGACATGCAGTGGCCAATGTTTTACAGCTCTTTACCATGTCTGTCTGTCTATAAGAGGGAGGGAGGGAGAGAGAGAAGCGTTTAAATTTCAATTAACATTTCAAAATGTTAATATTGTACAGTGTTCAGAGTCCCTTTCTCTGCAAGGAGCAGTTCTGATAGGTAGGTAGGTAGGCAGGCAGGCAGGCAGGCAGACGGATGAGAGAGAAATGGATGGAGAGAAGCATAGATGAATAGATAGTAGATAAATAGGTATAGATGGATAGAGATACATTAGATAGATGATAGATAGATAGATAGATAGACAGACAGATAGATAGATGAGAGAGAAATGGATGGAGAGATGGAGAAAGGCATAGATGAATAGTAGATGGATAGGGATAGATGAATATAAATGGATGGATGGATGGAGAGATGGAGTGTTACAGATGAATAGATGTAGATGGATAGGGATGGATAGATTAGATAGATGATAGATAGATAGATAGATAGATAGATAGATAGATAGATAGATAGATAGATAGATGACAGATAGAGAGAGTGATTGATAGAGAGAGAGAGAGCTGACCCTGACACCCACACCTTCTCATCTGATTCGGCTGCCGGCTTTTCTGGCTAAACCCCACTTTCTGTTTGGACAGGAATGTTTCCAACGGACCAGTCCGAATATTCTAACTTGAAGGGAGCCCTGGAAAAACTGACCCTCAATGACTCCAGTGTGACCGTTCAACGGGATAACAGCCTGGCGTTGGGGGCCGGGTGGAGGTGAGTTACCCCTGCATCCGTTGCTACACGTAGTCCTCGATTTAACGACCGTTCAAAGTTACAATGGCACTGAAAACAGTGGCTTAGGACCCTTGTTCACACTTAATGACCGTTGAAGCCCTCCTCCGTGGTCACCTCATCAAAATTCAGGCAAACGACTCGTATTTATGATGGTGGCGTGACCCAAAGACATGTGATCTCCTTTTGCGACCTTCCGACAAGTCAGAATGCTTAACAACCCATGTGGCAGCAGTGATTCGCTTAACAACTATGGCAAAGGTCGAAACCTCAGGCTCAATTGTGGTCGTAAGTCGAGGACTACCTGTAATATAGTAACAAAAGTTACCGTATACTTCATCCTGAAAACTCTCTTAGTGGATTTTCCTCTCTCTGTTAAGGAACTTTATTACGTTAAAATCAGTTAAATTTTAAGTACAGGTAGTCCTCGACTTACAACGGTTCACTTAGTGACCGTTTGAAGTTACAACGGTGTTGAAAAAAACCTGACTTATGGCCATTTTTCACACTTACGACCGTTGCAGCCATCCCCGTGATCACGTGCTCAAAATTCAAACACTTGGCAACCGACTCACGTTTATGACGGTTTGCAGTGTCCCAGGGTCATGTGATCCACTTTTGCAACCTTCTGACAAGCAAAGCCAATCAGGAGCCCAGATTCATTTAACAACCGGGTCACTCCCTTAATAATGGGCCGTGATTCACTTAACAACTGTGGCAAGAAAGATCGTAAAATGAGACAAAAATTCACTGAACACATTTTTCACTTAGCAACATGAATTTCGGACTCCATTGTGGTCACAAGTCAAGGACCCCATAACCCTGTAACTAGATTTTGTCTGCAACTAAGATTTGCAAATAGATAATAAAGGATCCTGGCCATAACTCTACTAACTGAGAAATCTCTGTGATTTTAAAAATCTTTTATCGTTTTTACATCTTTATGTGGCCTTTAGGAATCTCCCTTTAGTATTAATATTAATAATCTTTATAGAGGTATAAATGTTTTCAAGTTGTAGTATTGTACTAGAAATCCTAATTATTATCTTTATAGCTTACTAGCTGACAATCCAGCATTGCCCGGATATTTATTTATTTTTGGGGGGGGGGGGGGGATGTCCAGACCAAATATAATTCCTAATGTTGAATTTTCCCCCTTACCAGAGGGAGCCCCTTTGTGGAGTACTGTGAAGCCGTTACCATGGCAACTCCACTGCACTGTACAGTAGAAGCCATTTTACGGCAGTACAGTAGAAGCCATTTGGAGTCACAACAGGCTGTATCTTAACAGAACACACACCCCGAGGGGTATTAGGGGTGTCTTTACCACCACCACCACCCCAGTATTTGTTTCCAGAAAGTTATCTGTGTAGCAAGTTTGGTTGAAATTGCTCCAGGCATTCCAGAGTTATGCTGGAACACACGCACACGTTTTTATAGAGAGAGATAGTTTTCGGTGGAGTTATTGAAATGAAGTGTAATTTTCCTCGTTTGCATTTTATAACTGGCGCACGGCTAAAATCAGGACCTTATTAGTGAAATGCAAAATTTGGAACGCGTCGTCTTTCATTTGGCTTGGAAATTGAAGAACGTTTTGTTTAGCGAAATTGCAGGTTGGTACCCTTCCAAAATCTCAATTGGAATGTTGAATTTACAGGTTGGGGTTCCTTGGCCTTTTACATATGGAAGTTTTTAATCAGCGCCTGGAACAAGAACACAACGCCTCGGTCATTTTGACAGCTCCCACGGTTCCGTACAAGGCCATCCTTTCTTCCCCAAAATTGATAAAGGTGATTTTTTTTTAAAAGTTTCAAATTGTTAGTGCGTGAGGATAAATTGAGCGTAATTCTTGGCAGTTTCCACAATTTAGTTGGATTCTCCAGGACTTCCATCATGAAGCTGTCAAATAAGACATTTTCCTCTGGAATATACCTTTCTCGTGTGGCTCTTCGGCTTGGAAACGGAGATGAACACTGCCCCTAGAGTCAGGAACAATTAGCATATATGTGCAAGGGGAATCTTTAATTTTTTCTTTTACTAAAAAAGCTTTTAAAATGCCTTCTTTTCCTCTTCTTTTCCTATTTTGCAGGAACACAGAAAAGAGGAAATCACGATCGTGAATCCCGCAGAGTTTCCTGACCAATCCATGGTGAGGGAATACTTGGAGCCGATAATTCTAGGCACTATCGTGACCCCCAAAGAATATATTGGAGAAATATTAGCTCTTTGCCAGGTTAGTGCGTAAGGTGGAGAGCGTTGTGGCATGGAGGGTGTGATTTCTGACAGGCTCCGCGGTTGATTAATCAGTCCTTATTAAGCTGAGGGGCACGAGGGATTGCATTTATCCGCGGCCATTTGTCTGGCTTTGCGGTAGAAAATCCTGAATTTTAAATCAGCGGCTCTCAACCCGCGACACACGTCACCGGCCTGGCGCAGGCTGGTGAAAAATTTAAGCCTTTAAAACTTAACATCATTGATCATAATCGCCTACCTTCAATCATGTCAATGCTTTGCGGAGAATCTATGGGGTTTTTTCCAGAGCATAATGTAACAACCGGTTTGCCCAGCACCGAAAATGCGCACGCACACATTCGGCACATGCACAGCTTCAAAAATACAGCGATGTAGGATGGGAGAGCGCTGGGGCAGATGGCCAGGCCCATCCCCTGGTTGGCAGTACCGGTTCAGCCAAACCGGTCCGAACCAGCAGCAGCTCACCATTGAGGTCTTGGTTTCTAGAATGGCAAGACTAGGGATTAGGATAAGTCGGCTCGATTTTGCGCGTATCGTGCTAAAGGTTGGGAGCCACGCTAATACCACTCCCGCTCACCCCGGCGCTGTCGCGAAACATCTTCAGCCTCTTAAACTGAGATCGATTGCGCCGTACAGGGAGCCCTCGACTTACAAGTGTTCCTTTAGTGACCGTTCAAGGTTACAACGGCACTGGGAAAAGTGACGGAGGACCGTGTTTCGCACTTACAGCCTTCGTGGCATTCCCTGTGATCAATATTCAGACCCTCGGCCACCGGTTCATACTTATGACCGTTGCTGTGTCCCCTTTTGACAAGCAAAGTCAATGGGGAAGTCGGATTCACTTAACAACTCTGTTACTAACTTAACAACTGCAGGGATTCACTGAACAAATAGCAATAGCTGTCAACTCCCAGCATTGTCATAGTAAGAGAAGGGGCGGAGTGCATTCCACGCATACTGTCAGCTGAAGTCGGACCTCATATTACTGCAGCCAGCTCGGGAGGGGTGCACCTCATTGGGGAATGTGATTTATGACACAGACTGAGGGGAGGGAAGGAACGGGTAAAGTTCAGCTATAAATGAAACAAAGCAGAGGCTTGACTGCGAACAGATCTTACCTAATGGTGCTCCTAATAAATGACTAGTTTTGTGATGAAACTTTGCTCGATACTCATGCATCAATTAGGGCATTTTTAGGAAACCTTACAATAGCATTTAGACTTATATACTGCTTTGCAGTCCAGGCGCATGCGCGAAGTGTGCACTCAACAAACCGGTAGGATCGCACCCCTGGGTGTTCATCTCAGACTGTTCTGTGATTTTGTCAGACTCGGAGAGCGGTTCAGAAGGACATGGTGTACATGGATGACCACAGGGTCATGATGACTTATCTCTTCCCGCTGAACGAAATCGTGGTGGATTTCTTTGATGCGATAAAATCCTTATCGTCTGGTTATGCCAGGTAAGTGAACTTGGTTATGTCATGGTTTGAGACTTCCCACACTGTTCGGACCCCGCTCCCCAAACACGGCAAACCCTCGGACGTGAACTCAAAAGATTCCTTTATTAGGAGTGCCAGCAACCCCGGCAAAAATTTTCTCTCTCACCACAAGCTAACAAGTCCATCCGGCAGGGAGATGATTAATTGTCTGCCACATCTATTCATCTCCGCCCCCTTCCTTTGATCCCCAGAGCTCAGGCTGAGGCTTCACTAGCAGCGGTGGCTCTTCCATCCCAAGGACCGGCCCATAGATTTCCACTGCTCTCCTCTCCTCTGCCTTCTGCGCATCCGTGCGTCAGGCACTGGACCCAGCTGGTCCTCCTCTTCCTCATCAGCCACCTCCAGACCTGGGGGCTGTGGACTCTCCATCTGAGGGATGACGGAGGGACCAGGCTCCATCCCTCCCTCCCTCACTCTCTCTCTCTCTCTCTCCCTCCCCCTCCCCCCCTCTCTCTGTCTCTTATTATTAACTTTTTGAAAATGAGATTTTTTTTTTCACATGGGGCTCAGAAGATGCAAGACATCCAAACGCATTGAAGGCCACGGGAAGTTTTTCCATACACACGTATGCACAGGTAGTCCTCAACTTACAACAATTCATTAGTAATGGTTCAAAGTTACAACATGGCTGAAAAAAAGTGACTTAGGACCGTTTTTCGTAATTGCAACATTTCCAAGGTCATATGATCAAAAAGAATTTGGACGGTTGGCAACTGACTCATATTTATGACGGCTGCAGTGTCCCAGGGTCGTGGGATCCTCTTCTGACAAGGGGAAATCTGGACTCACTTAACAACTGTGTTACTAACTTGACAACTGCAGTTATTCACTTAACAGACGTGGCCAGAAAAGTCGTAAGAAAACGGGGCAAAACTCACTTCGCAAACGTCTTACTTAGCAACAATAAATTTTGGGGTCAATTGTGGTCGTAAGTTGAGGAATACCTTCATTTTTGTGGGCAGAATGTATAGGCCATCCTCGACTTAACAATTGAGTCCAAAATTCCTGTTGTTAAGTGAGACGTTTGTTAAGTGAGTTTCGACCCATTGTACGACATTTCTTGTCACAGTTGTTAAGTGAGCAACCCCAGTTGAGTAGTTACTAGCCCGGTTGTTAAGTGAACCTGGCTTCCCCATCGACTTTGCCCGTCAGAAGGTTGCAAAAGGGACCGTCATAAATGCGAGTCAGTTGCCAAGCCTGTGAATTTTTGATCATGAGTCCACGGGGGCTGTTGCAACGGTTGTTAAGTAGTATGAAAAATGGTCACAACTCACTTTTTTCAGCGGCGTTGTCCCTTTGAATGGTCGCTAAGTGAACCGTTGTAAGTCGAGGACTAGGTCAGAAATTGTGCCTTTCAGGACGCTCGTATGTGATGTTAGTTGAACTGACCTTTTTCTGTTTTCAGCTTTGACTATGAAGACGCTGGGTACCAGCCTGCCGATCTTGTCAAAATGGATATTTTTTTAAACGGAAAATCTGTGGAAGAGCTAATAACTATTGTACCCAGGTAAGTCAATTACATGCACGTTCCTTTTTAAAAATTCAATCAGAATAGAGCTTGGAGGTCATCTAGTCCAACCCTGTGCTCCAGCAGGAGACCCTGTACCATAGGGTCTCCTATACAGGCTTGACCATTAAGCGCTATCGAACAAAATGAAATCCAAGGATCTTGGAGTCCTAGTGGACAACCATTTAAACAGGAGCCAGCCGTGTGCAGCAGCTGCCAAAAACACCAACACAGTTCTAGGCTGCATCAACAGAGGGAGAGAATCAAGATCACGTGAAGTGTTAATACCACTTTATAATGCCTTGGGAAGGCCACACTTGGAATATTTGCATCCAGTTTTGGTTGCCACGATGTAGAAAAGACATGGAGACGAGTGCAGCGAAGAGCAACAGAAATGATTAGGGGACTGGAGGCTTAACCATATGAAGAACGGTTGCAGGAACTGGGCATGTCTAGTCTAATGAAAAGAAGGACTAGGGGAGACATGATAGCAGTGTTCCAATATCTCAGGGGCTGCCCCAAAGAAGAGGAAGACGAACTATTCTCCAAGGCATCTGAGAGTAGAACAAGAAGCAATGGGTGGAAACTAATCAAGGAGAGAAGCAACTTAGAAATAAGGAGAAATTTCCTGACAGTTAGAACAATTAATCAGTGGAACAACTTGCCTCCAGAAATTGTAAATGCTCCAACACTGGAGGGTTTTAAGAAGAAATTGAATAACCATATGTTTGAAATGGTATAGGGTTTCCTGCCTAAGCAGGGGGTTGGACTAGATGACCTATAAGGTCCCTTCCAACTCTGTTATTCTATCCTATCCTATCCTATCCTATCCTATTCTAATTCTTCATTCCATTATTCTGTTCCATTCCAATAAATATCATTTGAATAAACTACCCAAACCACATATTAATTTTTCATGCATTCTATTTTTTTGGGGGGGGGGGGGGGAACCCAACATCCTTGCAGTTGAAAATTTAAATTGGTACACACATAACTTCTGACGTATGAATGATAAGTAATGTAACAAGAATGCTGTGAACGTTTATTTGGTTTGGAGAAATTATCTATTTGAAAGGTGATTTCCTGGATTTGTTTATAGTCTTCAATTGTCTGTCTTTATAGGTTCTCGGTTTTTGATACCCACACATTATCTGTCTCACAATTTAAATCTTTCTCTGGGTATGTTTGCATTTATTTAGCCTTCTCCAAACTCAAATGGAAAATATCGGTGTATTTTTTTTCAATCCGTATTGGGAAGTTTACAATTTGAATGCAGGTAGTCCTCCACTTACAACAGTTCATTTAGTGACTGTTCGAACGGCACTGAAAAATGGGACTTATGACCATTTTTCACACTTACAACCATTGCCGCTTCCCCAAGGTCAAAATTCAAATGTTTGGCAACAGACTTGTATTTATGACGGTTGCCGGCGGTCGGGTGATCCCTTTTTGCGAACTTCCAATGAGCAAAATCAATCCAGATTCGCTTAACAACCGTGGGACGAACTTAACAAATTTGCAATTTGTAACTCTGGCAAGAAAAGTGGTAAAAACGGGGCAAAACTCCCTTAAGAAATTTGCCAAGGTTCCAAGTAATATATCCGCAAAGAGAACTCTGAGGTTGGTGTATTCCTCAGATTTCTCACTTAATGGCATACATTCTGGGCTCAGTTGGGGTCGTAAGTCGAGGGCTACCTGTAATCACTTCTTACAATCTTCCAGGGTGTATCGCTGCGAATATACCCTGGAGGATTGTAGGAAGAGATTACAAGTTTCCCTCGACTTATTACATTTGTTAATGTTCTGTCGGAGGATTCCCAAGAGCATGTAGCAAACTCCTGGTCCCAACAAAAACTCCTTTTATTAATTGACTGTGAATTCTGCTCCTTCACATCCAGCAAAGTCTTTCAAAGAAGGATTTACAGTCACAGACCTTCTCTGGTTTGGAGAGCTGCCAGGCCGAGATCTGCAAAACTTGGCAAGGAGTCTCGGAAAGTCACAAACCAATTAAATGAACTAATGGTCTCCTGCAAAGTCCACTCCCCTTTCGCTCCTCTTTTATTTCCTCTGGGAGGGGCCACTCATTGTCCACCTGTGACCTTACTCCCAAATCGACCCCTGTTCTTTAGCTCTTCCCTTCATCTGGCAACTCTGCGCATGCGCACACTGGGAACAGGCTCCAGCTGTTCTTCTGCCTCACTGATGTCTGACTCTGAAGGCAGCTGATAACTGTCAGACGGCCCTGGCCCCCTCTCTGCCTCCGACACAGAGCCCTCATCAGAGCCTTCCCCAGACTCCAGGACTGGCCCATCTTCCTCCCCAACCTCCTCACTGTCCGAATCTGCTGCCAGTTCTGCTGATGGGCCACAACGGTTAAGCGAGTTATGGTTGAGAGTAGAAAAATCTTGCAAGATTCTGTCTATTGCATTCTAGCAAATCCAAGAACTGAAACCGGGCGGGGATATTTTTTTACCATCGTTCTTGGTCTTAACCTGAAGCTCCGTTCCTGATGTCCACTGTTGATGTCCTCTGGGATAAGACCCAGGGCTGACCCATTCTTACTTCTCTTTTCTTTCTCAGAGAGAAAGCCTACTCTGTTGGTAAATCCATGTGCGAGCGATTAAGGGACCTCATCCCACGACAAATGTTTGAAATTGCGATCCAGGCAGCTCTCGGCAACAAAGTAATTGCAAGAGAAACGTAAGTTGTTATTCTCAACATGGTTTTAAATGACAGCCTTTTCTTTTCAGTTCTTCTAGCAATTTTTTTTTTAAGCGGCTACTTGCCCTCGACTTATAACAGCTCGCTTAGTGGCCATTCGAAGTTACAACGGCACTGAAAAAATAGGTTTTTTCACACTTACGACCGTTGTCACATCCCCGTGGTTATGAGATCCATTTTCGCGACCTCACAAGCAAAGTCCAGGATGAAGCCAGATTCGCTTAACAACCGCATTACTCGTTTAACAACTGCAGTGATTCACTTAACAAGCATTACACTCGAATGCTTGACAACTGACTCACACTTATGACGGCCTTGCAGCGTCCGGGGTTCATGCGATCCCCTTTCGCGACCTTCCGACGAGCAAAGTCAAGGGTGGAGCCAGATTCGCTTAACGATGGCATTACTCATTTAACAACTGCAGTGATTCACTTAACAAAGGCGACAGGAAAGGTCGTAAAATGGAGGCACAACTGAGTTAACCAATTTCTCACTTAGCATCAATTTTGATCGTTAAGTCGAGGTCTACCTTTATAATCCTAGTTTCTAAAGTGGGCGTTTGAGATTGGAAATTAATTAATTAAATTTGGCCTTTAAGGAAATGTGTCCTTTCAAAAAAATAGGTGGAATGTATAGTTGGTCCTCAACTTATAACACTTCATTTAGTGACTGATTATATTATATATACTATATCCAATTGTATGCATGGCACCAGAGCCTAGAGGTGGAGCTCTCGACTCAACAATCAGGGAGTTTGATCCTAGGTAGCGGCAGATATTTCTCTCTCTGGGCACAATGAATAATTGTCTGCTGAGAACTCCATGTAGGTGTCAGGAAGGGCATCCGGCCAGTAAAGGCTCAGCTCCATTCAGTCGCCCCAATTCCAACCCAATACAATGGATGGTTAAAAAAAAAAAGAGAGAAAATCCAAATATTGTATTCCAGTAGCATGAAAATGGGAACTTTAAATAAACTTAAAATTTTAAATAAATAAAACTTTAAATAAATGAAATAAAATAAAGATTAATTTTTAAGTAGCTGCTCAGTGCCAAGAGCATTATCAATTGGATTTGATTTCTTAGCCTTTCCTATTGCAAAAAAGATTTAAAAGAACATAATTAGCAACGATTCGCTGCTTCAGAACTTCAAATTGCGGAATACTTTGTATTATCCTTTTAAAATGCAACTCCAGTTCACTTTATTTTCCAGGGTGAAAGCTTTTAGAAAGGACGTGCTGGCAAAATGTGTAAGTATTATTTCCCCCCCGTTTTCACGAGTCTTAGTATTTCATTTTTTAAAAAAAATATTCTTAGTGTAAATTAGCCGCTTCTTTTTTTTTTTCCTAAGTAAGGTTTTTATCCACTTCATTTAAAGTTTGAACCTGGGTTAAATTCACCTGGTGTGTTTGATATAATTCTCACAGTTTTTAACTTGTTTTTTATTATTTAGGATAATTGCAATGCAGGGGGGTGGGGAGTATCAACATCAACTAGTATTTTTCTGGTTGCTATTGTGAATTATTAATTTCGGAATGTGGGGTCCTTGGCGCTCTCTCAGCTTGTTTCCTTGAAGACATTTCATTACCAAAGTAGGCAACACCATCAGTGTTAGAAGGGAGTGGGGTGTGTGGAGAGGAGGAGGAGGAGGAGGAGGAAAGGATTATGGGGTCCTTGGTGCTCTCTGAGCTTGGTGGTTTTCTTGCAGACATTTTATTACCCAACTAGGTAACATCATCAGTTAGAAGGGAGTGAGGTGTGTGGAGAGGAAGGGCGGGGGAAGGACTGTGAGGTCCTTGGTGCTCTTTTCTTGAAGACGTTTCAGGACCCAAACTAGGTAACATCATCAGTGCTGGAACAGAGTGGGGTTTCCTTCTGGTGTTCTCTTCTAAGCACTGATATTGTAACCTAGCTGGGTCATGAAACGTCTGCAAAAAAACCATCAAGCTCAGAGAGCACCAAGGACCCCCCCTCATTTCATCCCTGGGCTACAAATATTCTCCTTTATTGGAATTCACCCAGAAACTTTTTTCTGTTCTTTGTTCAACAGTACGGAGGCGACATTACAAGGAAAATGAAGCTTTTGAAGAGGCAGGCCGAAGGGAAGAAGAAGATGAGGAGAATTGGGAACGTGGAAGTGCCAAAGGACGCGTTTATCAAAGTTCTCAAGAAACAGCTGGACAAATAGCTTGCTTCCAGCTGTTTGCAGTTGAGCCAGCTGTTTACAAACCGAGGATTATCTTGAATTGGATCTCATCTGTTCCGTGTACAGATGTGGCACCATTCTAATGGACCCATCCAACAAAGCAGCAAAACTAAAAATCTAAAATACAGTTTAGCGTCTTGAGAGCATTGCAGCCAATTTTTGATGCCTATTCACCTTTTTCCATATTTGATTACAGTCCGCGTCTTGGCATTCGCAAGCCCTTGGCTACACTAGATTAAAAAAACCTGGGTACAAATAAGAGTTCTCCTCAGTTTACGACTACAATCATCATCTTTTAATGACCCTGTAATCCCTTGCAGGGTGGAGTCTGTGCAACTGAATGGAGCTAGCAGTGTGTTTTTTTTTTACTGGCCGGATGCTCTTCGTGTCGCCAATGCGGAGTTTTGTTCAGCTAATATATTCTCATCGTGTCGAGAGAGAAATATCTGCCTCTAACCTAGGATCAAACTCACAGCCTCCTGATCGAGGCGAGAGCTCTACTTCTAGGCCACCCCACCACTCAATTTACGACTGCAACAGAGTCCAAACTTTCTCTCGCGAAATGAGGGAGTTTTGTCCCATTTTGCAACCTTTCTTGGCACAGATAAGTGACTCACTGAAGTTGTTAAGTTAGTAACATTGTTGTTAAGGGACTCCAAATTTCCTGTTGATTCCTTCTTGGTCAGATCCAATTTGAACTGAGCTGTTTTGCCAACTCTTTCTCCTGGTGGCTGCTTAGCTCCAACAATGGCTTCCTTTTGGGGTCCTAAGGAGCCCCGGGCGGGCAGGCGAGGAGTGGCTGGGAGGGGAGGGGCGAGTAGAGGCTGGCGAGGTTCCCCTCAATGTGAGTGACATCAAATTGGCCATGCCCATCCAGTCACATGACCACCTAGCCACGCCCAGCCAGCCAGTCATTAGGCAGATCGTATTAGCGGTCTGCAGGATTTAAAATTATGAATTTAGTGGTCCCTGAGGTCCGAAAAGTTGGGGACCCCTGGTTAAACAATGGCATTGGTGCAGGGGAGAGAAAATGATTATATTATTCACACATTCTTCCTGCTTTCTCCACTCCCACAATTCCCGCAACGTTTTGAAGAACTGGGTGGAAAATAACAAGAGTAAGACTTTGACCCAAATCCCCCCCCCAGAAATTGGGAGGCTGAATCCTCAGCAGTTTCTTCCGATTTATCCCCAAAACGGGAAACCAAATCCAGAAAACTCCCCCCACAGTGAAGGGTGGATCCCATCAGGAAATCTTTCCCATCTTTCCTTTAAAAACGCAAGACGCTTTAAAAATGCTATATGCCTCTTTACTTTCGCTAAAATCATAAGGAGTGTGGCTTAGGAGATTGTAAGAGTTGCACTTGGCATTCAAAATATATATATATATTCCATTGGCGTTTCTGGCAAGAATAAGATTGCAAAACAGCCCAAATGATCCAACCCCCACCCCCCACCCCTTCAAACGAGTGTTGTAGCAGGAATAAATATCCGTTTAAAGATATATTTAAGATGGAAAGAAAAGAAAGAAGGAAAGTGGAAAGGAAGAAAGGACAAGGAAAGGAGAAAGAGGGAGGGAGAGAAAAAATGGGAGGGGAAAAGAAAGAAGAAAGGAAAGGAAAGGGAGGGAGGAGAGAAAGAAAAAGGAAGGGAAAGGAAGGAAGGAAAAGAGAAAGGAAAGAAGGAGAAGAAGGGGATTAGGAAGAAGGGACAAGGAAAAGGAGGGGAAAAGAAAAAAGGGATGGAGAGAGAAAAAGGGAAAGGAAGGAAGGAAGGAAACGAAAGGGGGAAAAGGAAGGGAAAGAGGAAGAAGGGACAAGGAAAGGGAAGGAGAGAAAAAGAAAAGGAGGGGAAAAGAAAGAAAGGGGAGGAAGGAAGGGAGAGAGTAAGAAAAAGGAAGGGAAAGAAGAAAAAGGGAAGAAGAGGAAAAGAAAGTGGGAAAGGAAAGAAGGAAAAGAAAAAGAAATGAAGGGGGGGAAAGAAAACAAAAAGGAGGGAAGGATGGAAGAGAGCACAAGCTGTCTCTTCAGAAACTTTTCAAAAAAGCACAATTGCTTGTAAGACGGTTGCTGAGATGTGGGTGTAAACATATCTAATTTGTAAAGTCCCTGCTTCTCCGTTAACAATCCCTGTCCAGGGGCCAGGATCTAAAGCAGCAAAGAAGTGTTTTTATTCCAGTCACCGAGCCAGAAGAAAGTCCAGATGGCCATAACAAGGTTATCAAAGCTGCCTTCCCACATAATTAAAAAATAGATGGAAGCGAAATTACAGTGCTGCAGCTTCCCCCGGGGTCTTTTTTTAACACATTCTGCAAAGACCCCCCCGCCAAAACGTTAAATTCTCCCCCTGGGCAGCTGGTTTAAGCGTCTCCTCTTTACCCTGAATTGTTGCATCGTTTCAGACCCTGTAAATATGCAAAAGTCTGCAAAAAAAGGCAAAAAAAGGCTTTTGACAGTGTCGAGAGGAATGTTACACATATTTTGCACCGTGAGGAAAACAAACCACAAGCCCTGGGTTTCAAAAGATCCTCGGTTTTAGCCAATGTTCACCATTTTCCCTAGCAGTGCTGCTCCCCAAAACACACAGCCAGGGTCCTCCCCACAATGACGCCGGCGTGGTCCTGTCCATCAATTTTGCTCCTTCATGCTGTGTAGAGGTTCCACCAGCTTGTTGTGCACGTGCATTAAACCTTGAGCATGAAAAAAAACCCGAATCTCCATTAGTCATATTGCTAGTTAACATTATTTCATTCATTACACGTAATACGACTGAGCCCAAAATGTGCGTTGCTAAGCGAGACATTGGTTAAGCAAGTCTTTTGTTGTTAAGTATGGATCCCTGCGGTTTTTAAGTCAGTCACACGGTTGTTAAGTGAATCTGGCTTTGCTCATTGGAAGGTCGCATACCTAAATCACACGACCGTAGACACGCGGCAATGGTCGTAAGTGTGAAAAACGGCGCTAAGTCAAATACTGAAAGACCCTGAAATGCTGTCAACCTTACTTATTTTCTCTAGATCAGTGTTTCTCAACCTTGAGAACTTGAAGATGTCTGGATTTCAATTCCCAGAATTCCCCAGCCAGCAAATGCTGGCTGGGGAATTCTGGGAGTTGAAGTCCGGACATCTTCAAGTTGCCAAGATTGAGAAGCACTGCTCTAAATCACCCATGCCCGGTTCCTCCAAGTGGAGGACACTCACCTTTGAAATACTTCACCGTTTTAACGCGGAGTTCTAACGTGGCGTCTTCGTCACAGACAAAGATAGTATGGGGGTGCTGTTGAAAGGCAGATACAGTCCACATGTGGTTGACCCCTTCTTCAATCGCCTTGTATAAGGCAAATGCTTTGTGTGCCCCCGTGATGAGGATCATGACCTGGGAGACCAATCACAAACGGAGCAGAGTCAAGCCAACGCCCATGAAAGCAGCTGCCTCAATCGCAACAGAAGATATACTAAGCCCAGAGGTGTCCAACCGTGGCAGCTTTGAAGACTTGTGGACTTCAACTCCCAGGAATTCTGGGAGTTGAAGTCCACAAGTCACAAAGGGGCCATATGGTTCCCCACCTCCGACGTAGAGATTTAGCATTGGGCTAAATCGAGTGGTGCAGTGGCCTAGAGGTGGAGCTCTCCCCTCACCATCAGGAGGCTGTGATTTCGAGCCTAGGTAGAGGCAGATATTTCTCTCTCTGGGCACAATGAGAATAGATCTGCTGAACTGTTCTCCCCTAGGCTTCCCAAGAGCATGAAGCAAACTCCTGGTCCCGACAAAAAACCTTTTGATTAATTGGCTGTGAATTCTGCTCCTTCACATCCAGCAAAGCCTTTCGAGGGAGGATTTACGGTCACCGACCTTATCTGGCTTGGAGAGCTGCCAGGCCAAGATCTGCAAAACTTGGCCAGGAGTCTCGGAGAGTCACGAACCAATGAAGAGAACGAAAGGTCTCCTGCAAACTCCACTCCCCTTTCGCTCCTCTTTTATTCCCTCTGGGAGGGGCCATTCATCGTCCACCTGTGGCCTTACTCCCAAGTCGATCCTTGTTCTTTAGCTCTTCCCTTCATCTGGCAGCTCTGCGCATGCGCACACTGGGAACAGGCTCCAGCTGTTCTTCTGCCTCACTGATGTCTGACTCCGAAGGCAGCTGATAACTGTCAGACAGCCCTGGCCCCCTCTCTGCCTCCGACCCAGAGCCCTCATCAGAGCCTTCCCCAGACTCCAGGACTGGCCCAGGTTCCTCCCCAACCTCCTCACCGTCCGAATCTGCTGCCAGCTCTGCTGGCCACAACATGAACAAAACTCCACATTGGTGACAGGGAAGGGCATCCGGCCATCAAAACACTCTGCTAGCTCCATTCAGTTGCCCAGACTCCACCCCACAAGGGATTATAGGATCGTTAAATGACGATTTATAATACACTAATTCTAAAGGACGTGACTTATATAGCACTCCAGTTTTCGGACACATTAAAAAAAATGCAAGTATAAAGACATATGTTCTTACTTCCCGCGCATCCATGACCGTTCCCACGCCAACTGTCAACGCCATAGTTGGAACCTTCGATAAATCGCCATCGAAGTATTTTGCGTTCGCCAGAATGGTGTCCATGGCGAGCGTTTTCAATCTCGTTCTCGACACCAAACTGGATCCCGGCTCGTTGAAAGCGATGTGACCATCTGGGCCAATGCCTTGGAAAAACCACAAACGACAAAACCACATCCTTGATTGTGAACACTCTGATACAGGGAGTCCTCGACTTACAACCCACAACGGAGCCCAAAATTTCCAGGGCTAAGTGAGACCATTGGTTAAGTGAGACCTGCCCGGTTTTCTTACCGCCGTTGTTAAATGGATCGCTGCAATTTGTTAAGTGAGTAACCTGGTTGTTCAGCGAATCTGGCTTCCCCCCCTGACTTTGCATGTCATGGGACCCCGGGACGCTGCAACCGTCGTAAATACGAGTCAGTTGCCAAGCCTCTGAATTTTGATCAGGTGACCATGGCAACGTCACAAAAATCATGTGGAGAACAATGCTAAGTCACTTTTTCCGGCACCATTGTAACTTGGAACAGTCACTAAATGAAGGTGGCCTAGAGGTGGCGCTCTCACCTCACAATCAGGAGGCTGTGAGTTCAATCCTAGGTAGAGGCAGAAATTTCTCTCTCTGGGGATAATGAGAATATATCTGCCGAACAAAACTCCACATTGGCAACAGGGAAGGGCATCCGGCCATTAAATCTTCTTGTTGTTAGTTGCAAAGTCATGTCCGACCCATCGCGAACCCATGGATCATGTTCCTCCAGGCCTTCCTGTCCTCTACTGTCTCCTGGAGTCCATTGTAGCTCACGCTGGCTGCTTCGGTGACTCCGTCCAGCCACCTCCTTCTCTGCCGTCCTCTTCTTCTTCTTTTGCCCTCCATCGTTCCCAGCATGAGGCTCTTCTCCTGGGACTCCTTCTTCCTTCTCATTAGGTGGCCAAAGTCTTTGAGTTTCCTCTTCAGGATCTGGCCTTCTAAAGAGCAGCCAGGGTTGATCTCCTCTAGGAGTGACCGGTTGGATGGCCTTGCAGTCCAAGGGACTCAATGCAGGAGTCTTCTTCTCCAGCACCAGAGTTCAAAGGCCTCCATTCTTTGGCACTCAGCCTTCCTCATGGTCCAACCTTCACAGCCATCCATTGCAACTGGGAAAACCATCGCTTTGGCTAGACACACTTTTGTTGGCAGGGGGATGTCTCTGCTTTTTAGGATGCTGTCTAGATTTGCCATCGCTTTCCTCCCCAGGAGCAAGCCTCTTTTGAATTCTTGGCTGCAGTCCCCATCTGCAGTGATCTTGGAGTCCAGGAATATAAAATCTGTCACTCCCTCCATTTCTTCCCCATCTATTTGCCAGGATTTGAGAGGGCTGGATGCCACAATCTTAGTTTTCTTAATGTTGAGTTTCAAGCCAACTTTTGCACTCCCCTCCTTCACCCGCATCAAGAGCCTTAGCGCAGGGCAAACTCACTTGACAAGTGTCTCACTTAGCAACATAAACATTGGCTCAAGACTGGCCATAAGTCTAAGACTACCCTGTATTATTGTATTCCTCATTGAATGATACTTAAATAGCACCTTGTGCTATTTGGATTACTCACTAATAGTTTCCATTTTTTTGCTTAATAACCCCGAAAAAACTCACCTCCAACAAACAGCTCGATCCCTCCAGCTTCTTCTATTTTCTTTTCAAAGGCGTTGCACTCGGCTTTCAGATCCAGCGCGTTCCCGTCGAGAATGTGAGCGTGGCTTGGATCTATATCAATATGCTTAAAAAAATTGTTCCACATGTAAGAATGGTAGCTTTCTGGATGATCCCTCGGAAGTCCTGGAACCAAAGCAGGTCGGTTTAATTTCCTGGAACCCCCAAAAGAAGATTTAAAGGGACATGGAATGGATTGAAGCATGCAACTCCGTCCAATGTGGAGTTAACACTGGTATTTGGGGAAGGATTTGGGTCTGGCTAGTCTAGGGAAATGGGACGCCCCCTAGATGAGCACCGCTCCCTAGAGCAGGGGTGTCCAAACTTGGGAACTTTAAGACTTGTGGACTTCAACTCCCAGAATTCCCCAGCCAGCCATGCTGGCTGGGGAATTCTGGGAGTTGAAGTCCACAAGTCTTAAAGTTCCCAAGTTTGGACACCCCTGCCCTAGAGTCAGGAACGACTAGCACAGATGTGCGAGGGGAACCTTTACCTTTAACTTTTTTAGTCTAGGGAAAAGAAGGACTAGGTGGGACATGATAGCAGTATTCTAATATTTGAGGAGCTGTCACAAAGAGGAGGGGGTCAACTTATTTTCCAAAGAGGGCAGGACAAGAAACAATGGATGGAAACTAATCAAGGACAGAAGCAACCTGGAATTAAGGAGAAATTTCCTGACAGTGAGAACAATTAACCAGTGGAACAGCTTGCCACCAGAAATTGTTGGTGGAGGTTTTTAAAAAGAGACTGGACAGACACTTGACTGAAATGGTCTAGTGTAACCTGCTTGAGCAGGGGGCTGGATTAGAAGACCTCCAAGGTCCTCTCCAATCCTGATTCTGACAGACAACGACAACAACTTACCTACGTATTCGTCCATGTTGAATGTCTTCACATACTTAAAAGAGAGATCTCCCCTTTTGTGATATTCTATCAGCTTCCGGTAGCATCCCAAGGGTGTGCTTCCTGCACAAGCAAATGGTTTCATTATGCACTAAGAAAAATATTTTGTAATTCGAATTGCAAAAAATGGGTCGGTCGCAAGTCCACTCATAATTACCGTATTTTATTTTTTTTTAATTCGGAGTACAAAACTGTCCTGGAGTCTAGTTGTTCTGGTGTGAAGGGCCCTCTAGCAGAGATGCCGGACCTTTTTGTAAACACGTGCCAAAATTTTGTGTGCATGCGTGATAGTGCCCGCTCACATGCCCCACATCCACAATGCAATGCACCCCACCCACTCGCGCATGCCCAGGGGGCCAACCGGAAGTTTGGAAACGATCCGTTTTTGGCTTCCAGGGGACCGGAAAACGTTTCCACACTTCCGGTTGGCCCGTTGGACCCGCTTTTTGTCCTTCCCAGACCCCGGAGGCTTTCCTGAAGCCTGGGGAGGGCGAAAACAGCTTCCCCCAGCCCTCCAGGTGGCCGAAAATGTGAGGGGGATGTGAGGGGGTCTGTAAATATTTTCACAGCCCTCTTTCTGACAGGCGTAGTATACAGATAACTCAATGGAAGGGTCTGTATACTGCACGAATCAACGCATTATTTAATTCCTAAATTTACTCCAGGTTTTACTCACGAGAGAAAAGCACCAGGTGAATGAAATCTAGCCACTAAACCCAACTAAACCATTAATTCCTCCTTATCTTCAAGAGCAAAAATATAGAACAGAGACAGACAGACACACAGATGCACAGAAGGCAGAGGAGAGGAGAACTGTGGAAATCTATGGGCCGGTCCTTGGGACGGAAGAGTCACCACTGCTAGTGAAGCCCCACCCTAGCTCTAGGGATCAAAGGCAGAACAAAATATAGAACAGAGACAGACAGACAGACAAGGGACTTTACCTGTCGGTAAGCCAAGGGTGAAATATCGGCTTTCGTTAGGTTTGAACTGAACGATGCGGTTGCAGATGTATTTTGCAGCCCATTCGCTCGCCAAATCATAGTTTTCTAGGATTACAAGCCTCATGCTGTTGTGAAACAGCTGTCCCGAAGCAACACACACAACGGAAGCTGTGGGAGAACCCAAGCAAGACGGTTATTCGAGCAAGCATGTTTTGGCAGAGACAACACTCCTGTTGTGGCCTGTCGACCACCGGCCCCTCTAGCAACCGACTCGGAGGAGGCGTGGGAGTCAGAGTCAGCATCAGGGCAACCTGGGAGCTCTGAGGGGGAAGAGGGAATGGAGCTGTCAGAGAGTTTGGGGGGAAAGGAGGGGAGCCTGGGCCGTCCGTCAGCCCTCAGATGGAGAGTCAACAGCCCCCAGGTCTGGAGGTGGCTGATGAGGAAGAGGAGGAACAGCTGGACTCAGTACCTTACACACAGATGCGCAGAAGGCAGAGGAGAGGAGAGCAGTGGAAATCTATGGGCCGGTCCTTGGGACGGAAGAGCCACCGCTGCTAGCGAAGCCCAACCCTAGCTCTAGGGATAAAATGCAGGAGGCGGAGATGAATAGATGTGGTAGAGGAGAGGAGAGCAGTGGAAATCTATGGGCCAGTCCTTGGGACGGAAGAGCTACCGCTGCTAGTGAAGACCCACCCTAGCTCTAGGGATAAAAGGCAGGAGGCGGAGATGAATAGATGTGGTAGAGGAGAGGAGAGCAGTGGAAATCTATGGGCCGGTCCTAGGGGCGGAAGAGCCACCGCTGCTAGCGAAGCCCCACCCTAGCTCAGGGGATAAAGGGCAGGGGGTGGAGATGAATAGATGTGGTAGAGGAGAGGAGAGCAGTGGAAATCTATGGGCCGGTCCTAGGGGCGGAAGAGCCACCGCTGCTAGCGAAGCCCCACCCTAGCTCAGGGGATAAAGGGCAGGGGGTGGAGATGAATAGATGTGGCAGAGGAGAGGAGAGCAGTGGAAATCTATGGGCTGGTCCTTGGGACAGAACAGTCACTGCTGCTAGTAAAGCTCCACCCTAGCAATATGTAAATTTATTTATTTTTCCATAACCACTCTTATCTCATTAATCTTACAGTATGTCATCTGGGTACAATTTTTGTGTCATCATATTTAGCATTTATCTCATTTTTACTATATTCTTATCTTTCCATTCACCTTTACATTTCAATTGCCTTTTAATTCGACTCCTCCCCTATAATTCTGTTTTCTGTCCCAATGTATTCAGTTTTCTATTTGTTTTTGTCTATATTCATTTTCTGACCGTCATAAATATGAGACAGTTGCCAAGCGTCTCAATTTCGATCACATGCCCATGGAGGGGCTCCACTGGTCGTAACTGTGTAAAATGGTCATAAGTCACCTTTTTTTAAGTCTCCTTGTAACTCTGAACAGTCACCAAATAACCTGTTGTAATTCAAGGACTTGCTAACTTAATAGCTGCAGTAAATCGCTTAGCAACTGTGGCAAGAAAAAGTTGTAAAATGAGATAAAACTCACTTAACAATTCATTCACTTAGCAACATAAATGTTGGCCTAATTTCGGTCAGAAGTCTCCCAAATTATGAAACTAGGTGTCTGAATGTTAATTTTTTTTTCCTAGAACAAAACAGAAGCTTCATATGGATGAGGTGTGTATTTCCTTGCTCTTTTTAAAGCTAAGCAATAAATATCACGTTTAAAAAGGCTGCAGCTTCTGTAACAGAATAGAAACACATCAGAAGGGATACAGCCTTCAAACTAGACATCAACCTCTGTCAAAAAACATGGTGCCCACTGCAGGAAAAGATAATTCATCCAGAGTTGGAAGGGACCTTGGAGGTCATCTAGTTCAACCCCCTGCCCAAGCAGGAGAGACCCTACACCGTTTCTGACAGAGGACAGCCCAGTCTCTTCTTGAAAGCCTCCAGGGATGGCAAATTAATTAACAGAGTTGGAAGGGACCTTGAAGGTCAACTAGTCCAACCCCACCCCACCCCACCGCCCAAGCAGGAGACCCTACACCATTTCTGACAGGTGGCAATCCAGTCTCTTCTTGAAAGCCTCCAGCGATGAAGCTCTCACAACTTCTGAATAGCAGGATAATAACAGAATAACAGAGTTGGAAGGGACCTTGTAGATCATCTAGTCCAACCCCATGCCCAAGCAGAAGACCCTACACCATTTCTGACAGTCCAATCTCTTCTTAAAAGCTTCCAGGGATGAAGTTCCCACAACTTCCAAAGGCAACTTCTGCTCCATGGGTTGATTGTTCTCACTGTCAGAAAATTCCTCAGTTCCAGGTTGCTTCTCTCTTTGGTTCGTTTCCATCCATTGCTTCTTGCCCTTCCCTTCAGCTGCTTTGGAAAATAGCTTGACCCCCCTCCTCTCTCTGGCAGCCCCTCAAATATTGGACCACTGCTGGTTCTTTTCACTAGACCAACCACGCCCGGTTTCTGCAACTCTTCATCCATTAACCCACTTACCCAGCCGCTCACCAAGCTCCCGGCCAGGATTTCCAAGCTTCTCCGCCCGCCCGCCGCTTGCATTAAGGATGCTTATAAAAGCCCAGTCACGCTCTCACTACTCCACCCCAATAAAAGAAAAACCCCGCAGCCCCGCCGCTTCTCGGAGGCTCACCTGCCCGGGGAAATCCTGCAAGGGAGGGCGGGGCCAAGACTTCCGGGATGAGCCCCGCCCACTCCAGCTCCCGCGGCTTTGCGTCCGCCCCGCGAAGGAGGGAAGAAAGGAGAGCCGAAGGAGCCAGCGCGCGTGCGCAGGACGGGCCACCAATTCTCGCTAGGAGCGTTTGGCTGGGTTTTTAGGAGGCGATTGCGGGGCTCATTGGGGAGAGAGAGTGGGGGGGAGAAGGAGGTGGGAATGAGAAAGAACGGAAAGGTAGAAAGGAGGAAAAGGTAGGAAGGAGTAAAAATGGAAGAAAGGAAAAGGTAAGGAGGAGAAAAGGAAGGAAGGGAATAAAAGGTAAGGAGGAAAAATGGAAGAAAAGGAAAAGTTAAGAAGAGAAAGGAGAAGGAAGGAGGAAAGAATGGAAGGAAGAAAATTAAAGAAAAAGTTAGGGAGGGAGGAAAAAATAAGATGAAGGAAAGAGAAGGGAGAAAGAGGAAGAGAATAAATAGAGAGATAGATTAGATAGGTAGGTAGATACGTAAATGGGTCAACAGACAGACAGATAGATGATGGGTGGGTGAAAGATGGATGGATGATAGGTAGGTAGATGGATGGATGATATAGATGATGGATGGATTGATGGATGCATGGATAATAGATGATGGATGGATGATAGATTGATTGATAGGTAAGTAGGTAGGTAGTGGGTAGATGGGTATGTAGGTAGATAGATGATTGATAGATGGATGATGGATAGACAGGTAGGAAGGTAGGTAGATAGGGGGTAGAAAGGTAGATTGACGGATAGTTAGTAGGTAGGTAGGTAGGTAGATAGATGATAGATAGATAGATAGATAGATAGATAGATGATAGATAGATAGATAGATAGATAGATAGATAGATAGATAGATAGATAGATGATAGATAGATAGAAGACTGTGAAGGAAGGAAGGAAATTGCCTATACAATTAAGGTACCCATAAAGTTTTGTATTCATATAGCTATTGGTAATACCAATTAGATCCTTAGTTCTACTCCATTGAATTTCTTCACAGAAGACCAAAAGTTTATCCTCATCAATGAATCTATTAAAAGAGCATCTCTTAATGCAACTCGTTGCCTGGAATGGCAAATTGTTTCTTACTTTCTTCAGCTATTGGATAATTTACATCCTCTACTAAATGTGGGATTCCGGGAAAATCAATGTTAATAGCTAAAGGAAGACCTGAAAGATTGGTTAGCATTGAATCAGGTGGGTTGCTGCTGACATTACTGCCAGATTGGCGTCACATGATCAAAATTCAGGTGCTTGGCCACTGACTCGCATTTATGACGGTCGCAGTGTCCTGGGGTGTGTGTCATGTGATCCCCTTTTGCGACCAAAGTCAAGGGGGAAGCCGGATTCACTTAACAACCAGGTTACTAATTTAACGATGGCAGGGATTCACTTAACAACTGCGGCAAGAAAGGTCTTAAAATGGGACAAAGCTCACTTAGCTATTTTTTTTCCACTTAGCAACATAATTTCTAGACACGGTCGTTAGAGGGAGGATTACTGGCTACCAGGAAGGGTGCCACCTGCCAATCAGGGTTGCTGGGATTAACAGCGGGCTGGACCCGCGGTTTCATTTCTCTCTCCAATGTTATCCCGGTTTGTTGTTCGCTTGGCCAGCCTTCGTTTAACTTTGGCTTGTCCAGATCAAGGTCTCTCTCTTTGCGAGCGCTTGCAAACTTCATCTCTGGCAGGCAGGTGGCGCGCGTGAGCCCCGGCCGGCCACGCGCGGCTCTTCCCGACTCATATATCCGGGGATGGGCACGCACAGGAAGCGGAAGTCCCTCCGCAGCCAGAGAGACAGAGCTGCCGGCGCTAGAGCGGCCATGCGCTCGGTGAGCTATGTCCGCCGGGTGGCTCTCGACTTCGGCGGCAGCCTCTTCCCGCGCGCCGTCTCCCTGGGCGACGCCGACAACGACACGGTGGGTGGGAGGACGGGAGGACGGGGTGGGGGCGAAATGGAGGGAGGCCTTGGCGGGCTGGAGGGAGGCTCTATCGTCTGTCTCTATGGTCTATATCTCTCTCTCATCAATATCTCTATCGTCTGTCTTTATATGTCTATATCTGATATAGAGCTAGAGATATATATCTATCTCGATATAGAGCAACTATCAATATCATCTATATCTCTCTCCTCTATATATAGAGATATATACATATATAGATATATCTGATACATGTTGTGTGTGTGTGTATGTATGTGTATATATATATATATATATATATATATATATATATATATATATATATATATATATATATATATATATATATATATATATATATACACACACACATATATATATATATATATGTATATGCATATGATAGATATCATAGACACACACACACATGTGTGGGTGTGGGTGTGGGTGTGGGTGTGGGTGTTGTATTTGTGCTGATAAATAAATAAAGGGAGACTAGTATAGATCTATTTCAAGCTAGTTGGCTCTCATCAGCTAGCCATATCCTTACTGGGATTCGAACCTGGGCCAGTAAGGATATAGCTAGCTGATGAGAGCTAAAGAGCTTGAAATAGATCTATACTAGTCTCCCTTTATTTATTTTTTATTTATCAGCACAAATACAACACAGGGGGGATGAAGAATGAAAAAAAATGAATTAAAAGTTTGAATAAAAAATTTAAAAAATGATAAATTTTAAAAAAAGAAATTTTATTAATGTTTTCTTTTATTTTCTCTCTCTTTCCAGCTGAATGAACTAGTGGTGGGAGACACTAATGGGAAACTGTTTGTATACAAGAATGATGAAAGTCAGCCTTGGACTTCGCGTTCCTGTCAAGGAATGGTGAGTAAAAAAATGAAATCTACCGTCATCCGATACTTCCGTCGCAGGTTACGCTAAGTAAATCCCCTGCATTTCTAGTTTGTTTGTTTTTTTAATCCGTTGCTTCAGCCCAAATGATTCTTCAGAGCCTGAAATTAATGGTCATAGACTTACAATTTGAAAGATGTAATGGGAAAGGAAAGAAAGGCTCACCTTTATTGTCTTCACCTTGCAATATTTGTAGGTTTCATGTATACTGCCTTGATTTGTGTAACCTCTTCTTTATCCTTGCTTTGCAATGAAATTTCATTTTAATGTATGCTGATCAATGTACAAAGTGACAATAAAGTGATTATTCTTTAAGAAGAAGAATTAGTCTTTAAGAAGATGTTGGATAGCTATTTGTCTGAAACGGTATAGGATTTCCTGCCTTGGCAGGGGGTTGGACTAGAAGACCTCCAAGGTCCCTTCCAACTCTACTATTGTATTGTATTATTGTATTCTAATTCTTCATTATTCTATTCTACTCTACTCTGTTCCTGTTCTATTTCTATTCTAATTCTTCATTCCTCTATTCTACTCTACTGTTCTGTTCTGTTTTTTTCTATTCTATTCTATCTATTCTGAATTATCTATTCTATTTCATTCTCTATTCTAATCTAATCATATTATATTATATTCCTACTGTTTATTTTTGAAAGGGGGAGCGAATCAAATCAATGCTTTCCTTTTTCAGCTCACCTGCGTTGGCATTGGAGATGTCTGCAATAAGAAGAAGGTAACTACATTTAAAAAAAAAAAAAACTCCGAATTCTGTGTGTGTACATGTGTCTTTAAGGGACTTGGTGGCTAAGACGCTGGGCTTGTCGATCAGAAAGGTTGGCAGTTCGAATCCCTAGCGCCGCATGACAGAGTGAGCTCCCGTTACTTGCCTCAGCTTCTGCCAACCTAGCAGTTCGAAAGCAGGTAAAAAATGCAAGTAGAAAAATAGGAACCACCTTTGGTGGGAAGGGAACAGCGTTCTGTGTGCCTTCAGCGTTGAGTCATGCCGGCCACATGACCACGGAGACGTCTTCGGACAGCGCTGGCTCTTCGGCTTTGAAACGGAGATGAGCACCACCCCCTAGAGTTGGGAACGACTAGCACGCATGTGCAAGGAGGGGAACCTTTACCTTTACATATATGCAACTCAGAGTTATAAATGGACTTTCTGTGTTCCATCCCAGAGCTTTATCCAGACTTTTTGGTTATTGTATTTTTCAGAAGGTTTTGAAACCACCTTTACGATAAAACATTCTTCGTGGCCCAGCCACCTAAGCCAATAAAGTCAACTGCCATATCTTTATGATGGCACCCAGTTACCAATACTGGGTGGATTTGTTGCTGCAGAATCAGGATATGAAAAACAAATGGAGTCTAGAATTGTTTTTATTGTTTGCTTTCTGAACGAAAAGCTCCACTTACTCGCCCGGCTCTGAGTCTAGCTGGCTGCCCCTCCCTTATTCAGGCTTTTCTTTGCCAGAATTTGGTTGTTGCGGTGAGTGCCGAAGGTTGGTTTCATCTCTTTGACCTCACGTCCCTCTCAAAGCACGGGGATGCGCTGGGCCACCACGAGCTCCTCAACCCAGAGGATCCAAAGCTGGCATTTAAGCAGCACATCCCAGCCAACACCAAAGTGATGCTGATAGATGATATCGGTGAGTGGACGCTCCCTTTGAACAGAAGCAGTTTTCTTCTCCTCCTCTTTCTCCTTTCTTTCTTCTTCTCCTTCTCCTCCTCCTCCTCCTTCTATTCTTCAGTTGTTCTTCAGTTCTTCTCCTTCTCTTACTTCTTCTCCTCCTTCCTTCTTTTATGTTTCTTTTGTCTTTTTGTTTCTTCTTGTTTTTTATTCTTCCTTTTGTTGTTTCTTCTTTTGTGTTTTAGTGTTTCTTGTTGTTTCTCCTTTCTTCTTTTTTTCTTCTTCTTCTCCTCCTCCTTCTCCTTTTTTCTTTTTTCCTTCTCCCTTTTTCCCTTCTCCTCCTTCTCCTTTTCCTTCTTCTTTTCCTTCTTTTTTTAATCTTTTTCTTCTCCTCCTCCTTCTATTCTTCAGTTGTTCTTCAGTTCTCCTTCTCTTACTTCTTCTCCTTCCTTCTTTTGTGTTTCTTCTTCTTTTGTGGTTTAGTGTTAATAATAATAATAATAATAATAATAATAATAATAATAATAATAATAATTTTATTTGATTAGCCGCAACCCTCTCCCGAAGGACTCGGGGCGGCGTACAATCAAAGCAAATAAAATACAGATAAAGACAACATACGTTGTTTCTTGTTTCTCCTTTCTTCTTTTTTTTCTTCTTCTTCTCCACCACCACCTTTTCCTTCTTCATCTCCTTCTTTCTTCTTCTCCTTATTTTTCTTTTCCTTCTCCTCGTTCCTCTCCTTTTTTCTTTTTTCCTTCTCCCTTTTCCCTTCTTCTCCTCCACCACCTTTTCCTTCTTCTCCTCCTTCTTTCTTTTTTCTTTTCCTTCTTCTCCTCCTCCTCCTTTTCCTTCTTCTTCTTCTCCTTCTTTTTTTAATCTTTTTCTCCTCCTCCTTCTATTCTTCACTTGTTCTTCAGTTCTCCTCATTTCTTCTCCTTCCTTCTTTTGTGTTCTTGTTTCTTCTTTTTCTTCTTCTTCCTTCTTTTGTGTTTCTTCTTCTTTTGTGGTTTAGTGTTTCTTGTTCTTTCTCCTTTCTTCTTTTTTTCTTCTTCTTCTCCTCCACCACCTTTTCCTTCTTCTTCTCCTTCTTTCTTCTTTTCCTTTTTTCTTTTCCTTCTCCTCCTCCTTCTCCTCTTCCTTTTCCTTCTTTTTTAATCTTCTTTTTCTTCTCCTCCTCCTCCTCCTTCCTCTTTGAAAAAATGAAGCTAAACTCTTGACCAGTAGAGCAAAACCTACAAATTATACTTTACAATGTAGCTTTTAATTGAGTTTTAAAGAAATTAAAACATAAGTTTAATTAATCGCCTTGAGAATCAATTTCAACCAGTGGAGTAGAATTAAGCCCATCCGCTTCAGAAATCATGTCCTTTTACTGCAAAAAAAAAAGATCTTTATTTTTCGTTCTTATACTAAGATTTCGGAAACGAATAAGGGTCTTGGGCCACTGATTTAAAAAGAATTGATTATCAGAGGGCACAGCGTATGATGTTTTGGGAACAAGCAAGACGGATTCCTTTTGATTTTCTGCCATTGGATCTTCCACGATACAAGCGTGAGCCTGCTTTGCGTTCTCCGCAGATGGAGATGGAAAAAATGAATTGGTGATCGGCTACACTGACCGCGTGGTCCGAGCCTTTCGGTGGGAGGACACCGCCTCTGAGGGCTCCAATAGCCTCTCTGGGCAGCTGGTGCTGCTGAAAAAATGGCTGCTGGAAGGACAGGTAGGACATGAGGACAGAAAGACAGCATAGAAGTTTCATCAATCAATAAACCCAGGGAATGGAACGGGGGGTCGTGGGGCAGCATAGTTAGCTTTGCAGCTGTTGCCTTCTTAACTTCAGTTTAGTTTAGTTGGATTGTCCTTGCACATCGTACAACAAAATTAAATGCCATCTCCAGTGTACATTATAACTATAAAAATAAAAACACAAACACACATCCTTCACATGCTATATACCATATTTATCGGAATATAAGACGCACTCTTTTCCCTCAAAAAAGAGGGTGAAAATCTGGGTGCATCTTATACTGAATACAGCATTTTTTGCCTCCCGAAACCCCGCCCCCTTCACCAAAATGGCCATGCATAGCCTTTAGGAGGCTTATAGAGTGCTACTGGGGGCTGGGGAGGGCATAAATAAGCGAAAAATGGGCCGTTTTTTGCTCAATTTTCCCCCCAGGAGCACTCTATAAGCTTCCTAAAGGCTATGCATGTCCTTTTTTGACAAAAAAGTGAGCCTGTTTTCACAAAAAATGGGCCTTTTTTTGCTCTGTTTTTTGGGGGGCATCCCCCCCCCCCAGGAGAACTCTACAAGCCTCCTAAAGGCTATTGAAAAACGGCCGTTTTTGGGAGGTCTGCAAAATGCAAAACCTTTTTTTAAAAAAATTGCCTCTTCAAAATCTTGGTGCATCTTATACTCCGAAAAATATGGTAATTGAAATTGAAAACCCTCGATATTGCATTAATATTGCACTATACCTTAGAATTCAATATAGTTACTGCTCTGGGACAGAAGCTCTTTTTCAGCCTTTGTCCTTGTTTTTATTGTCCTGTACCGTCTGCCAGATGGTAATAGTTTAAAAAAAAAGGGTGCCCAGGATGAGATGGATCTTTTAAGGATGTTTTGAACTTTCTTAAGGCAGCGGGAGCTATAAAGCTCTTCTTTATAGTTTTATTTCTGTCACATTCGATCAGTAATTCTATCACCGGAAGAAATTCCTAACATTTAGACAGAGAGGAAGACAAGCCCCGAGTCCTGCTTAGGAAAGGGCGCGGTTTAGAAATAAAAGCTTGATTGATTGATTGATTGATTGAAGCAGGAGGTATGAAGACTCTGACCAACAATTTGATTGACAATAGAGCTGAAAAGGAGGTCTTCTAGTCCAACTCCTGCTCAAGAAGGACACCTTATACCATTTCAGACAAGTAGCTATCCAGTCTCTTCTTAAAAACTTCCAGTGATGAAGCACCCACAACTTCTGAAGGCAACTTCTGTTCCATTGGTTAATTGTTCTCACTTTCAGGGAGTTTCTCCTTAATTCCAGGTTGCTTCTCTCCTTGATGAGTTTCCATCCGTTGTTTCTTGTCCTTCCTTCTGGTGCTTTAGAAAATAAATTGACCCCCTTCTTCTTCTTTGTGGTAGCCAATATCAAAGACATAGAACCATGAAGAGAAAGGAACAAAAGTTAACCCCTCCCATAATGAGGGTAGTTTAAATGATTCATAAAGAGAAGGAAGGAGGGAGAGAGGGAGGGAGATGGGAATGAGAAAGAAGAAAAAGGTGTGAAGGAGGAAAAATAGAACGAATGAGAGAAAAGAGGATGAGAAAGAAGGAAAGAGGAAAATAAAGAACAAATGGAAGAAAGATAAATAAAGGAAGGAAAAGCTAGGGAAAGAGGAAGGGAAGAAAAATAGAAAGGATGAAAAAATGGAAGGAAGGAAGGAGATGGGAACGAGAGAAGAAAAAGATAGGAAAAATAGAAGGGATGAAGGAAAAGATAGGAAGAGAAAGAAGGAAAAGGTGGGAAGGAGGAAAACTAAAGGAAGGGGAAATGGAAGCAAAATAGATAAGGGAAAAGTTAGGGAGAGAGGAAGGGAGGAAAAGATAGGAAGGAGGAAAAATGGAAGCAAAATAGATAAAGGAAGGAAAAGTTGGTGAAAGGAAGGAAGGAAAAGGTGGGAAGGAGGAAAAATAGAAGGAATAAAGGAAAAGACAGGAAGAGAAAGAAGGAAGAGATCAGAAGGAAGGAAAAATGGAAGCAAAATAAATAAAGGAAGGAAAAGTTGGTGAAAGAGGAAGGAAGAAAGGGAAGGAAGGACGGACAGAGTAAAGTGCAGAGCATGGGGAAAGTAGTGGAGGTAGTTGCAGTGAAAGTTATCTGGGCTGACGAGCCTTTCATTCTTTCCCTTGGTGAGGACAGGTGGATAGTCTCTCGGTGAACTCAGATGCCGATGGCTCTCCTCAGATGATGGTCTCCCAGCCAGGCTGTGGATACGCGGTCTTGCTCTGCACTTGGAAACAAGAGCAGCAGCCTCCCACCGAGAGCGTAGACAGCTCTGCATCCAACAGGTGAGGTAACCCAGAATTCCCGGGGAACAATGCCCACCCAGTGAGGTGGTAGTTGGGCAGCCCAAGATCACTTCGCTCTTCCCAGACGTACTGCATCAGTTTCCCGCGGCGGGCGTTTTATTTTCACCCCACACACACACACAAATCAGACTCGTTGCGTGTTGTCAGTGCCCCCTCCACTGAAGGACAATGGGTGGCTTCTTTAAGGAGGTGCCAACCACCCAGATGCTGGACCCAATTGGGTCCAATGACTGACACACGGATGTGCCGAAGGCAGAGGAGAGGAGAGCAGTGGAAATCTATGGGCCGGTCCTTGGGCTGAAAGAGCCACCGCTGCTAGCGAAGCCCCACCCTAGCTCTGGGGATAAAAGACTATTCATCTCCCTGCTGGCGGACTTGTTAGCCTGCGGCGAGAGAGAAACTTTTTTGCCGGGGCTCCTAATAAAGGGAACGTTTATTGTCGTGTTTGAGCGCCAGGTCAGAAGATTCTCTTTCCACCAAACGGCAAGACAATTCTGTTGTCCCGTTAGATCTTCTGCCTTTCTTTACTACTCTTTAGGGAAGGCCCCATCCGGGATGTCATTCTTCACCAGACGTCCGGTAGAATTCACAACAAGAATGTTTCCACTCATCTGATTGGAACCATTGGCAGAGGTAAGTGGTAGCCGTTCCAGTCATTGGGGAAAAAATAATAAGGATCAGAAAATATATTGGATTTCCAGAGAGATGGAACGCGAAAGTTTCATCCCTCTGTGGCTTAGACCGGGAAGGGGGGGGGCTCCAAACTTGGCAACTTTGTGGACTTCAACTCCCAGGATTCTCCAGCCAGACGTGACCAAATGACCTACTGCCCCTTGGAAGACCCCCTCAAGAATTTCAGCTACTCCTGAACGCAGTCCCACAAGCAGGGATGGGCTTCCCCTCGCCATGCGGAGAACAAAGGCAGCAAATTGTGGCCGTGGGACCATAGGAGGCTGCGGCCAATTGTAAATGTGGCCCAGCCGGCAAGCGGTCAAGCAGCGATTGGGTGACCATGCGGGTGGCGGGACAGTCCTAAGTGCTTTGTAATTATTTTCTGAGGCCCATCGTAATTTTGCTGTCGTTAAATGAACAGTTGTAAGTCGAGGACTGTGTGTTCTAAAAATCCGAATGGAATGGAGAATGGAATGGAGTAGAATAAGAAATTAGAATAGAACAGAATAGAATAGAACAATAGTGGAATGAATTAAGAATAGAAAAGAAAAATGGGATGGGATGGGATAGAAAGAGGAATAGAATGGACATACACAAGGATTTTGTCTTTGCAGCGTAAGCTCTCAGTAAAGGTCCCTTTCCTAACCTCTTGCATTTTTTTCTCTGCAGGTTGTTCAAAGGAGCCCAAAGGCCTGGCTCTCTTTGCGCTCTGCACTTTAGATGGTAAGTCTTGGTTTTCTTGGAATGAGGACGGAAACAGGGAGAGAGGTGGGGCTGCATTTAAGAAGCTTTTCAGATTGTCGGAGCTAAAGCCAAAACCGTCCCAATATTACCCTTTCCCAAAACCAAAAGTAAAAAAAACGGGATATTCCTGAAGAAATAAAAAGTGTTTTCAATCCACAATGGTGGAATTATGCGCGTTCATGAATATAGCAGATAAGGAGCATTTTTTCCCCCTTCACTTGCCTAAGCTTTACATGTGCGTGATTTCTTCTGTTGTCATTCCCGTAGCAGCCTACAAAGGGTTGAAACATTTCAAGATCTGGACCTGGTCCTCCGCGGGAGTCCTCAGGGAACGGCGAAATCGCTACTCATCCTTTCTTTGCCCCTTCCAGGGACCCTGAAGCTCATGGAGGGAGCAGACAAGCTGCTGTGGTCTGTGCAAGTGGACCATCAACTTTTTGCTCTGGAAAAACTGGACGTCACAGTAAGTTTTTGCCTGGCTGACTGGCACTTGGGGCAAGCAAGATGTATCCAGACACGGAAGGACGGTTGGAGACATAACAGTCTAACTATTCAGTTCCCACCTGCACCTGTCCTGGCACCTGTTTTTTTGGAAATTATAGTTCTGCCCGGCTCTCTCTTAACAGTTCAGACGGTCTGATTTGCAACTGTTATAGCCTCTTACATTCTTCTCTCTTGCTGCCTTTGTCCCGTTCCCCGACCCAGGTGTTGTGAGCAGAGGGAGTCAGAGGGAGGGAAGGAGGGAGAGGGAGACAAACAGACAGAGAGAGACAGGGTGGGAGAGAAAGATAGGGGGGGGAGAGGAGAAAGAAGAGAGAGAGAGGAAGGGAGAGAGAGGGAGAGAGAATGGGAGAGAGACGGCAACAGAGGGAGAGACGGAGGGAGAGGAAGGGAAGAAAGGAGAGAGACGGTGAGAGACAGGGAGAGGGAGAGGGGGAGAAAGGAGAGACAGACAAACAGAGACACAGAGAAAGAGGGAGACGGAGAGAGACGGGGAGAAAGAGAGGTGGAAATGGGGGGGAGAGTGATGGAGGGAGAGGAAGGAGAGTGGGAGAGAGACAGACAGAGGGAGGGAAAGAAAGACGGAGAGAGAGAAGGAAGGTGGTAGAGTAGAAAAGAGAGAGGAGAGACAGAGACACAGAGAGAGAGGAAAGAGAGAGAGAGAAAGAAAGAGGGAGGGAGGAAGAGAGAGACAGGGAGAGAGACAGGGAGACAGAGGGAAGAAGAGAGAGAGAGAGAGAGCATGGCAGTCGTTCGGTCAGGCAGCTTCTTTCTGAGAAAATTTCCCACACTTCCAGGGAAACGGTTATGAGGAGGTGATTGCTTGCGCTTGGGATGGACAGACGTATATCATCGACCACAACCGGACGGTGGCCAGGTTCCAAGTGGATGAAAACGTCAGCGCCTTCTGTGCCGGTGAGCTAATCCCTGGCCATTTTCTAACTCGCAGGTCCGCAAACTCCCACACGACACCCCAGGACCACAAGGCCTCCAAGGTCCCTTCCAGCTCTATTCCGGTTGATTTGAGGATTTGGGTAGCGTGACTTCTTAAGACAGGTCCATCCTTGATTATAAAGGAATGGGCCATTCCTCCCCCCCCCCAAAAAAACTTTACATCCTCTGTAGAAATTACTTTCCAGGAGAAAGAAAATGCCTTTGCACACTGCCAACCACTGTGCACAGTTGAATTATGGGAGATTAATTCTTTCCACTCAGATTCTTCCCTAAATTCCTCTCTGTTTCTGCCGAAGAATAGAAATGCTGCCCCTTGTTTTGGTGACTCTTGTAGATCACCTGTATCAGTGATGGCGAATCTTTTAGGCACAGAGTGCCCAAACCCGAAGGCACACACACATGCCAGACCACCGGAAACCCGACAACCAGCTGGCTGAGCTGGGGGCACAACGTGCATGCCCAGAGAGGGCTCTGCGTGCCACCGCTGGCACGCATGCCATAGGTTCACCATCACAGACCTATCTATTTCTAGGTTAAATTACCGTAATTTTCGGAGTATAGGATGCTCCGGAGTATAAGAGGTACCTAGCTTTTGGGGAGGAAAACGGGGGGGGGGGGGGGGGATCTGCCTCTGCCTCCCATCAATTTGCTTCCTTGCAGCAAACAGCCTGTTTCAGTTTCAGCACAGCCCGATTAGCACAAGCAGCTGATTGTCGGTTGGATCGGCCTCCCAACGATCAGCTGTTTCAAGCTGCAGGGATTGCCATAGCCTATTGCCACCTCCGCACGCCTCATTTTCAGCCTCTGCATCCCGTTTTCAGCCTCCACAAGCTCCGTTTTTGGCCTCTGCGTGCCCCTTTTCCCACCAGTTCCAGGCGGCGGGGATCGGAATGGGTGGAATATGGGGCGTTTGGAGGCGAAAAACAGGGCTTGCGGAGGTTGAAAACGGGATGCTGAGGCCGAAAACGAGGCACCCACAGGCAGCAATAGGCAATGGCAATCCCTGCAGCCTGAAGCAGCTGATCGTTGGGAGGCCGATCCAACCGACAATCAGCTGCTTGTGCTAATCAGGCTGTGCTGAAACTGAAACAGGCTGTTTGCTGCAAGGAGGCAAATTGCTGGGAGATAAGAGGCCAACGGGTGGCGGCCGATGGATGGGCGGGGCTACATTCAGTGTATAAGTCTCACTCAAATTTTCACCCTCTATTAGAGGGAAAAAAGTGCATCTTATACTCCAAAAATACGGTAGATTTGCCGGTGGCCTCTCAGGATTTGAAATGTCATTTAGGGATTTAAAGCAGGATTTAAAGTGGTTTGATGGTGTTGTTTTTTTTTTTTTTTTTTTGCCTCGAATTCTGGCGGTCCTCTTCTTGACTTAACAATGGCGTCATCTCCCTCCAGGCTTCTATTCCTGTAAAGGAGACTACAACAGCCCTTGCCTGGTCTACGTCAGTTTCAACCAGAAGATCTACATCTATTGGGACGTACAGTTAGAACGGATGGAGTCCACCAATTTGCTGAAGACGCTCGAGAATAATTCTGAATGCGGAGAACTCCTGCTTCGGCTGGATATAGGTAGGTTGGTAAGTTTCTCTGTGGTTTGTTTCTACCAGAGCAACTATCCAGTAGCTGCCTTCCAGAGAGCGGGAAGTAAGATTTAGGATTATTCCACATATTATTAGAGCTTGTTCTGAACCAGCCTTAGCAGAAGCAGGAAACTGACTCCTTGTCATGAAAAAGCCCTCTCTATTTACCCCTTGTGAATTAATTGCATTCACCCACCGAAAAGTCCAGGCAATAGTCCAAGGAGTGAACGGCAGTAACAGATCTTATCAGATCCTTGTGATAATTGCAGACTTTGTGGCATGAAACACAGTGAGCCAAATCTTCAGAAATACGAACTGTTGTCTCCTACGACCACCACTCCCCTTTCCTTCTATTTATTCCCCAACCAGGATGGGGGCCATTCAGCGTCCATGTGTGCTTTGCTTCCCGAGTTTACTCCTTGTCCTCCCTTGTTCTTCTAACAGCGCTGCACATACACGCATCTGGAACAGGCCCCAGCTGTTCTTCCTCCTCGCTCATCTCAGCCTCCAAAGGCAGCTGCCTCTCTGGTGGCTGGGAAATGTCGGACGGCCCTGGCTCTATCTCTGCGTCTGACGCTGAGCATCCATCAGAGCCTTTCCCAGGCTCCAGAACTGGCCCAAGTTCCTCCCCAACCTCCTCCTCATCCAAGTCTGCCGCCAGCTGTGCTGGCAGCTGGCGGGCCATAACAAGAGGTGCCCCAAGGATTGTAATATCAACCATCAAAGATCTAATGGAAGAGTATCAACATCCTGGCATTGTTCTTGAAGGCTAGTTTCCTGGACCATTAACGTCTCACCCTCTTCATTTATTCCCCTTGGAAACAGCTGAATTTTCAACCATTATAAGGCAAGGTTATTTGTGGAGAAAGGGACATTTTGATTTGCTTTGGTTCAGTACGTATGGGCTGCCATCTTACTGTCCCCTTCATTATTGTGACGTGACCACTCGTAATCGTCAAGAGGCACTTTTCGTCAAATCATTCACTTTTGATAGATAATGCACTGTGAAGATTCTGTATTTTTAAATGGGAAACACTGGGGCCTCGTGGGGCAGCAATCTACTAGATTTCTGAATTGATCCAAGCATGGATTTCCATACCCTGGAGAAATCGATGGGAATCGGTTTATCTGAAGCCACAGGGAGCCTGCAAATTGCGAATCCCCCCCCTCCATATCCCATCCCACCTTCTCTATTTCTGCAGAGATGGTTATTACTTATGACCATAATTGAACCTAAAAATGTCTCCTGCTAAGTGAGTTTTTTTTACCCCCTTGCTCCCCACGGTTGTTAGTGAATCACTGCAGTTAAGTTAGTAAGGGTCCCTAAATGAATTGCTGTAAGTTGGGGACTACCAGTGCTTTTCCTAGGTGTTGTGCCCAGCGCCCCTCTTAAGTAAGATATCTTCCTCTTTGTTTTCATAGCTAAAGACGACGTTTCAGCCGTCAAGGATCTGATTCACAAGACCTTATACTTTCCCAAGAAAGCCGTTAAGTAGTCTCAGCGCGGAAGAAACTCCATCGCCAGCACTCTTGATATGCTTCGCCAGGCTTCTTAAGACTCCGACGTGTTCCAGTCCTGCCAGGGCATAATCAGGAACGCCCTGGTGGTGCAGTGGCTAGAATGCGGTATTGCAGGCTGACACTTCCCACTGCCAGCAGTTCAATCCTGACCGGTTCAAGGTCGACTCAGCCTTCCGTCCTTCCGAGGTCGGTAAAATGAGGACTCAAGATGGTTGGGGGCAACAGTCTGACTCTGTAAACCGCTTAGAGAGGGATGTAAAAGCACTGTGAAGCGGAGTACAATTGTTATTGCCAAGATATGCTCCCTCTGTCGTTAAAAGCCGAAAAGCGCAAGGTTGAATATGTAAATATGTATGTGTATATATGTAAACGGGTCATTAGGATGAATCTTGTGTTTCTTCAATAAAGAAAAGTCGTGACCAAGGCCGCCTCGTTCAATTTGTAACGTTCCCATTATTCAAGATATTGCTTCTATTCCCAGAAGCACGCAGGGCAAGAATGAATACAGGAGGTGCTTCAGCAGCTGGCATCTACTTTGTGGGGGATTCTGGAGGTACCTAAACTGGATTGATGGAGAGACTCGGGGAGAGGGTTGATCTACCGTATTTTTCGGCATATAAGACGCACCGGAGTATAAGACGCAGCAAGGTTTTGAAGAGGAAAAAATTAAAAAAAACGTTTTTGCATTCTGCAGACCTCCCAAAAATGGTGCGTTTTTCACATTTCCCCCCCCCCCCCCAGGCATGAATAGCCTTTAGGGAGATTGCAGAGTTCTCCTGGGAGGGAGGTTAAAATTGAGCAAAAAACAGGCCATTTTTTGCTCATTTCTTCCCTCCCCAGCCCCTAGGACCTCTCTAAAAGCTTCCTACAAGCTATGCACAGCCATTTTGGTGAAGGGGATGGGGTTTCGGGAGGCAAAAAAATGCTGTATTCAGTGTATAAGATGCACCCAGATTTTCAGCCTCTTTTGAGGGAAAAAGGTACATCTTACACTGAAAAATACAGTAGGTTCGGGAGTTTGGGGGCCACCTGAAGCCAGTTGATGTCTGGGTTCTATTTTCCAAAATCACAATAGTAGCAATAAACATAACCGCTCCATCGATGAAGCACCCACAACTTCTGGTGGCAAGCTGTTCCACTGGTTAACTGTTCTAACCATTAGGAAGTTTTGCCTTTAATTCCAAGTTCCTTCTCTCCTTGATTAGTTTCCATCCGTTGCTTCTCCCCGCCCTCTGGTGCTTTGGAGAATAGACTGTCCCCCCCTTCTTTGGGGAGGCTCCTCAAATACTGGAAGACTGATGTCACCCCTAGTCCTTCTTTTCTCTGGCTCTGCCCAGTTCCTGCAACCGTTCATGTTTTAGTCTCCAGGCCTTTAAATCATCAGTTGCTCTTCTCTGCACTTTTTTCCCCAAAATCTCAACATCTTTTTTTGTAATGTGGAGACCAAAAGTGGATGCAGTACTCCAGGTGTGGCCTTACTAAGGCTTTATAAAGCGGTACTAATATCTCACTTGATTTTGATTCCATGCCTGTTTATACAACCAAGGATTGCATTAAGATTTTCTTGGCTGCTGCCACGCAGGGCTGGCTCATTTTTATGGGATCGTCCACTTTTTGAGCCAGCTTTCACCTAATCTGTACTTTGTACCTTTGGTTTCTCCTGTCCAGGTGTAAAACCTTGTTTTTTTCTCCCCATTAAATTTAACGTTGGGTATTGCTCATTGTTCAAGTCTCTCAAGGTCTTTTTGGATCCCGATTTAACCACAGAGTGCTGCAGAAGAAACCACAGGGACTGCGTTCCCCATCGAATTTATCCACCCCTCCTTCTACAATCGAGTGGAATTCCATGAGCACCCCTCCATGTTTAGCGCAGGTCCCCTAAATCCACGGGAAGGCTGCAACCGGGGTGCCAACAGCGCCTTAAAAAGAGAAGGGAATCGTTCCTCGTGTTTCTTTGCGCTTTGGATTTACGGAAAGCCAAGTTTCAAAAGGCGTCTCCCCGCCCCAGTAACCACACACACACGCAAGCAGAGATTATACAGTTTTAATCTGCATAATGGGCAAAACAGAGCAGGGTTGCATTCATTGTTTTTTTAAAAGCCAATTATGAAATGACTCCGCTTGTCTTTGCTTTTCTTTGAGAAGTCATCACCACTGATGCACACAGCCTTCGGTCTGCCTAGCCACACCTGCCTCTTGACTGCCTTGGCCCAACGCCTCGCTGCCATTCCTAAAATGCATGGATGGGTTGCAATATACTTGGGAGGTCACAGCCAGAGAGCTCAAGCCCGTCACAAAAGTAACATGAAAGACAGGGGAATGACCACTTGGAAGATGACTTTCAAACCTCCCCCAAGCACAGCCTCACAAAGAGCCTTCAAGGCTGTGCACGGTGCCCTGCGATCAAGGTTTGACGCCCTTCTTCCAAATTATCTGAATATCCCATTTTCCAAGAATCCAAACGAGCTGGGAGCGCAAATTCCGGTCCCGCTTTCCCACCCGTCTGCTCTGATCAGCTATCCAAACTATATCTCTGTGCTCCGTTCCTTGACCTGCATTAGGCTTTTATTCCAACCAGTGATTTCCCCCACGCCTTAGTGACCTCTTGACCTGCTGGACTCTGACCTCCCTTTATCCCACCTGGCTGAACAAGTGGCTAAGCCTTGAACTGTTGGCGGGAGTTGTGGGCAGGCTCCCGAGGGAATTGTGGGGACGTAGGCAAGTGTCCTCCTGCGGTGAGGGTGAACCTTTTCGGCACTTGTCGGGCTCTGGGAAAGCTGAACTTCCGGGTTCTAACGTGCATGCACGCGCAACGATCAGCTGCGGAGTCCAGTTTTCGGCACTGCCACACACGTGCGAAGGGATCGCGCTCCGGGAAAGTCAAACTCCCGGGGTTTTAGCGAGCATGCGCGCCCAGACGGTCAGCTGCCTAGGCCGCATGTGCACATTGGTTTTCGGCACTGCCATGCGCGTGAAGGACAGCTGGTTGTTGCGTGTGCATGTGCACCAGAAACCCGGAAGACAAACAGGGAAGGCCGTGCAGTCCAAGTGGGGATGCCTGATCTCTCTCGGTTAGGTCTTTCTGTGCTAAATGGAGAGGGGAGGGGGGATATAGGGACATCCCAGGAGAGACGCTGCAGGTCACTTCCACCACATTGGTGTAGAACAGTGTTTCTCAATCTTGGTGACTTTAAGTCCTGTGGAAGTCCACAGGACTTAAAGTCACCAAGATTGAGAAACACTGGTGTAGAAGGATGTTCTCCCAACTGGCAGGTGTTTGAAAGCTTATGGCATGTGGGTGGCCTCCTTCCAGAAAGAATGTCACCGCAGCAACGCTTTTGCGACCTGCAACTATGGCTGACCAGATATTGTTTGCCTGCACTTTTGATTATGTCCCCTTAATTCCAAAGTTCCGGCTAGCGGATGCCCTTGGCAGGCGGTCATTTATCCAACCTGGTGGTGCTGATGTTGAGCGAACTTGAGGGGGGAGGAATATCTGCATTTAACAGTCCGAGGGCTACTAACCCTCCAGACCTTTAGAGTTTACTGCTCAAGTTTTTTTCTTTTTCTATTTCTTTTCCTCTCCTGTAGAAGAGGAGCCCTTGACAAGAAAAGTGACCAGCCCTGCTTGGGGCATCCGTGACAGCAGAGCCGAAGAGAGGATGTTAGGCTGCGGCAGGAAAGGGAGCTCTCTCTGTCTTTAGGCCTCTCATGCAATAGCTGTGTGCATGTGCAGATAAAAACTTTCTTTAAAAATAGGAAGGGAGGGGGAGTAAAGAAGGGAGGGGGAATAAAATGTGACACTTGATTAGGCCAAGCTAGAAACCTGAGAAGGATGTCAGGGAGACGAGGAAACTGATAGGAAAGAAGGGACCCTAACAGAACTTTTCAAGCTCAACAACAACAGAGTAAGGATGCATGTCCGAATAAATAATACATCAAACGTTACTTGTCTCTGGTTCTGCCACCATTTTTCCCCCCCTAGGATAGACACTAAACAGCCCCCAGCCTTCGCCCCCCTTACCGAATCAAGATAGAAAAATAAAGGTCTAAGTTCACTGGAAATTCTTCAGTTTTTTTTAGAAAACTAACGGGTCATCAACTCTCAGCCTCAAATTTCTATGTCGACTTCTGTTTTCTCCTCCACGCCGTTCTGCTTGTTGTCTTTCATGTCGGCCTCTTCTTTGCATCCGGCATCGGCTTCCGGCTGGAGAAAAAAGGAGGAGAAGAAAACTTCAAAGTGAGAAGTCTTTGACACTTGGTGTGTGTGTGTGTGTGTGTGTGTGTGTGTGTGTGTGTGTGTGTGTGTTCATTCACTCCTGTCAGAAGCGGGAGAGGCATATTTCCTGGGATGGGAAAGCTAAGGGACCAGGCCAGGAAAATACCGCATTTTTCAGAGTATAAGACGCACCTTTTTCTCCCATAAAAGAGGATAAAAATTTGAGTGTCTCTTATGCATCGAATGTAGCCCTGCCCATCCACCGCCCCCCACCCTTTCGCCTCTGCCTTCCAGCAATTTATCTCCTTGCAGCACTGAGAAAATGGGGCTTGCAGAGGCGGCCATTGGGAGGCCAGCGCTGAAATTGAAAGTGAAACTTGCTGTCTGCTGCAAGGAGGCAAATTGCTGGGAGGCAGAGGCGGATTTTTTTCCCTTCTAATCAGGCTAACCTGAAACAGACTGTTTGCTATTTGCTGCAAGGAGGTAAGTCAATAACTATAAATGCCTATAGAATGTTCAAAGTATTAGACTTATTTTTTAAAGACTGCTTTATTATTGTTCTAGACAGCTTAACAAAATGAAGAAGCTTTTTAAAACAAATGCTTGATCTGAAGAGGTCCAGTGCTATTATATCTTCTTTTAAATAGCAGAAAATAATGTATACTTCCAGAAAGCACATCAATTTTAACAGCATCTGTACAAGTATAGTCTGAAATGTTAACACCACAAACAGTGTATATCGTCTGAACTGTTTGCTGTTTGTTGCAAGGAGGCAAATTGCTGGGGCGCAGATTTTTTCCCCCCTTGTTTTCCTCCCCAAAAGCTAGGTGCATCTTATACTTCAGAGCATCTTATACTCCAAAAAATATGGTACACAAGTTCGGTAAAGGGCACCTTCTTAATGAAAGTTGTGTATTTTCCTACAGCTTCGCAATCCCAGGAAATATAAGCCTCTGTTGTGGCAGGCACACACAACACGCTCCAAAGCAGCTTTTTTTTGGCTTTGGTTCAGGGCATGGGTGACTGATTAACGAGTTTACTGATTAACCTGCTTGGAGGTGACCTCTGCAACTAAACGGCCTCTGATGAAAAGGCTGGTCCTTTGCAACGAAGGAAGGGCTGAGGAGCAGTGGCCAGCAGGGTGGATTTGATTTAAATCAAGTCGATTTAAATCGCTAGTAACAAGGCTTGATTTAAGTCAATTTAAGTCGATTTAAATTATCATTTTTAAAGGGCAACTATCATCTCTGTCCCGCAGCAGCTCCTTCTGTGATCCGTTGTTGACTCACCGGCAGTCCTCTTTAATGCAGGGGTGTCCAAACTTGGGAACTTTAAGACTTGTGGACTTCAACTCCCAGAATGCTGGGGAATTCTGGGAGTTGAAGTCCACAAGTCTTAAAGTTCCCAAGTTTGGACAGCCCTGCTTTAATGGGACAGTTGGTAATGCGGCAGTGACACAAGGTGAGAGACGTGGCCGGCAGCAGGTGAGTGGATGCCCTCTAACAGGCACTGCCAGGATAAATCTGAAATGACAGCTGCTCTTTAAGGACTCGTTTTAAAATAAATATGCTAAAATCAAATTAAATTGTAAAAAATGCAATTAAAAGAAAAAAAATTTAAAGCATCCATTTTTATCCACCCTGGTTGCCAGGGTAAACACTGAGTGCCTCAAGACTTTGTCAGAACACAAAACAAAAGGGGGGGGGGGGCAGCAAAGCCAATGCTGAGGGGTGAACCAGGAGGAACACTGAGCTGGCAAAACCAGAGGTCAGCATGAGAGCCAAGATCACGTCAGGCCTTAACGTGTGAATAGTGTCCTGGGCCTTAACTAGCGGTTACTTGAGATACAAGTTAGTTCTACCCATCATGGAGACTTTGTATGTATGTATGTATGTATGTATGTATGTATGTATGTATGTATGTATGTATATCCTATCCTACATACATGCATACATACGTACATACACATACATACACACACACACATATATACATACATATATCCTTTCTTGTCATTGTACAAAATAAATACAATGAAATTGGTCTCTATTCTATTTTATTCTATTGTACTTTATTCCAATATTCCGTTCTATTCTAATTCTTCATTCCATTATTCTATTCTATTCTATTCTATATTCCGATTCCTATTCTGTTTTATTCTGATATTTATTTTCTATTCTAATTCTTCATTCCATTATTCTATTCTATATTCCGATTCCTATTCTGTTTTATTCTGATATTTATTTTCTATTCTAATTCTTCATTCCATTATTCTATTCTATATTCCGATTCCTATTCTGTTTTATTCTGATATTTATTTTCTATTCTAATTCTTCATTCCATTATTCTATTCTATATTCCGATTCCTATTCTGTTTTATTCTGATATTTATTTTCTATTCTAATTCTTCATTCCATTATTCTATTCTAATTCTCTATGTTCTAAGAGTAGAATAGTACACTTACCTTTGTTTCTTTGTCTGCCAGTCTCTGGAACATGTTGGCGTACATTTTCTTCTCCCTTTCGTGCTGCTGGCGGATCTTTTGCTGGGAGATCTGGAGCTGGGCTTTGGCCGCCTTGTTGCTCGGGTACAGCTGCAGCACCTTCTGGAAATCCGCTCGGGCCAACTCAAAGTCGTTGACAGCCAGCCTTGCCTCACCTCTCCGGAAGAGGCCCTTCTCATTGTTGCTGTCCAATTCCAGGGCCTGAAAGGATGGAAGGAGAGCTGGGGTTTTTTTCCAAGTTTTATTTTTTCTTATTTTTTAACATACATATAATATAATCCAAAGCATACCATTACACCTTAACAAACGTTTTTTGAATATTCAATAATATATCAATTCCTCTTGCCATCAAGCCTCATCCATTTTTATTTGCTCTTCTGCTTTCCATACACCATATTATAGTCTATTTCATCTTCAACTCTTCTCTCCCTCTCTCCTCCTCCCTCCCTCCTTTCTTCCCTCTACCATCTCTCTTCTCTACTTCCCCTTGCTTTCTCCCTCTCCTCTACCCTCTTTCCACACCTTCCCTTTTCCTCTCTTCTGCTTCCCTCTCTCCTCTTTATCTCCCTTCCAGTCTCTATTTTATGTGGTGTATTCCCGCCTTTTAGCAAACTCCACTCAATATCAGTGGCATTAAGAATTATATTCAAAAAAAAAAAACCCACACTATTTTCCATATTTCCCCTTTTAAAGGTATACCTTTATACGAGTTTCATTTGTTTCCTTCCCCCCCCTCCCAAAACCTTTTTTTGGGGCGAAGTGCAAGATGGATTCAAGTTTTCAGCTATCCTCATAATACCGTTACATATACATAATTAAGTGCCCATATTGTATAAGGAGAGCTGTTTTGACAGACGCTCGAAGGCCAAGGCCCCCATTGCCGACGTGGGCAGGATGGATTCAGAAAGACAAAACTGCAAGGAATTAAACATAATTTCATCCGGGACATCCCAAAGAGCAATCTCCTCCATTTACCTTATTGCAGTTTTCCAAGACCTGAGAGAACTCTTTCAGCTTTAAATGGCACATGGACAGGTTGAGATGGGCAGCTAGCCTCAGGTTCCTGGATTGGGCTTTCTCCATATCCGACAGGCCGGTTTCATGCTCCAGCCACGATACGGTTTTCTTATACTGTAACGTGGCTCGCTTGTATTTCCCCTCCTGGAAAACAAAGCTTGTGGTCAGATTCAAAGGAACCCAAAGGCCAATCCCCCACCCCACCACCCAGGAGGTGCACAAAGGACCATATTCACAACCCATCACAAATTCACAACAGCGGCTGAATGAAGGGTGGTTAAAGCAAGGCCCACCTGCCTTCCACCCATTGCAAATAGGTGTTCTGACATAGGCTTCACTAAATCACGAAGCAGACTCCTTGTTGCGAAAAATAAAACCCCTTTTTATGAAGCTAAGGTGAATTCCTCTCATTCACATCCAGCAAAGTCCCAGCAAACAGTCTTTCAAGGGTGAATTGACAACCACAGACCTTATCAGGCTTGGAGAGCTGCCAGGCCGATCTCTGCAGAACTTGGCAAGGAGTCTCGGAGAGTCACAAACCAATGAAGCGAAGTAAAATGTCTCCTGCAAACTCCACTCCCCTTTTGCTCCTCCCTTTATGTCCTCTGTGAGGGGCCATTCATCGTCCACCTGTGGCCTTACTCCCAAGTCGACCCTGTTCTTTAGCTCTTCCCTTCGTCTGACAACTCTGCACATGCGCACACTGGGAACAGGCTCCAGCTGTTCTTCTGCCTCACTGATGTCTGACTCTGAAGGCAGCTGGTAACTGTCAGACGGTCCTGGCCCCTTCTCTGCCTCCGACAGAGCCTTCCCCAGACTCCAGGAGTGGCCCAGGTTCCTCCCCAACCTCCTCACTGTCCGAATCTAGCAGGCCACAACAATGGGTTCCAGAACAATTCCTGAAAACGTTTCTTTTCTTAAACATTCATGCTCTTGCACTCAGCAAATACATCCAAACACATGCCAGGCACACCTACTTTCCTTTTCAAATGCTTACGTCGAAAGCATAGGTAAAATCAGCCTATATCAGCGATGGCAAACCTTTTTTGGTTCACGTGCCATAAGCGGGGGGAGCGCAGGGAGATAGTGTGTGGGTGTGCCGCACCCATAATGCAATGTGCGACACCCCCCCCAGCACGCATGCAAGCATGACAGGTGCAACCCCCCATTTTTTGCATCCTTTTTTCGCCCTCCCCAAGCTCCAGAGGCTTTATAGGAACCTGGGAAGGGTGAAAACAGCCTCTCCCCTCCCCCACAGGCTTCAGGACCTTCCCTGAAGCCTCCGGAGGGCAAAAAACGACCGTACAAGCAAACCGGAAGTCACTTCCAGTTTGCTCGTAGGATCGGTTTAAGCCAGGGGTGTCCAAACTTGGAAACTTTAAGACTTGTGGACTTCAACTCTTAGAATTCCCCAGCCAGCTCTGCTGGCTGGGGAATTCTGGGAGTTGAAGTCCACAAGTCTTAAAGTTCCCAAGTTTGGACACCCCTAGTTTAAGCCCTCCAGAGGCTTCAGGGACCTTCAGGAGGCTCAGGAGGACTAAAAACGGCCCTACGAGCAAACCGGAAGTCCGGTTTGCTCGTAGTGTCGTTTTTTTGCCCTCCGGAGCCTTCAGGGAAGCCCCCATAGGGCCTCCATAGGGGGTTGGGAAGCTCTTGGCGCCCTCCCCAGGCTCCTATAAAGCCTCTGGAGCCTGGGGAGGGCGAAAAATGGCTTTAAAAAAGGGTGAACTCAGCTTCCCAGTGCGTGCCTGCAAAATAAAAAGAAACAAACAAACAAAAAGAGGCCAAATTTTTATCTTGTTAAGCAGCCGGAGAAAGAACAATATATACAGGTAGTCCTCGATTTACACAGTTCATTTAGTGACTGTTCAAAGTTACGACACTGAAAAAAAGTGATTGATGGCTATTTTTATTAGCATTCCCCATGATTAAAATTCAGTGCTTGATCACTGATTCATGCTTATGACAGCTGCCGGGTGTCCCAAGGTCACATGACGATCACCTTTTGCGACCATTTGATCAGCAAAGTCACTGGGGGCACCGTATTCGCTTAATGACTGGGTCACTAACTTATCAGGTGCACGGATTCACTTAGCAACAGGTTCTAATGCAGAGCAAAACTCACTTAACCAATGCCTTGCTTAACAACAGACATTTTGGGCTTAATTGTGGTCATACGTTGAGGACTACCTTTCCTTGCACAGGCAAATGCACCAAGACCGTTAAAGCCACTCAAAAGGGTTTGGAAATGAGTAGATTTTCTAGATCTGTGAAGCCGCCATAATGTTTTTGTTATATTGTCTTTAGTAATGACGTTCAAAATCCAGTATATCCTGCAGTTCTCACAAGTTCCAGAATATTCTGGAAGTCTCTTTAGCTTCCAGAGTGTTCTCGAACACAGGTCAGTTTCAAAATATCATTGTCCTGAAGGCAGAAGCGACGTTTTTTGTGGAATCAGCAGCTCTTTGGGCAGTTTGCGCTTCCTGAGTTGGTGCAGAGAGAACATTCTTTGTTGTGCTTTTTTGATGACGCTTTTGATGTTAGGTGTCCATTTTGAGTGGGGTCTCCCAAAGATAATATTTCCAGTCCCTCCTGCTCAGTCATGCTTATTCATGATTTGAAAGACGGGCCGGAGGAAAAGGCAGATCAGATTTGCAAACGTCAGAATTGGAGGAATAGGTGAAGAGGAAAGACGTAGAGTCCACATTTATTTGGGTTGGATTTGGGTAGAAATCCCAAAGAGAAACCGGAAGGCGTCCCGCTAAGGAAGAGAACTCGAATGCAGAGTTAACGGGACAAGGCATTCCTGCCTGCAGAAAATCACTTGGAGCTGGGATTGATGGTGGAAAAGGCCAGGGTGTGGCGCAACCTGGGACAACCAGAAATGCTTCCCAAATCGCTGGAAATAATTCCTCCTCTTTATTCGGATTTAATCTGATCCTGCAGCGACAGCGGCTGCATGTAGTCCTGAGCCCTCTGGCCTTGGGAAGAAGGATTTAGAGCAGTTATGGCTAACCCTTTTCCCCTCACGTGCTAAAAGTGCGCGTGCGTGCACGACAGATCCCCTGTGCATCCCGCCCCCTCCGCGCGCATGCATGCACAAACCGCACACACACACCCCGTGCCCTGTTTTGGGGCTAGCAGGCCTCCCTGAAGCCTCCTGGGATCAAAAATGGGGGCGCCCTCCCACGCTCCCCCCTGAATGCCTACACTGTTACAGGTGTCATGTCTGCCTTGTGTGCAGCTTTATTCCTCTCTAGCGTCCATCCCCATTGTTCACTGATGCATTTCCTGCCTGTCTAGGATTTACTTCTATCTCCTCCCTGAGGTACTTCCTGTTCCTGTTGGATGTATATATATTCTCAATGGCTTGTATAGTGTTTTAACTGCATTTTGATTAAACAACACCCGCTGCTGCAGAGACCCTGGCGCGCATGCACAGTGGAGCTCAGCTGGGGCAGCGGCTCATGTGTCAGCAGGGAGGCCTCCGCGTGCCACAGGGTTCACCATCATGGATTTAAAGGAACTGGAGACGGGCAAAAGGAGAGGAGAAGGGGGAGACTTCACCACCAGACCTACAAAGGGAGGCTGAATCTGAGTGACCGCTGGATGATAGGCCTGCTTGGAGGGCAGTTAAGGTTCTTCTTTTCCCCCTAGGTCCAGAATTCAGGACACGGAGCGATGGATCTGAATTCCAGGAAAGCAGATTCCCGTGGAAAGTTAAAAGAAAAAACATTCTGGTGGCCAGGCGGCCAGTTTGACAAGGGAAGGAATGACCCAGAGGGATGAGCTCACAAAAACGATCTCCCACTGATATAGACAGCGGTTGCAAATGCTTTAATTTGGATTCAGGGGGGGGGGGATGGTGTGGTTGGGGACTAGATTTAATGGCTTCCGTGATTCTTGCCTGCTTTAAATGACAAATTTCAGTTTTTGTTTCTATTTCTGGGTACAGGGTGTGCTTTCCTAATCCCTTATGCCTAAAATAAGTAGAAAATAACTTATTGTTCAGTTGTACAGAGGAAGGATTGAGTCTGTCATCTGCAGCCTCCATAACTGTCTGGTTTGGCTCTGCAACCCAACAAGACAGAGACGGACTTCAGAGGAGAATCAGAACTGCAGGAAAAACAATGGCTACCAACCGGCCTTCCATGGAGGGCCTGTACACAGCACGAGTCAAAAAGAGGGCTGTGAAAATATTTAAAGACCCCTCGCATCCTGGACATCAATTGTTTCAACTCCTACCCCCAAAACGAGACTATAGAGCACTGCACACCAAGACAACTAGACACAAGGACAGTTTTTTCCCGAACGCCATCACTGTGCTAAAGAAATAATTCCCTCACCACTGTGAAACTATTCACTGAGGCTACATTACTATTACTATTAATCTTCTCATCGTTCCTACCACCCATCTCCTCCCACTTATGACTGCAGGACTGTAACTTGTTGCTTGTATCCTTATGATTTATATTGATATTGTTTCGTTATTGCTTATTTGTACCCCGTGACTATCATTAAGTTCTGTACCTTATGATTCTTGATGAACGTATCTTCTCTTTTTATGTACACTGAGAGCATCTGCACCAAAGACAAATTCCTTGTGTGTCCAATCACACTTGGCCAATAAAGAATTCTTATTTTTAGTAAAGTCTTAATAAGACTTATTTTCTTTTGACACCCCCCCCCCCAAAAAAAATAAGCATGTGGCCTTATTTTGGGGGAGGTCTTATTATTTTTGAGGTGCAGGAGGCAGCGAACGTCGTCACCTCATGGCTGCTGATACGTTGCAATGTTTTCGGGGAGGGCTTATTTTAGCTCATGCTCTCAAAAGCCTGATTGGGTTTATTATCCGGGAAGGGGGGTGTCTTATTTTCAGGAAAACAGGGTATCTATCATCTATCTATCTATCTATCTATCTATCTATCTATCTATCTATCTATCTATCTATCATCTATCTATCATCTATCTATCTATCTATCTCTATCTACCTACCTATCTACCTACCTACCTATCAATATCTCTGTATCTATCAATCTATCTATCTATCTACCTATCATCTATCAATATCTCTGTATCTATCTATCTATCTATCTATCTATCTATCTATCTATCTATCATCACTATGCTCTCTCTATGTATCCATCCATCCATCCTTCTCTCCAATAATTGGATGAGGAAGCAGAAAATCACGTTCACTCGGCTTCTTCTGCACTGGCCTGGACTTTTTAGCATTCTGTGGCACTGAAGAAAACTCCCCCGTTTCTACAGGGCAGCCCAGGGCTAAGCGCCCTGCAAGACACCTACTTTGAAATACTGGGTGCCCTTTTCTTTTGCAATGGCGCCTTGTTCCAGCTTCTCTTGGGTGTTCATCTCCCAGGGCTCTTTTGCCTGCGGGAACACAAAAAAAAGAGCCAAATCAGCCACAGTCATTGTTGAAGGAAGCCCATCATTAATAAGTGGAGAGTTCAGGGGAAGAGGATCTGGGCACGCACTTTCCACAGGCAACACAGGCAAGCGCACAATGGCCCTTAGCAACGTTAAAGAGCACGCACGCATGCACAGACAGACAACTAGAATGAGAAATTCATTTAGGCGTTCTTGTTTTGGCCTTTAGCTAGACGGGGAGATGGGTGCTCTGACCTAAGCTTCCACAAAAAGCATGCGGCAGAGTCCTGGTCCTGACAAAACCCCTTTTATTAAACGAATGTGAATTCCTCTCCTTCACCTTCAGCAAAGGCCTGGCAAAGCAGTCTTTCAAAGGTGAATTTATGACTACAGACCTTATCTACCTTGGAAAGCTGCCATGTCGATATTTTCCCAAATGAGGTGCTGTGCAAGGAAAGACTCTCGGCACAGAGTCTCTGAGATTCACGGACAGATCTTCACACTCCTGAAACGAATCTTAACGAACGAACGAATTGTTTCCTGCAAAAGCCCCCTCCCCTTTCGCTCCTCTCTTATTTCCCATGGGAGGGGCCCTTTGTCCACCTATGGCTTTACTCCCACATCGACCCTGTTTTCTGAGTTGTTATTTTCTTCCGGCAGCTCTGCACATGCGCACACTGGGAACAGGCTCCAGCTGTTCGTCTGCCTCACTGATGTCTGACTCTGAAGGCAGCTGATAACTGGCATATGGCCCTGGCCCCCTCCCTGCCTCCGACACAAGAGCCCTCCTCAGAGCCTTCCCCAGACTCCAGGACTGGCCCAGGTTCCTCCCCAACCTCCTCACTGTCCAACTGTGCTGCCAGCCCTGCTGACGGGACACAATAATGGGATCTAAGAATCAAAGGAGATTTCAACCTGCAGGGATCTATGGGGAAATCAACTCCGCCCACAACTGCAGACTCTTTGATGACAATTTGGCCTTCTAGAAGGGGGAACCGGTGCTCCTACATTAGATTTAGCAACAGCGAGGACCTGATCCGACGGTTAAACGCCGTGGGAACTTTGGGAGAAAGCAACCACATCACTCCAGATTGCAATGCGAAACTGGAACACCGAGAGTCAGGGAGAACCAGTAACAACAGGTTTAGACAAGTCCTAAGCAGTTATTCCCATGGACAGAAATCCTCAGGTCAGAGACGGACCGGAAGCTTCCAGGTGGTCTTTCCCACCCAGCTTTTCTCCCATGTATGGGGGTCAGGCGCTAAAATATTGCTGATTATCCTCAGGGGCCCGTTTTCCATTTTGTTCTTGAGGGTTACTTTTCATTTTACACTCTGCATTTTTATCGTAGCATTTTAAGCACGCTCACCAGTGGTGGGATTCAAAAGTTTTTACTACCGGTTCTGTAGGCGTGGCTTGGTGGGCGTGGCATGGGAAGGTTACTGCAAAATCCCCATTTCCTCCAGACCAGGTGAGACTCGGGAGGCAGAGAATAGATGGGGGCGTGGCCAGCCAGAGGTGCTATTTACCGGTTCTCTGAAGTACTCAAAATTTCAGCTACCGGTTCTCCAGAACTGGTCAGAACCTGCTCAATACCACCTCTGACGCTCACCATATGCAAAGTCACTTAGGGGAGATGGTTCAGCCACACAAATTAAATGAATAAATAAATACGGGCAGTGCGATAATACCAATGAATAAATTATAAATTATAAATATAGTAAGTGAATACGGGCAGCGCGATAATACCAAGCAGAAGTCGGGGGGAAAGAGGGGAAAATCCAATTGCGCAAACCATTTCATTTGTCCCAAACTTAAAAACTTGATGGGATGAGGAAGATCAAGACGAACATCTTTAAATATTAAACATATTGCATTAAAAAAAACCTGCAGTGTGTTAGACCACAACTTGTAATTGTACGTTTTGTGGTTGAATAAAACAAATAAAATTCAGTAAAAAGTACCGTATTTTTCAGACTATGACGCACCAAAATTTCAAAGAGATAAGTAAGAAAAAAAAGTGTCCTCCCCAGCCCCCCCAGGAGCACTCTGCAGGCTTCAGCAGGGCTAAAGGAGAAGGAAAAATGCCTGTTTTTGTGGAAAATGGCTCAATTTTAGCAAAAACAGGAGCATTTTTCCTTTCCCAACCCTGCTGAAGCCTGCAGAGTGCTGCTGGGGGTTGGGGGCAGAAAAAAACGCCTCGTTTTTTGCAAAAATGGGATGTGGGGGCGTGTTTTCGGGAGGCCAAAAATGGAGGTATTCAGTGTATAAGATGCACCAACATTTCCACACTCTTTGGGGAGGGGGCGGGAGAAAGGTGCATCTTATACTCCAAAAAGTACGGTAAGTGTGCTGAAATTGCCAAAATATTAAACACACGCCTGTTACGTAAGGCCATTCCCCCTCCCCTCCTGTCTGCCTTTGTATAAGTGCTCCCTTACGTTACCTTTTCAAAGCTTTTGAGCTTGATTTCAGTATTGCAAGTCGGCATCTGGCGGGATTTGAAACTTTGGTTTCCCGACACTTCCAAAGCCGTAGCTGTAAGAGACACGGGAGGGTTGAGGAGCAAAATATTTCTCCCTGAAGAGCATCTGACGCACAGGCCCCCATCTCACCCCACCCCCTCATTTCATCCCGAGAGTCGCCACCACTTGGCTGAGACCATTTGAGGGCAAAAGGCTCACCTAGGCTTGAGATAAACCACAGCCTCCTCCAGCTTCTCCATTTTCTGTAGCGTTTTGTCCACGCCGGGAGGGAGGTCGTAGTTTTCCGCCTCTCCTACTTCAAACCGTAACTCTCGTTTGTCAAACACGCGATCTTCGTGCCGACCTTCAATCTCGACTGGCATTAAAAAAAACCAGCAGGTATTTAGAACCGGTTGCTGAAGTTCTCTTTGTAGAGCAGGGGTCCGCAACACACACACACACACACACACACACACACCAGGTCGCAGAACTGTGGGAACCGAGCTGGGCAGATTGAGGGTATTCTGATCTCGCCTTCCCCAAAAAGCCCGAGGCAGAGTCCTGGTCCTGACAAAAACCCTTTTATTAAATGAATGTGAATTCCTCTCATTCACCTTCAGCCAAGGCCTGGCAAACAGTCTTTCAAAAGAGTATTTCTGACCACAGACCTTATCTAGCTTGGAAAGCTGCCATGTAGATATTGTCCAAACACTGTGCAAGGAAAGAATTGGCACAGAGACTTGGACAGATCTTCACACTCCTGAAACAAATCTAACAACCGAACAAACAAATTGTTTCCTGCAAATGCCCACTCCTCTTTCGCTTCTCTTTTATATCCTATGGGAGGGGCCAATCACCTTCTACCTGTGACTTTACTCCCAAATCAACCCTGATTTCTGAGTTGTTCTTTTTCTTCTGGCAACTCTGCACATGCACACATTGGGAACAGGCTCCAGCTGTTCCTCTGCCTCACTGATGTCTGACTTTGAAGACAGCTGATAACTGTCAGACGGCCCTGGCCCCCTCCCTGCCTCCGACACAGAGCCCTCCTCAGAGCCTTCCTCAGACTCCAGGACTGGCCCAGGTTCCTCCCCAACCTCCTCACTGTCTGACTGTGCTGCCAGCTCTGCTGGCTGCTGGAGGGCTACAACACTCAGACCCTAAGCAGCTAAGAAAGCAGGCCATGATGCCACCATCATACCTGAGAATTGCAGGCCCACTTTGAAAGATGAGACAGTCAAGGACCAGTTGTGGAGCCTGGCATGATGGTGGCATCTAGGAATGAGACATGGCAGGTGATTTGTTGCCAGGTGATCTCACATGCAGAGTCAAAGGCGGATTCACTTAACAACCGCCTCACCAACTTATCAACTGCAGGGTTTCCCTTAACAACGTTGGCAAGGAAGGTCGTAAAAGGGAGGGGCAAAATTTGCTCAATAAAAGTCTCACTTAACAACGGAGGTTTTGGGCTCAATTGTGGTCATAAGTCAAGGACTACCTGTGTTTCAACACAACACTCTACAGAGATAAGGCCCTGCAGGCCGTCTGCCACCCTGTCACACGGGCCTTGAAATCCACATTAATAATCCAGTATGTGTTTAAGTCCAAGGTGGGGAATTATGGCCCCTTCGTGACTTGTGGATTTCAACTCCCAGAATCCCTGAGTTAGTCATGCTCAAGAATGCTGGCTCAGGAATTCTGGGAGTTGAGGTCCACAGGTCATAAAGGTGCCATCATTCCCCACCCCCTGGTTTATGTAATCCCAGCTCTTCCGCTACTCACTCTCTACAAAGGCTCCCTCGTTGGGTTTGGAATAGCCTTCTCCTTTCTTTCGGATCCGCCGAATTATTCCCCCGTCTTCATCGTCGGTCAAGTCTTTTCCCTTGAACTCAAACAGTTCTATCTGGAGGAAGAAACCAGAGGCTTGTTTAGTGCCAAGGGGAGGCGTCGTTATACTGAGGAGGGGATCAGATATGGATTGAAATAAAGACATGCACGAAAAGCAAGGTGAGCACACTTAAAATGACTAAGAAAAAAAGTACCATATTTTTCAGACTATACGACACACCGGTGTATAAGACACACCAAGATTTCCATGCTCTTGGGAGGGGGGGGTGCGTCTTATCCTCTGAAAAATACAGTAGCTAAAGATTTAAGTAGAAGATTCCTTAGCACAGAATCGTTTCTTTTTTTCCGTTGGCTTCAAACCTTTGTACTCAGGGACTGTAGGTGGTCCTCAACTTACGGCCACCACGGAGCCCAAAGTTTCTGTTGTTCAGCAAGACTTTAGTTCAGCAATGTTTGCCCCATCACCGCCCTTCTCCCGTGAATAACACATTGGTAAAATGAATGAGATTTTCCCCCTTGACTGATCAGAAGGTCGCAAAAGGAGGTATCACATGACCCTCCAAAGACAAGGCAACCGTCGTAAACAGGAGTCAGTTGCCAAGCGTCTGGATTTTGATCACATGGCCATTGGGAAGTCCTTTTTCAGTGCTGTTGTAAGTTGAGGACTACCTGTATAACATGAGGCGGGGTCCCTGCAAGGAGACAGCCCTGAGAAAAAGAAACACTGAACCGAGTTACCCTGGGCCCAGGAGGAAGCTGGGGGAAAGGAAGAAAGGAAGTCCTCGACTTACGACCAGAAAGAAGTCCAAAATTTATTGTTGCTAAGTGATAAATTCATTGAGTTTTGCCCCATTTTACAGCTTTTCTCGCCACGTTTGTTAAGCGAATCACCACAGTTCTTAAATGAGTAACATCGTTGTTAAGTGAATCTGGCTTCTTGGTTGACTCTGCTTGTCAGAAGGACGCAAAAGGGGATCACGAGACACACACAGAACCCCAGGATACTGCAACGGTCATAAATGTGAGTCAGTTGCCAAGCATCCAAATTGTAAACCCCTCGACCACAGGGATGCTGCAACGGTCGTTAAGTGTGAAAAACGGTCCTAAGTCCCTTTTTAGAGTGCTGTTGTAACTTTGAACGGCAACTAAACAAACTGTTGTAAGTTGAGGACTACCTGTATATCTATCCTGAGGCTTCCCAAGAGCATGACGCAAACTCCTTGTCCCAACAAAAACCCCTTTGATTAATTGACTGTGAATTCTGCTCCTTCACCTCCAGCAAAGTCTTTCGAGGGAGGATTTACGGTCACAGACCTTCTCTGGCTTGGAGAGCTGACAGGCTGATATATGCAAAACCTGGCAAGGAGTCTGGGGAAAGTCACGAACCAATTAAGTGAACTAATGGTCTCCTGTCCACCTGTGGCCTTACTCCCGAGTCTGCCCCTGTTCCTTAGTTATTCTCTTCGTCTGGCAGCTCTGCGCATGCACACACTGGGAACAGGCTCCAGCTGTTCTTCTGCCCCACTGATGTCTGACTCTGAAGGCAGCTGATAACTGTCAGACGGCCCTGGCCCCTTCTCTGCCTCTGACACAGAGCCCTCATCCGAGCCTTCCCCAGACTCCAGGACTGGCCCATGTTCCTCCCCAACCTCCTCACTGTCTGAACAATATCCCAAGTGGCTGTGGAACAGCAAACAGATTGGTGGTGGGGTGTCTGTGGGGAGACATAGCAGGCAGAGCTTCCCTTCATCCATGTGCCCATCTTCTGCGAGTCAAAGCACATGGCCTGAAACCTACCTCAAAAAACAGGGTGGCATTAGCAGGTATCTTAGGGGGGCTGCCGGCAGTGCCGTAGGCATATTCCGGTTTGCAGACAATCTGGCAAAGTTCCCCGATCTTCATGGTCCCCACTGCGATGTCCCATGCTTTGATCACCTCACCTAAGCACAAAGAGAAATAGAGGACAAGGTCACTCGAAGCTTAGTTCCCGAGAGGATTGTTAAAAAGCAGTGCAGCTATCAAGGTAAGAGTGTCGCCCTTCAGGAATTGTTAAAGGTAAAGGTTCCCCTCGCACATATCTGCTAGTCGTTCCTGACTCTAGGGGGCGGTGCTCATCTCCGTTTCAAAGCCAAAGAGCCAACGCTGTCCGAAGACGTCTCCGTGGTCATGTGGCCAACATGACTCAACGTCGAAGGCGCACGGAACACTGTTCCCTTCCCACCAAAGGTGGTTCCTATTTTTCTACTTGTGTTTTTTATGTGTTTTCGAACTGCTAGGTTGGCAGAAGCTGGGACAAGTAATGGGAGCTCACTCTGTTATGTGGCGCTAGGGATTTGAACCGCCAAGCTTTCTGATCGACAAGCTCAGCATCTTAGCCACTGAGCCACCGCATCCCTTTTTGAGCTACCTCTACAAATATGTATATGCATGTATGCAAATATGTATGTGGGATGCAAATAAATAAGTAGAAAATTGAGGAGAGAGAGCCGTTATCCACTTCAGAGGAGTCAAGGGAGACGTCACCTTTTCCAAAATCGAAGGAGAATTTGTCCTTTCGGTCCCGGCTGGAGTCAAACTTGGAGCCATCCAAGAGCCATCCAGTGTAGTGGACGGTCACTTTGTCCCCTATCATGGGGCATTCGGTGCCCGTCCCTTCTTTCTTGACCACCTGCCAGGGAGAGAAGGAAGCAGAGGCCATCTGAGGCCGTGTCCGAAAGCCACGCTCTACCGGCGGGCAAAACCAAAGCCAAGCCAGGAGAGAGGCTGGAGCTCCCACTTAGCGACCTTGGGGGCGCAAAGCGAGAACTGGCCAGTCTTGAGCAGGAGGAGCGCCGAAGGGCCACTTTCCTTCTGTCCAGGAAGAGAGAAAAGGGGGGGACGTGAAGGCTGGGAGGCCTGGCCACCTCATGCTCCCCCTCCCCTCTAATAGCCCCCCACTGCCTCACAATAGCCCCCCCCACCCCCACTGTCCCTAATAGCCCCTACTACATCCTACTATCCGCCCAACACCCTAATAGCCCCCCCCACATTCCAATAGCTCCCACTATCCCCAGAACTCCTCCCGCTACATCCTAAGAGCCCCCACTATCAGTTATTGCCCCTACGACCCACTCAGACCCCAGTAACCCCCAAATTCCTCCCACTGTCCCTAATAGCCCCAAGTACGTCATACTACCCCCACACCCTAATAGCCCCCACTACCCCTAATAGCCCCCCCACCGTGCCAATACTCCTCCCACCGTCCCTAATAGCACCCACTACCCCAATAGCCCCCCTACTGCCAACAGACCTTCCACTGCCCAATAGCCCCCCCAACCCCAAAACCCCCACTGCCCTCCACAGCCCCAATATTCCTCCCACCGCCCCTAACAACCCACCACCCGCCCCCTAATAGCTCCACCGCCCCCATGCTCCTCCCATTATCCCCCATAGCCCTCCAACGGCCCACAGCCCCCCCAACGCCCCCCCCCATGCGGCCTTGGCCTTTGGTGGGGGTGGGGGTTTCCTTGAGGCCTGAAGGGTCAGACCGGCCAGGCTTCTAGCGCTGCGGCCCCCGCGAGGCCTTGCAAGTGAGGCCGCCCTCGAGGAAGAGGAGGAGGGAGGCGGCGAGAGGGGAGGCTGAGGCCAGTCGGGCCCAGCGGGCGCCTCCGCCCACCTTGAGGACGCCGCCGTCGCACTTGGCTGTGATGTCCAGGCCTTCCGAGGCCGCCGCCGCCGCCGCCTCCGCCGCGCTCATCTCCTCAGCCCCGCGCTCCTCCGCCGTCATGGCGCCAACACCGCCGCCGCCGCTGCTCTGAGGGAAGCTCCGGTGCTCGGCCGCGCGCGCGGGACCAGCACTCAAGGGGGAGGGGACAGCGGGAAAGCTGCGCGCGCAGCAGGGAGAGAGCGAGAGAGCGAGAGAGAGAGCGGCCCCCGGGAAGAGACGCCTCCCGAGCTGGGGAACAGGATGAGTAGGAGGTGGCAACAGAACAAAAGCTGCGCGCGCAGCAGAGAGAGAGAGAGAGGGAGAGAGAGAGAGAGAGAGGAGGAAGCAATAGAACAAAAGCTGCGCACGCACCAGGGAGAGTGACAGGGAGGAGAGAAAGAGAGAGAGAGTGGCCCCCGGGAAGCGAGACGCCTCCCGAGCTAGGGAGGAGGAAGAAACAACAGAACAAAAGCTGCGCGCGCAGCAGGGAAGGAGGGAGAAAGAGAGAGAGAGAGAGACCCGCGGGAAGCGAGGCGCTTCCCGAAACAGGAAAGGCAGCAAGCAAAAGGTTGCGCGCGCAGCAAGGAGAGAGTGCGCGAAAGAGAGAGCGAGAGCGGGCGTGGAAGCGAGGCGCTTGCCGAGCGCCCCCTCGCGGGCGGCCGATCCGGCGGACGTCTCGAAGGTTCTGGAGAGTCGCGAGGCGAGGCGAGAGTGAGCGCGCGCTGACTGGCCGTGTGGCGCCTCACGCGGGGCTGTTCCTGGCCAGGCCTGAAGCAGCCGGCCGGTGGACGTGTGCCTGGAACGGTTGCCTCCCTGCCGGCCCTTTGTGCGGGGGGGGGGGGAGCGCCGCCCTGCCTTCGGATGGAGGCAAAAGGACTTCGGCTCCAGCTCTCGGGAAGGCTGAGGAGGGCTCCCGCTGGCCTCTGACGTCGTTTGGAGAGGAAGGGACCGCAAGAGAGTCGATCTGCGTTTCCCTCAGCCTTCGGTTGCTCCTTTTGTTTTAACGCTCTTCCTCTCCAAGCTCACTTGTCCTGTGGGAAAGGGAGAGGGGATGGGCCAGACCCTCAGCTAAGCATCGCTTGGAGAGGAAGGGATCGCAAAAGAGTAGATCTGCGTTTCCCTCAGCCTTCGCTTGCCCCCTTTAAAAAAAAAAAAACTCTCTTGCGATCCCTTCCTTTCCAAACTCAGTCAGCAAGGGAGGGAATGGGTCAGAACCACCGCTGAGCGACCCTCTGACCATGAGAGGAATTGCCCGGATGGTCCATCCATGCCTTGGTCATCATGCAGACCATTGTCCTATAAGCTCCATCTATTCTCTTGCGATCCCTTTCTCTCCCACCAATGCTTAGCAGAGGGTCTGACCCATTCCCTCCCTTGCCTCAGGACAGCGAATCTAGAGAGGAAGGGATGGCAAGAGAGTAGATCTGCATTTCCCACAGCCTTGGGTTGCTTTTTTTTTAAAAAAAACAAACTTGCGATCCCTTCCTCTCCAAACTCACTGCCCTGTGGGCAAGGGAATGGGCCAGACTCTCTGCTAAGTGTCGCTTGGATAGGAAGGGATCGCAAGAGAGTAGATGTAGCTTACTTATTGGACCAAAGTCTGCATGACCAACGAGCCATGGATGGACCATCCCGGCAGTTCCTCTCTCTCGGTCATAGGGTCACTTAGCAGAGGGTCTGGCCCCTCCCCTCTCCCTTGCCCATACAACTGACTCTGGAGAGGAAGGGATCGCAAAAGAGGTTTTTTTTTTTTGTTTTTTGTTTTAAAAAGCAACCCAAGGCTGTGGAATGCGCAGATCTACTCTCTTGCGATCCCTTCCTCTCCAAACTCACATATCTTGTGGGCAAGGGAAGGAATGGGTCACAACCACCGCTAAGCGACCCTCTGACTGTGAGAGGCAGGGATGGCCCATCCATGCCTTGGTCATCATACAATGGTCCTATAAGCTATATCTACTCTCTTGCCATCCCTTTCTCTCCAAACAACGTCTAGCAGAGGGCCTGATCCATTCTCTCCCTTGCCCGCAGGAAAGTGAGTTTGGAGCGGAAGGGGTCACAAGAGTGTTTTTTTTAAAAGAAGCAACCCAAGGCTGTGGGAAACACAGATGTACTCTCTTGTGATCCCTTCCTCTCCAAACTCACTTTTCTGCGGGTAAGGGAGAGGGAATGGGCCAGACCTTCTTCTGTGTTCCTGTGCCCGTACATAACACTGGGCAGCTGGCCTTCACACATGCGGGAGCACCAAAACCCAGAAAAGCAGTGTTCCGTCAAGCATGCGCGCGCCAGCACCCAAACCTCTGGGTTTCCAGCGCATGCATGTTCCTCAGGCATGTCCACATCGAAACGACATTCTGGTGCCAGTGCATACACGCACGATGGAATACTGCTCTTCTGGGTTTTGGCGCGATCCAGGTGGGGTGGTTTTGCGTTCCATTTCCAGCATGCGGTGACGTAGAAGATTAGGCTTCATTGATATAAGGTCTCCTGCTTGTGCAGAGGTTGACTAGAAGACCTCCAAGGTCCCATCCAAATCTGTTACTTTATTATTCTGTTAAACTGTGAATCTGTAAGCAAGGAATGCTGCACTATAATGGGCTCTGGTCCATGTTCCCCAGCCAGTTATTTAGTTGCCGTATAATTCCTGTCGGGTTGGAGTTTTATCAAGGATGCACAAGAGATACCGAATGGCCATTGTTTTGATAATGCACTACAATAAAAGAGAGTCAAGCTACTTCATGTTCTTTTATTTCACAAGTGTTTAAAAAAAATGAGCCACAACTACTAAATCTGACACATTCTAATAAATAACCACAATCTATAAGGAGGAAAAAAAAAAAACCTCTCCATCATACAAAAACGTTTAAAAAACCCAACAAACCTTTGAAATGTTTACAAGTACCAAAGTTGGTCTGTAAAGGATGACCGTCTATGGAAATCTTCTACAGTCACCACATGGATTATTAATAATGGCTTTTCCTAAAGTCGGACGAGAGTTTGACTCGGCTGAGAAAATCACAGCCTATTGGCCCCCCTCATTGGGTCGGTAATGAATAAAAACACCAACAAAAATTCTACTGCATATTTGTAAGACGTCCATAGGTGTCTTCCTTTAACCGAACATCACGCTTTGACCTTGTGTCTAATCCAAGGTCAGTAACCTGCAGTTCCGGAGCCACATGTGGCTCTTTCATCCCTCTGCTGCGGCTCCTTATTGCCGGTCGGCGCCACAATTTTGAGAGGAGCTTCCGTTTGGACGTGGGGAAGCACAGCATGCCAGGAGACACTATGGCAAGGGGCGGGTTTTCCAATCGGCTCCATAATTGACAGGGATTTTGGTTAGGACAGAGAGAGGTAAAAGGACGCCACACTAGGAGGAGACTCTACGGTGGAGGAACCAGATTTCCGGTCGGCTCCAGAATTGAACTGGAAGTTTGTGGCTCCCGGTGGTTTTTTTGTGTGTGGGAAACAGGTGCAAATGACTCTTTGAGCCTTTAAGGTTGCCAACCCCTGTTCTAATCCATAGTGGCAGGCGGCCTTACTCTAAAGTAGACGCATAAACCGCAACTTGCTTCAGTAACATGCATTGCCTAATCTAGCACAACTAAGGGAGGAAGGGAGATGGGAAGGTGCGAAGGAAAACCGCTACTGCAAGCAAAGCTACGAGCAGCACCGCTGCTCACCGAGCACGGGGGGAGAGGATCATGCTTTTAAGATGGCAAACACAACCAAGGTGATTCATTCCAAGCAAACACATCACACTATGACACTTATTTCCTTAAGACAAACATTTTTTTTTCCTCGCATAGCAATGAATGAAACGTGAGCTAAGGAGCACGGGAATGTAGAGGAGGACTAAGAGCGTTCGTTCTTCGTTTCCGACTTCCGTCTACGCTTAGCCGAGACTAGTGATGTTGGAACGGCCTCCCGGTGGTGCCACGATACGGTGTCCGGTGCGGCGAGGATTATGGTCATCTACTTGAGCCCCTGCAAGAGAACATTTCAGAACCTTAGTGTTCTGACTCAGCTCCCCAAACATAACAAACCCTCTGAAGTGATTCCTTTAATTAGAAGCGCCAGCAGCCCCGGCAAAAAGTTTCTCACTCAAGGCAAGCTAACAAGTTTGGCCAGAAGATAAATAGTTGTCTGCCACAACTATTCATCTCCACCCCCTCCTTTTTATCTCCAGAGCTAGCGGTGGTTCTTCCGGCCCAAGGACCAGCCCATAGATTTCCACTGCTCTCCTCTCCCCTGCATTCTGTGCATCCGTGTGTCAGGCACTGGCCCCAGCTGTTCCTCTTCTTCCTCATCAGCCACCTCCAGACCTGGGGGCTGTTGATTCTCCATCTGAGGGCTGATTGACAACCCAGGCTCCTTCTCTGTCTCTCTCTCTCTCTCTGCCAGCTCCACTCCCTCTTCCCCCTCGGAGCTCCCAGGTTGCCCTGATGCTGCTCCTGACTCCCACACCTCCTCCTCTGATTTGTCTGCTGGAGGAGCCGGTGGCCGACGGGCCACAAAAATTAGATTTAATCCTCAGCAATACATGAGAATCCTTTCTTTCTGAGCACAAAGCACCCCAAACCGAACCCTCTCTTAGTATGGCGTTGGGCCTGCCAATGGGAGCTTCTGCATGGCTTAGATCTGCACTTCTCAAACGTGGGGAGATATAGAGGGGTGCCCACCCTTATTTTTAATCTAATCAGGCCTATGCGGGCAGATGGAAAGCTCTGTCCAAACTCCGTGAGATTTGCTTCTTCATTTTTGCTGCCGCAGGCAGTTGCTGTCCCACAAAGGAAAAGAACCATTCTGGTGTACAGATTAAGCATCGATTATTTAAAAATGTATATATGTCATTCATACCAGGTCATATGGGAGGGTAATGAGAAATGGCATGGATCCAACTCTCCTCTAAAGTGTTGTGGTCTACCAGTGGCCAGAGGAGCTGGCAGCAGATTCGGACAGTGAGGAGGTTGGGGAGGAAGATGGGCCAGTCCTGGGGTCTGGGGAAGGCTCGGATGAGGACTCTGTGTCGGAGGCAGAGAGGGGTCAGGGCCGTTTGCCAGTTATCAGCTGCCTTCAGAATCAGACATCAGTGAGGCAGAAGAACAGCTGGAGCCTGCACAGAGCTGCCAGACGAAGCGAACAGCTAAAGAACAGGGGTCGACTTGAGAGTAAGGCCACAGGTTGACGGTGAATGGCCCCTCCCAGAGGAAATAAAAGAGGAGAGAAAGGGGAGTGGAGTTTGCAGGAGGCCATTAGTTCGCTTCATTGGTTCGTGACTCTCCGAGAGTCCTTGCCAAGTTTTGCAGATCTCGGCCTGGCAGCTCTCCAAGCCAGATAAGGTCTGTGACTGTAAATCCTCCTTGGTAACTTAAAATGAACTTTAGGAAAAATGCCCCAAGAGAGTCCAAACTACCAAGGCCACTCTGGCTTTCTAAATGGCTGCGGCCTAGGTCCCCTTCCTGCAAAACTGGCAAATCCCCCCCCTGCCCCCGAGAGGTCCAGCCAGCCATCCTCAGTCCTAGAACATCTGTGAAAAGACATCTCCAAAGTATGCTTTCAGGGCAGCAACTCCAACCTAAATATCTCATGCCGGGACCAATATTTTCCACAAGCATTCTGTTTCCAAAAGATTTCAGAATCACCTGATAAACTGAAATTAGACTGGTGGAGGTTTCTGATGGGTGGAGGCTGGTTTTTGGCAGGCGACGTTTTAGTTGAGGGGGCGGGGGTTGCATATTTCGAAGGAATTGCTACAACTTCATAGACCGGCCCGTCGTACATTCCTCGGGAAACACCCTGTAATTCTGTTACCTGCAGGGCACAGAAAGAAACACGTGTATATGCAGTACAATGCAGAGAGCCAAGTGCAGATCTGTAACTTGGGGGAAACAAAACAACCACTTCACAAACGCATGGCACAACATCGGCGAACAAACCCATCCGGACTAGATTCAGCAGTCCATCTGCATTTAAAAGACAACGGCCGCTCTTTTGAAGACAGCAAAGCCCACATTTTGGACAGAGGGGACAGCTGGTTTGAAAGAGGGGTCGAAGAGGCCATCCAGGTCAAAATTGAACAGCCCTTCCTCAACAGAGGGGGTGGGATACAACATAATCCATCTCCGATCTACAACACAGTCCTTTCAGCAGTTCCAAGAAGGCTCCATATCTATTTGCACCACTCAGGTGACCCTGAGGACACAGGTAAATCTCCCAGCGGCCTCAACGACTCCTTAAAAAGGATGCAAATGACCAGCTGTTTGCAAGGAATATCAATCCTTCCACTCCCCACCATCCAAGTCAGAGCTGAAGAAGCTTCTTTGAACGAGAAGCGAAACGTCTCCAAAGAAAAACCAGAAAGTCCAGTTGCCTCTTGAAAAAGCACCTTTGGGACAACCATGAAACTGGGTGACTGAGAATCTCCATAAACAAACATGTATTCATTCTCAGTGAAGAGGTGTTTACTTGTGTCTCTTTAACAACAACACTGTTTTGGCTTCTTACTCTCCTGTAGGTGATCGTAAATAAGTGAGAAGCAGTGTTCTGGACTTCAGGCCACTCAAATAGGCCAAAGCTGTCAGTGTTATCCAATTGTGTCCAGGAAAAATCTCTTAAGAAGGAAGTATGCTATTCCCTTCTTAACTACATATTTAAGCTGGGTGAAACAAGACTTAACAGCAGTGACTGTGAGAGGGATCTTGGAGTCTTAGTGGACAACCAGCTAAATATGAACCAGCACTGTGCAGTGGCAGCCAAAAAAGCCAATGCAATCCTAAACTGCATTAACAGAGGGATACAATCAAGATCAAGTGAGGTACTAATACCACTCTGTAAAGCCTTAGTAAGACCACACCTAGAATACTGCGTCCAGTTTTGGTCACCACACTATAAAAAAAGATGCTGAGACTCTAGAAAGAGTGCAGAGAAGAGTAACCAAGATGATGAGGGGACTGGAGGCTAAAACATACGTTGAACGGTTGCAGGAACTGGGCATGGCTAGTCTAGGGAAGAGAAGGACCAGGGGAGACAGGAGAGCATCTTCCAATATTTGAGAGGCTGCCACAGAGAGGAGGGGGTCAAGCTATTTTCCAAAGCACCTGAAGGCCAGACAAGGAACAATGGATAGAAACTGACTAAGGAGAGATTCAACCTGGAAATAAGAAGGAATTTTCTACCAGGAACAGAAGTTGCCTTCGGAAGTTGTGAGAGCTTCATCACTGGAGACTTTCAAGAAGAGATTGGGCTGCCATTTGTCAGAAATGGTGTAGGGTCTCCTGCTTGAGCGGGTGGTTGGACTAGATGACCTATAAGGTCCCTTACAACTCTGTTAATTAATCTGTTAAAAAATAATCAACAGCTGGACTCGCTGCATGCTGCTGCCCCCAGAAGACTTAACCGACCCCAAGGGTCATGGGTCCAGTGAACAGGTGGCAGAACTCAAGACCCCAAGTGGGCTTCCTCACAAGTAACCAATTCCAACCTAAGGCCTAGATGTCCCTCCACTATTTCCATAGACCTGCCCAGCCAGTGTCCACCATTTTCTACAGCAGATGCAGAGAAAATTTCTCACAGTGGCCCTTCAAGGCCCTCCTTGCCCAGAAGGGACCTGCGCACCTGCCTTATTCTCAAAACAATAACAGCAGAGAACTAACCCCTCTTAGCCACTCTTCTCATCACAAGGTAAATCTTAACAAAGACACTCACCTGTGCCCAGTAACCTTAATTCTTTATATGTCTTTGGATATACCAGTGATTACTTGAGTGGTGCAGTGGCCTAGAGGTGGAGCGCTCGCCTCACAATCAGGAGGTTGTGAGTTCGATCCTAAGTAGAAGCAGATATTTCTCTCTCTGGGCACACTGAGAATATATCTGCTTAATATAACTCTGCATTGGCGACAGGAAAAGCATCTGGCCAGTAAACACTCCGCTAACTCCATTTAGTTGCCCAGACTCCACCCCGCAAGGGATTATGAGGTTATTAAAAGAAGATAATGATGATGATGATATACCAGTGATTTACATTCAGATGCTCAACCACTGACTCACATTTACGACAGTTGCAGTGTCCCGGGGTGACGTGATCCCCTTTTGCGACTTTCTGACAAGCAAAGTCAGTGGGGGAAACCAGATTCACTGAATAGCCGTGTCCCTAACTTAACAACTGCAGTGATTCGCTTCACAAATGTGGGAAGAAAAGTCGTAAAGTGGGGCAAAACTTCCTTTACAAATTTCTCACTTAACCATAGAAATTTTGGGCTCAGTTGTGATCGCACGTGGAGGACTACTTATAATTAATGAAAGCAAGTTGTGTAATATTAAAAGATGACAAGGAAGGGAGCAAACATACCTTATTCCTAGTTTTGATCCGTTGATAAAGATACTCCGGAAAGGAATTCCGCGGGATGAACGAGCCCATTCCTTTCCTCACCGTGAGATTCCCATCCTCAAACACAATCTTCCCTCGGCTAATAACTATATAGGGAGCCCCACGGCATTCCATGCCTTCAAAAATGTTATATTCAACAACCTAAACAACGACAACAATATATCATTATTCCCGAACATCTAGGCATGCTTTTCCTTGCATTAATTCATAGGCCTGTGTGAGGTTTTAATAACCACTAGGTCAAACTGCCGAATGTTTTTGATTTCGCTTCTGTTTCCATGGAGCACTTCTAAATGCTGACTTGATTCATGCTTCTCTTTATTGTCTGCATTTTTTTTTAACAGGGCTTACTTCCAGTGGTGGGATTCCAAATCTTTTCCTACCGATTTGTGGTGGCCCGGAGCGTGGCACAAAGGCAACACAGACAGGGAAGCAGTACGAGTCCCTTTAACACCAGCTGTGCCCCCAACGTCCCTTTCAACTCTCCGGCCCGGAGAAAAGCTCTCCCACAAACCTGTAACAGCCTTTGGCTGAAAATACTCCAGTCCAAATGTTGTAAGCAGAAAACTTCCATTATAAATCCAACAAGGGAAGATAAGGAGTTCCAGAAGTGAAGTAGCACCGCAGTAAATCAAAACAGTTGGGAGGATGCCGGGAACTCAGATAAGCAGTTAACACGAGATGAACTTAGACTTTGTTCCCGATAACCGCCCCTCCCATTTGCCTCTCCTTTGAACTCCATCCCCAGGTGTGCCTTGTGAGGGGAATCAGGGACCCTTTCCCCCCTCGTAAGCCACGCTGCTCTCTTCTCTGTTCTTCCCTGCGTGCCCTAGGATGAGGAGGGGATGGGCCTTGATCTTCATCTGAACCCCTTCTCCCTTGCTCTACCTCTCCCCTGCTCTGCGCAGCCCGACTTTTCCCTTCCCCAGTTTCCTCCACAGCCGATGGAGCCACTCTCCCGCTCTCTGTCAGCTGTTATTTTCCCCCTCAGATTCAGATTCTGACAGGGGCGTGACGCGATTCTATGAATCGTACTTTGCGTGCTTTGCGCGAACGTGTGCACAGCGCTCAAAGACCGCCCTCGGTGTCAGCGCTGATGAGCTGTGTTTTAGCTGCCGCGCGAATTGCCGTGCGAATCAGCTGAGCTAAAAAACAAGGGAATATAAGACAGGGAACGACAGAGGGCAGGGCTAACCAGAGGTGGTATTTGCCGGTTCTCCGAACTACTCAAAATTACCGCTACCAGTTTGTCCGAACTGCTCCGAACCAATCGAATACCACCTCTGCTTACTTCCCTTCATTAATTAATTCTAGCTGATTTCATTTTGACTGGTTATTTTAATTTACAAAACAAAAACAAAAACAACCCTACCTCTTGTGTCTGTTTTCCCTCTGTTTTTCTCGTCAGGAATGGCAGACAATGTGAAATAAAATACAGTAAAAATGCTGCCACTGCTGGCAACAGTTTGGTTTTAACAACTAGGCGCTGTGTAGTTTAAAAAGCAATAATTCTTTACTTGCTTTTTATTCTATCCAGCCAGTCTTGGGGGATTCCCCTTGTGCACTTTTCTTCCATCATAGACTCAAATCTGGATATAAAAAGCAGTCACGTTTTCCCAACTCACTTTTCGAATGGATTTTCAATCAACTTGCTTCACGAAATCTCGCTCTTATATTCTTGCAAACGCTTAAAGTCACACTTATTATTTGTCAGGTATGTTTCAGTTTAGGTCCGAGTGGTGCGGTGGCCTAGCGGTAGAGCTCTCGCCTCACAATCAGGAGGCTGTGAGTTCGATCCTAGGTAGAGGCAGATATTTCTCTCTCTGGGCAGAATGAGAATATATCTGCTGAATGTAACTCCGCACTGGTGACAGGAAAGGAATCCAGCCAGTAAGCACTCAGCTCCAGTGGTGGGTTCCTACCAGTTTGGCCGAACTGGTAGTGGTTTGGCGGCCTCCGTCGCTGGAACTGACAGTGACCCAGGCCTGCCACACCCCCGAACCAGTTCTCCTACGGCGGCGCCATCTTGATTTTCAGTTCTGCGCAATGTGCAGAACAATTTTAATTGGACAAATTTAATTTATTTTCATTTTTTAACATTTTGTGCATGTGTGGACATATTAATGCTGCCATCAACCCACACCTGCTCAGCTCCATTCAGGTGCCCAGACTCCACCCAGCAAGGGGTTATGGAGTCATTAAGAAAGGATCATTTCAGTTTAAGTCCAATAAAGACTTTAATGTTTCATATTCTTCGCAGCATAGAAACCAAGAAATTGGATACCTAATTTTGTGGATAAGTGTGTATTTCACTCCTTTGTAATCATGTGACACGTATGTTTAAACAAAAAAATCACAGACTGGAAGGAACAAAACAATCCTTTGAAAGTTCAATAAACCTTCCCAATATTCCACTTCCATAATTCTTGCTGAACATTTTACTGGTTTGAAGAAAGAAAGAAAGAAAAAAGATTTCATCAAGAATCAAAATTTTAAAAGCTGAAGCTTTTAAACTTTCCTCCAGAAATTGTGCGAATGCTCCAAACCCTGGAAGTTTTTAAGAAGAGATTAGACAACCATTTGTCTGGAATGAACGGTATAGGGCTGTGATGGCGACCCTATAGCACACATGCCAGAGGTGCCACACAGAGCTCTCTCCGTGGGCACATGCGCCATTGCCAGCTGCTCTTCGTGGGCGCCAGAGTGCCAGAAAACAGCCTAAAAATGGCCTGAAAATAGCCTGAAAACAGCCACCAAAACAGCCAAAAACCTGGCATGTGTGTGCCGGCCAGTGGTCTTTGGGTTTCTGGCACTCCGGCGCATTTGTGCATGCATGTGCATTCCGGTTTGGGCACTTGGTGCTGAAAAGGTTGGCCATCACTGGTATAGGGCTTCCTGCCTGAGCAAGGGGTTGGACTGGAGGACCCCCAGGGCCCCTTCCAACTCTGTTCTTCTCAGCGTTCTATTAACCGAGGTGTTCTGTCTTACCGATTTATGGCTTTTTGCCGTGATTGTCTTCTCCTTGTCGGGATCCCAGATCACAAGGTCAGCATCGGACCCAACTTCAATCCTGCCTTTTCGCGGATACAGATTGAAGATTTTGGCAGCGTTAGAGCTAGTGATGGCAACAAACTGGTTTTCATCCATTTTACCTGTAGACTAATCAGAAATTAAAGCTATAGTAACAGACACAGATCTATTTGTCTAGTTTAATAGAAAGAAGGACTAGGGGAGACATGATAGCAGTCTTCCGATATCTCAGGGGTTGCCCCAAAGAAGAGGGAGTCAAACTATTCTCCAAGGCACCTGAGGGCAGAACAAGAAGCAATGGGTGGAAACTAATCAAGGAGAGAAGCAACTTAGAACTGAGGAGAAATTTCCTGACAGTGAGAACAATTAATCAGTGGGACAACTTGCCTCCAGAAGTTGTGAATGCCCCAACACTGGAAGTCTTTAAGAAGATGTTGGATAGCCATCTGACTGAAATGGTATAGGGTTTCCTGCCTAGGCAGGGGGTTGGACTAGAAGACCTCCAAGGTCCCTTCCAACTCTGCTATTGTATTATTGTATTGTATTATTGTATTGTATTATTTTTCTACAGATTAGATCACAGATCCTCAAACTACGGCCCACGGGCCGGATACGGGCCGCCAATGCAAGGTATCCGGCCCACAGAGTGGAAGGATTCATCCCCACCCCTCGCCCCACCCCTCACCATCGGCCTTATCTTCCAGCAAGCAGCCACTCCAGCTGCACTTCTGCTTAGTTATTTCACAGGTTGAGCTGCACCTCTGAGCACACCGCTGCCACTGTTCCCTCTAAGGTGCGCAGCTGCGCGGCTGCGCAGGTGGCAACAAAACACCGCGCAGCAGTTTCCAACTGCCGCACAGTGTTTTGTACTGTCACAGGCGCCGGAGGCTGGGGAGGTCCTTCGCAGACGGCTAGAACTGGCCGCCCGCAAAGGACCTCCCCGGACTTGTTTTGGTGAGTGCGGGACGACTGACGCTAGTTCAGCAAAGCAAGCCCGGGGAGGTCCTTTGTGGGCGGCCAATCCTAGCTGCTTGCGCCCAGCGCTGCAGCTAAAATAAACCCTCAAAGCCCCTGCCGCTACCGGAATATCTGCTGCCTCCTCCTCTTCTAACAGCACCACATTTGCTGCCCGACGCTGCGGCAGATTTCCTGACAGTGAGAAGTGAAGCCGCCAAAGCTCCCATGGCAGCAGTGCCTCCCCCTCTGTTCGGAGCACCTGAGCTGAGCCCCGCGTTACCCCTGCCCCCTCCTCCTCTGCTGTGCTTTTGAGGAGCCATGAGGCCACGGGAGCCAGTAGGAAGGCGGCGGAGGGCAGCAGGGGGGAAAAAAGCCTCACGGCTTCTCAAAAGGACGGCGGAGGAGGAGGGGGCAGCAGGGGTAACGCGATGCCCAGCTCAGATGCTCCGAGTGGAGGGGGACGCGCCGCCGCTGCTGCCACAGGCGGGGGCCCCAGCGGGAGCTTTGGCGGCTTCACTCCAAATGTGGTGGTGCTGTTGGAGGAGGAGGAGGAGGAGGAGGCAGCTGTTATTCTGGTGGCGGCAGGAGCTCGTCGGCATCTTCAGCAGCAGCCCTGTCCCCTGTGAAAAAAACCGAAGATGGAGCAGATCCACGCAGATGACGTCGCTGCAACATGACTGGAGGAGGAATTCTGGGAGTTGAAGTCCACAAGTCTTCAAGCTGTCAGGTTTGAAGACCCTGGGTTTGTTTTTTTTCTAAAGGGTTAAGGGTGCAAGGGTCTTGCAACTTGACAGCTTTAAGACTTGCATGCTTCAATGCCAGAGTTCCTGAGCCAACATGACTGGAGGAGGAATTCTGGGAGTTGAAGTCCACAAGTCTTAAAGCTGTCAGGTTTGAAGACCCCTTGGGGTTTTTTTCCTAAAGGGTTAGGGATGCAAGGATCTTGTAACTTGACAGCTTTAAGACTTGCGTGCTTCAAATGCCAGAGTTCCTGACCCAACATTTTGGTTACTAAGCAGGAGCGTTGTTAAGTGATACTATATAACACTTTTAATTAAGCGGGTACCTTGAATAAACATAACTTTGAGTTTCAAATAATACTGATTTTGTTGTTGTCTTAGGTGACACCTGTGAAAAAAATTCAGGTGCTGCTCAGGCATAAAAATGTGCCGCTCAAACACTATACTTTTCTGCTCACACTGAAAAAAAATTAGAGGGAACATTGACCGCTGCTGCCGAAGGTAAGGCCGAAGGGGGAGGGGGAGGGCCAGCTGACTGAGGGGGTGATCTCGCCAGTGCAGCTACATGATCTGGGCCGGTGGGTGAGTCGGGGAGGGGCAAGTACAGTAAGGACAAAGGCAAAATGGACTGCTAAATTGGCCATGCCTGCCCAGTCACATGACCACCTAGCCACGCCCACCCAGCTGGTCTAACCCCCCCAACAGTCTGAGGGGAACGTGAATTGGCCCCCTGTTTAAAAAGTTGTATTAGATGGTGCATATTAATAAGGGGGAAATACTAGGCCATGATATTTGAAAATGTATGTGATTCCTCAGCAGATGACATCTGATTCAAGAAAACGTAATATCTGGGGGCCTAAAGGACCCCACCGTATTTGGAGAGAAGGAAAGGAATGATATTGTTGGAGACACGATTAGAATAACGCTGTCACCGCTTGGCTTTAGTAAAAGTTGTCAGTGTGTATGAGAGTTCGTGACTTGGCAGAGACATGGCAACAAGGTCAGCCAATGAATCGACATGGCAACTGGGTCGGCCAATGAGGGCTGTTTGGAAACTGAAACAGTGTTTGCTGATTCAAGACCGCAAGGATCCTGGGCGTGGCTTAGCTCTGTAGCTCTGCGTCTGTGCTGAGTCTGCTGCTCTGAACTAAAACTGAACCTGTTCTCTCCTCTGCTTGTGTTTGCTTGTATTTGCTACCACGTAGGAAAACCTGCTTTGGGTGTTGTATATTTACTTCATGTGTTATATTATATATAAAGAGAAGTTAATGAATCCTGCTGAGTCAGTTACCTGTGTGTGCTTTCTGGATGCGATTGCTGCGACGAACTCTGAAAAAAGTATATCTTTCACTGCAAGCAGAATCAAGGGTCTTTCTTCCCTAAGTGCCCGAGCTGGGACAGGCATGACACTGTGCATCTTTCTTTTGCTCCTTCCCTTTGTTCCCCCCCCTCCCATTTTATCTTTCCTTATATATTCCACTCACAACACATTTATTCCAGACCAGCGTCATTCTTTCTTCAATTCCATTAACCCCTTCTGGGATGAGAGTGAAGTTTTCCTTGCCGAGAGCCTTTTGGGCTGTGTTGTAAGTACAGTGGCCACTTCCGGTCACTTGCAGGTCTCCACTGAAAGAGAGGAAAATACACATAGCATCAGTGAATAGACATTCCAGGTCCATGGAGGGATCGCTTTCACTTTTGGTTTCTCACAGCTGAAGTTGTTCGTTAATTGTGATCTACACTGGCAGTTCTCGACGTACGAACACCATTGAGCCCAAAACGTAGGTTGTTAAGCAGAGACATTCGTTAAGAGAGCTTTGCCCCCTATTATGATTCTCCTTGCCACGTTTGTTAAGTGAATCACTGCAGTTGTTAAGTTAGGGCCATCATAGTGAACCTATGGCACGCACGCGAGCGCGCGCATGCACACACACACACACAGACACAGCCTGGAACATCTGCCTCTTCTTGCTTAACTACCCTTGTAGCCATGGAGTCACGACAGCCATCGGACTGCCAGAATCAGTTTCCCCAGTTTCCGCTTGGGGCAGGGAGACTGGGGCTGGTTTCTTAAGATTTTCCCCCATTTCTCCTTTAGGGATAATATTCTATCCTACCTTGTAATATCCCCCAAAATATTTCATTGTCTAGGAGGGTGGGCGGGTGCTGAATTTCTACCGTGGGGGATCAAATTAAGATCTTCAATTATCTTATGAGTCATTAGAACATCACAACCAACTGATTCTTTTCTTCTTCTTTTTTTCTCGGTGTCTTTGATGACCCATTACACAAGGGTCTTCTGACCGAGGCTTCCCGAGAGCATGAAACAAACTCCTGGTCCCGACAAAAAACCCTTTTATTAATTTAACTGTGAGTTCTGCTCCTTCACATCCAGCAAAGCTTTTCGAGGGAGGATTTACAGTCACAGACCTTATCTGGCTTGGAGAGCTGCCAGGACGATCTCTGCAAAACGTGGCAAGGAGTCTCGGAGAGTCACCAACCAATTAAGCGAACTAATTGTCTCCTGCAAACTCCCCTTTCGCTCCTCTTTTATTTCCTCTGGGAGGGGCCAGTCATCGTCCATCTGCAGCCTTACTCCCAAGTTGACCCCTGTTCTTTAGCTGTTCCCTTCGTCTGGCAACTCTGTGCATGCACACCCTGGGAACAGGCTCCAGCTGTTCCTCTGCCTCACTGATGTCTGACTCCGAAGGCAGCTGATAACTGGCATACGGTTCTGGCCCCCTCTCTGCCTCCGACACAGAGCCCTCATCAGAGCCTTCCCCAGACTCCAGGACTGGTCCAGGTTCCTCCCCAACCTCCTCACTGCCCGAATCTGCTGGCTGCTGACGGGCCACAACAGAATCGCCCTCAAACCCATGTGGTCCCCTGATGAAGACATCCCTTTGCAATGGTAAACCTGGTTTCCAACTGCCCTTTTAGTATCTCCGTAACATCTCCACCATGACGGTTGATACCCATAATTTGCCAGCATCTATCTTGTCTTACCAGGCTAGAAGTGAGGTCAGATGATCAGGCGTGGTAGGATCCAGACTCAGAGGCGGTGAGGTCACGAAGGCTGCGGCCTTCGCCCAATTCTTGTTCCAGTAATGAGTACCATTGGTCCCCAGACTGGCTGTGATTGGTTCCCCAAATACCAGAGCACCTTGAGTGGACAAAAGACAGACCGGGGTGGATAAAAATCAATGGTTTTTTTAAAATATATATATATCAGATTTTTAACAAATTTAAATCGGATTTCTTTTACTTTTATCAAATTTATTTTAATCAAATGCTTTGGGAGTAAAAAATCTATCTAAATATCATTTTCTATTTAAGATACATTCATAATTTAGTTTATTCAGCATGAAACGGAGCTTAGTTATGTAGCCTGTGGGGCTGTATATTTCGCAATATTGGGACTGTCGTTGAGTCAACAGCGGGTCAAAGGAGAAGCCGCTGCGGGACAGAGATGACAGTTGCTCTTTTAAAATGATGGTTTAAATCAACTTGATTCAAATCAAATCTATCCTGAGACACATTCTAGTTATGCCCCCATGCGAAGCGTCCCAACAGCCTTCTGTGCACCTGCAGAGCTATATCGTATTTTTCGGAGTATAAGACGCTCCAAAGTATAAGAAGCACCTCGTTTTTGGGGAGGAAAGCAAGGGGGGGAAATCTGCCTCTGCCTCCCAGCAATTTGCCTCCTTGCAACAAACAGCCAACAGTACAGATGATATACACTGTTTGTTGTGTTACATTTCAGACTGTACTTGTACAGATGCTGTTAAAAGTGATGTAGCTTTCTGGAAGTATACATTATTCTCTGCCTCCCGATCATCAGCTGTTTCAGGCTGCAGGGATTGCCATAGCCTATTGCAGCCTCCGCAAGCCCCATTTTCCCGTTTGCTGCAAGGAGGTAAATTGCTGGGAGGCAGAGGCCAAAGGGTGAGGGACGGTGGAGCTACATTCCGTATATAAGACACACCCAAATTTTCACCCTCTTTTGGGGGAGGGGAAGGTGTGTCTTATACTCTGAAATATACAGTAATTTCTGACTACGCCATTAGAAGACAAGGGAGGCTATTCAAATCGTTCAATTTGAATTTTGCATCCCTCTTCATCAATTCCCATTTTCGGAAAAAGAAGGGCACTACCTCTCCAAGGTGAAACAACCTGTTTTTTTCCTCACCACAGTTTAGTTCTTTAAAGTTCTGGTTGAAGGAACAATTCTACATGAATCGTACGACATCAATAAAACAAAAATATACTAAAGCAAAACTCCACAACAAAGATTTCGTTACACGTCGGAAATCGGCTAGAAGGAGAGTGAATTTGTCAACCACTGAAATGACAAACGCGGTAAGCTGATTTTCAACTACAGGTAGCCCTCGACTTAACAACAGTTCATTTAGTGACTGTTTGAAGTTACAACGACACTGAAAAAAGGGCCTTATGACCATTTTTTACACTTAGAGAGCCTTGTGATAGAACTAGGGATGGGTCTTGTGATGGGTCAGTGTGGGTCATGTCCTGTCAGGTTCTTATGATGGGGTCTTGTGATGGAGAGGTCACGTCAGATGAGGGTCATTGGGAGGTGAAGTGCTGGTTGATGTTGTGGCCCGCCGGCTGCCAGCGGAGCTGGTGGCAGACTCAGACGATGAGGAGGCTGGGGAGGAACTTGGGCCAGTGTTGGAGTCTGGGGCAGGCTCCGATGGATGCTCAGCATTGGCCACAGAGATAGAGCCAGAGCCGTCCGACATTTCTCAGCCACCAGAGAAGCAGCTGCCTTTGGAGGATGACATGAGTGAGGAGGAAGAACAGCTGGGGCCTTTTCCAGATGCGTGTATGTGCAGAGCAGTTAGGAGAGGAGAACAAAAGAGGACAAGAAGTCAACTCGGGAAACAAAGCACACGTGGATGCTGAATGGCCCCTCCCTGGATGGGGAATAAATAGAAGGAAAGGGGAGTGGTGGTCGTAGGAGACAACAGTTCGTATTTCTGAAGATTTTGCTCATTGTGTTTCATGCATCAAAGACTGCTCGCCAGAACTTAATTTGCAGCCTTTCGGCCTGGCAATTATCGCAAGGAACTGATAATGTCTTTTGCTACAGTTAACTCCTTGCAGGACTAACGCCTGGACTTTTCAGTGGGTGAATGCCATTAATTCACAAGGGGTAAATAAAGAGGGTTTTTTCGTGACAAGGCGCCTGTTTCTTGCTTCTGCTAAGGCTGGGTCGGAACAGTTGGGGGGGCGATTCCACGGGTTGGTTGAAGGCTCCTGCCATCACTGGTTGGCTATGTGGCTGATTTGAATTTTGAGGGGCTTGTAGGCTGGTTGTAGGTCGTTGTGTCTGTTACGCAATTGCATATGGAGTGCCAGTCTTCAATAAAAGTTCTCTAACTCACACCGCGTCCTTTTAACCCAAGACACACAGGGGTGTGAAAGAGAAATAGACTCATTCATCAAGAAAATCTGAATCCCGTACCTTTTTTCCTAGCCAGCGAGATTACATCAGCTGCACTTCTACTCATAACTTTAGTGATATAGAGGGGACAGTTGATCCGACTAGCTATGGTGATCGCCCGGAATACGGCTTCTGCTTCCAGCTATACGACAAAGACAAAGGAAGACCAAGGGTCATTACCACTAAGAACGTTCACATTTATTAATTATCGTTGCATGTTTGTTTCATTTCCATGGTGACCCATGTCAAGATAATGACTCTGGGGGTTTAACAGAGTCTTTCTGTCCAGATCTATTAACAAGCCCCCTTCATTTTCAGTGTTTGACTCTATTCACCTTCTCTGTAATTTTTCATAGAAATAACAGAGTCAGAAGGGACCTTGGAGATCTTCTAGTCCAACCCAGGGGTGGGATTGAAAAATTTGAGCAATCAGTTCTCTGCCCGGTTGCTTGTGGGGGGGGGGGGGGGCGCATGGCCATGAGGGGGCGTGGCCTTTTCTTCATTGATATTAGGTTTTTCATGGAAATTCATGTGCAAAGGATAAATTACAACATTGCAATTTTTGAACTTCAAATCTAAGCTTCCTTTTATGTTGTCTTTGGAGATTCTCCGTCATCCAAGGTTGTCCCAAAGGTTGTGTTTTTTTCAAGAGGCAACGGGACTTTCTGGTTTTTCTTTGGAGACAAAAGGCAGCACCCCAAGGATAAAACACTCAGGCCCAAACTGAAGAACGTGGTAAATGCAGTACAATGCAGTGAGACATGTGCAGGTCTGTACCTTGGGGAAACAAAACAGCCATTTCGCAAACGCATGGCACAACATAGGAGAACAAACCCATCCAGACTAGATTCAGCAGTCCATCTGCATTTAAAAGACAACGGCCGCTCTTTTGAAGACAGCAAAGTCCACATTTTGGACAGAGAGGACCGCTGCTTTGGAAGAGGGGTCAAAGACACCATCTATGTCAAAACTGAACAGCCCTCTCTCAACAGAATGGGAGGGAAAACACATCATATATCTCCAATCTACAACACAGATCCTTTGAGCAGTTCCAAGAAGACTCCACGCCCATTTGCACCACTCAGGTGACCCTGAGGACACAGATAAACCTCCAAGTGGCCTCTAGGACTCTCTAAAAAGAATGCAAATGACCAGTTGTCTGCAAGGAGCATCAATCCTTCCATTCCCCACCATCCAGTCAGAAGCGAAACGTCTTCAAAGAAAAAAACCAGAAAGTCCAGTTTTCCTCTTGGAAAGAAAAGCACCTTTGGGTTCCTTTTATGTTTCAGGTATTTCTGGAAGAAATCCTTTGGAAGGCAATGCAGGAATCCTCACCTCCTCAGGTCGGCTCAAAGCATGACCTTCTGGTCCCGTTATTCCCAAGGCCAACACCCTCTTTTGCTCCTGAAACAAAAGAGGCCACAGTGATTCCTTGGTGGGGGTGCAGGGTAGAGTTCCCCAAATTATAGGAAGCCGGTGGAGGCTTCCTGGGCATATCAGAACATACCGTTTTCATTTATTAATTCATGTCTCTCACCTGAGCTATCAAATCCCCATTTTCTGCGTGGACCATGATAACGGCTCCGAGACTTTTCAGGAATGTAAATGCTTCGTAGAGCTGTGTGCAATTGACAGAGGAGGAGGAGGAGGAGGAAGAAGAGGAGGAGAAGAAGAAGAAGAGGAGGAGGAGGAGGAGGAGGAGGAGAGGAAAGAGGAGGAGGAAGAGGAGAAAACGAGGAGAAAGAGGAGGAGGAGGAGGAGGAGGAGGAGAGGAGGCAGGAAGGAAAGAGAAGGAGGAAGGAGAAGGAGGAGGAGGAAGGAAGGGAGGAGGAGGAAGAGAAGAAAATGTGGAGGGAGGGGGAGGGGGGAGGAAGAGGAGACAACAAGGAGGAGAACGGACAGGAGGATAAGAGGAAGGAGGAGGAGGAGGAGAGGAGGGTGGAGGAAGGAGGAGGAGGAAGTGGAGAAAACAAGGCAGAGGGGGAGGAAGAGGAGAAGAGGAAGAGGAGGGAGGAAGGAGAAGGGGAAGGAGAGGAGGAGGAGCAGATGAAGAAGAGAGGAGGAAGGAGGAGGAAGAGAAGAAAACAAGAAGGAGGAGGAGAGGAAGAGGAAGGAGAAGGATGAGGGAGGGAGGAGAAAAAGAAAGAAAGAAAGAAAGAAAGAAAGAAAGAAAGAAAGAAAGAAGAAGAAGAAGAAGAAGAGTGATTTTACATTCTTATTGTTCTCTCAGCTTCAGATAACATGAGATTTTTAAAAAGGCAAACTTTATCATGTATGTTCATTATCTCCTCACTCGCAAAACAGATCAAGTGACTGTCTCAGTTGAAAGACCCCACTCAGGCTGGAAATAACAGGTCCAAGCGTTTGAGTAAGGTCTACAGCCCCCATTAAGAATGCCCTGATCCTGCAACAGGACCCTAAAGAGAACAGAAAGCTAATGCAGGATAAAATGCTAGAGCCTCCAACTCAACTCACGAAGTAAAAAGAGAAGAGACAGCGAAACCAAAAATAAAACATGAGTATGTTTCCCTTCTCTCTATCCTAGTTAGAAATCAGACGGATCTAAGATTTCAAATCTCATTTTTTTTTTAAAAAAAAGGGTACGTACTTGGGAATCAGTCATTTGGTAGAGGTCCTTGTAGCCCATGTAAACTTGGAAAGAATTGATACCTATGGAGATTTTAAAAAAAGATGAATTCATTCACGCACAACACAGGTACTTCCTCCACTTGTGACCGCAAGAGAGCCCCAAATTTCGGTTGCTAAGTGAAAGATTTGTAAAAGTGAGTTTTTGCCCCCTGTGACCACCTTTCTTGCCACCGTTGTTAAGTGAATCACTGCACTTGTCAATTCAGTAGCACCAATGGTGGGGTTCAAATAATTTAAACAACGGGTTCTCTGCCCTAATGACGGACTGGGTGGGTGTGGCCAGGAGGTGTGACAGGCAGCACTCGGGCTCCTGTACTTCCCTGGGAGCAAAAATGGGCTGCGGGGGGGGGAGAGTGACACACACACACACACACACACACACACACACACACACTCCGGTTTGGGCCTAGTAGGCATTCCTGCATTTACCTGGGAGCCAAAACGGGGGCATGTATGTACTCCTGGAAGGTGCAGGGTAAGAAGGAATTTAACAACCGGTTCACTCGAACCAGCCCGAACCGGCTGAATCCCACCACTTAGTAACATGGTTGTTAAGTGAATCTTGCTTCCCCCTTGACTTTGCATGTCAGAAGGTCGCAAAAGGTGGTCACATCACCCGAGGACGCTGCAACCATCATAAATACGAGCCAATTGCCGAACGTCTGAATTTTGAACACATGACTACAGGGAGGCTGCAATGTTGTAAGTGTGAAAAATGGTCATAAGTCCCATTTTTCAGCATTGTTGTAAATTTGACTGGTCATTAAATGAACTGCTGTCACTCAAGGACCAGCTGCATAAGGGGATTAGAACTACCTGGTGCCATAAACACAGATTTCAACCAACAATACACAGAGGGACTGTTTTATTTTGGGATTGATAAACTATCAATTCACTTCCTAAATAACAAAGATTAGCTATTTTTTTGTTTAAGGTAGCATATGTCCAAACGCTGAAGGGTGTAGTCTGCACACTCACAAATTGCTCTCCCCCAGAAACTCTTAGTACAAACCTTTCTCTTGCACCAGATTTTCAAGATCATCCTGGATCCCATCATACCAGTCAGTGATGTCCATGTGCAGAGAATAATCACAACAGGATTTGCTCTCCGCTGCCTCTTTCCATTTTGCAAACGCTGTTAATAAATTGGAGCCGGGCTCTGGAAGGATGTGATCAACTGCAAGAGAAAGAGAGAGAGAGAAAGAGAAAGAGAGAGAGAAAGAGAAAGAAACAAAGAGAGAAAAAGACAGACACACAGAGAGAGACAGACAGACAGACAGAAAGAGAGACAAAGGGTGATGGGATTAAGACATGACCCTCTAGGACAGGGGTGTCCAAACTTGGCAACTTTAAGACTTGTGGACTTCAACTCCAGCTCTGCTGGCTGGGGAATTCTGGGAGTTGAAGTCCACAAGTCTTAAAGTTGCCAAATTTGGACACCCCTGCTCTAGGACATAATAGGATTATCTAGTAGCAGATCTCACTGCATTGCAAAAACTAAGGACATTGCATCAGTCAAACTTCAACCAAACCTTAACTCAGACAAACATGATCCTACGTGGCCCCAGGGGACTCTGATTGCAGCCAATAGAATACATTCCTTGCACAGGAACAGGAAGCTCAAGGGCAAAGCCCAAGAGAAGGTATAAATAACACTCATTCTCAACTCCATTTTGGTCAGCTGCCCAGGACCTCAAACCCATGTGGTTTGGCTTCACATCATTAAACCCTCTTTCCAATCAGCCTCCATGTTTCCAGTGTCTTTCTCCCCGCTTGGAACTGAAGCAGAATGGAAATTTCTTCCAACAAAAAACAACAACAACCAGAAAGTCTTTTGGAAAAGCACTTTGGGGGAAACCAGAGCCTGAAGGATGGAGAATCTCTGCAGACATCCTGTTGCGGCCTGCCAGGGGCTGGGGAGGAGGGTTGGGGAGGAACCTGGGCCAGTCCTGGGGGCTGAGGAAAGCTCAGACGAGGGCTCTGCGTCAGAGGCAGAGAGGGAGCTAGACAGCAGTGAGGCAGAGGAACAGCTGGAGCCTGTTCCCAGTGTGCACATGGGCAGAGCTGCCAAAAGACAAGAACAACTAAGACAGCAGGGTCGACTTGGGAGTAAAGCCACACCTTGGAGGTGATTGGCCCCTCCCATAGGAAACAAAAGAGGGGCGAAGGGGGAGGGGGCTTTTGCAGGAAACAATTCGTTTGTTCGTTCATTTCAGGAGTGTGAAGATGTGTTTGTGACTATAAGAGGCTCTGTGTCAAGTTTGGCCTTGCCCTGCGCTTGGAAACTAGTTATCTGGCAGCGCTCCAAGCGAGATAAGGTTCGTGTTGATAAATGTTCCTCTGAAAGGCTGTTTGCTAAGCCTTGCTGACTGTGAATGAAAGGAATTCACAGTCGTGTAAATAAAAGGGGTTTTGCCGGGACTAAGACTCCGCTTCTTGCACTTAAAGGAAGCCTGGGTCAGAACACATCCCTGTAGAGAGGCTGAATCTCAACTACGCCAATACTTACTGACGGTGGTCGTGCCTCCGGCCAACGCAGCCTTCGTTCCTTGATAAAAGTCATCAGCTAACCATTAAGCCTTGAATGGATTTCTGCAGAGAACTGTTGCTGTCAATACCGCCTGGAAGGATCATGAGGCCGCTTGCCTCGATGGTTTTCGGGCTTCCGGTAACAACCAGATTCTCTCCAATTTGTCTAACAGGAAGAAAGCAAAGCTGCTTACTCTTTTATCGAGGGAGGCCCTCAAACATCCCAAATGTACATTTTCCCCTTTAAATCAGGGGTGTCAAACTTGATTTCATTGAGGGTCTCTGTTGCAGCCCATGAGACTCAGACGATGAGGAGGTTGGGGAGGAACCTGGGCCAGTCCTGGAGTCTGGGGAAGGCTCTGATGAGGGCTCTGTGTCGGAGGCAGAGATAGAGCCAGAGCCGATCTATATTTCCCAGCCACCGGAGTGAGTCAGGATAAGTGCTACCGTCGGAGTCAGAGATGAGTGTGGAGGAGGAACAGGCCTCAGATGCGCGTATGCGCAGAAGCTGTTAGGAGAGGAGAACAATGGAGGACAAGGAGTCGACTCGGGAAGCAAATCACACATGGATGCTGAAAGGCCCCTCCCTATTTGGGGAATAAATAGAAGGAAAAGGGGAGTGGTGGTCGTAGGAGACAACAGTTCGGATTTCTGAAGATTTTGCTCATTGTGTTTCGTGCCACAAAGACTGCTTGCCAGAACTTAATTTGCAGTCTTTCAGCTAGAACCTCTCGGCCTGGCAATTATCACAAGGAACTGATAAGGTCTGTACTGCAGTTAACTCCTGGTAGGACTCTTGCTTGGACTTTTCAGGGGGGTGAATGCCATTAATTCACAAGAGGGAAATATAAGAGGGGTTTTTCGTGACAAGGAGCCTGTTTCTTGCTTCTGCTAAGGCTGGGTCAGAACCGCCTTATCAGGGTTGTGTAAACCTTGGGGGCACAGGGCGTGGCCAGCTCAACGTCACTCGTGTTGGGGGTGCCTGTGGCGGCCCAAGCTCAGTTTTCGGCTGCAACAGCCTCCTGTAACCCACCCTCTACCAGCAAAAACCGAGGTCCCGTGTGTGGCCCTTGCAAGCTCTTTTTCAACTGGGATGGCCTCCTGCAACCCACTGCCGGTAAAATCCCTCACCCTCCCAAGCTCCGTTTTTGCTGGCAGAGGCACCGTGGGCAGGTCCTTCACGGTTTCCAGCACAGCCCTGAGTGCCAGATCCTACGCCCGGGTCTTAAGCTTGACACCTCTGCTTTAAAGGGTCACCTGCCCCAGTGCTAGGCTCAGCAGAGCAGTCATAAGGGTGAAAAATGGCCGCAAGTCGCTTTTTCCAATACCTTGGTAACTCTGAATGCTCACTAAATGAATTGTTGTAATTTGAGGACTACCTTTGATCATTTAACCTTACAGCTGTTCTGCTTTTTGCCTCCCTATGTGCCACCTTTTTAATCCGAGCGATTACCAAACCAAGTTAGTCCAAAACATCCTAAAAGAAGCCGCATCTTTTGCATCAAACGAAGGCGGGAATAAATTTCAGGGTTCCAACACTAACCGGATAAGTCCGTCTTCCACGTAGACATCAGCGTAGAAGGAGTGGTCATCGTTGATAATTCGTCCGTTCTTGATGAGTAAACCATCGCCCTGAATTGACAAAAAAACAGAAACGGTGAGGACAACATTCAAAAAAATTATATCGTACAATCTTGTAGCACGACTTCAGGATCTAAAAGAAGGAGTGAACGAAAGTGGAAATTTTGAGTAGTTCAGAGAACCAGCAAATACCAACTCTGGTGGGCCACGCCCTCCCACTCCAGTCCTTCCTGGGCCCTATATTCCCTTGTTTTTTAGCTCAGCTGATTCGCGCAGGAGAGCCGATTGCCGCGCCTCAACAGAGCTAAAAACCACAGCTCAGCCCAGCAGTGCTGACACCGAGGGCGGTCTTTGCTGTGCGCGCAAAGCATGCTCTCATAGAACTGGTAGGAAAAGATTTGGAATCCCACCACTGATTATGGGTTTACAGAATTGTGGGTTTTTTTCATAATTGTGGAGCAGAATTCCTCCTTCCAAGCATAACACACACCTTCTAGATATGGCTCCTGAAGCGAAATCCTTCCGTTTCTGAATTGGAAGAAGACACGGGAGGTATAATAACTTCAGAGCTAGACACTCTGGGACTGGGGTGTCCAACCTTGGCAACTCGTGGACTTCAAGCCGACTGGGTGGGGAATTCTGGGAGTTGATCTTAAAGTTCCTAAGTTGGAGAACTTTGCTCTAAGACAGGAGTGAGGGAAAATGACCCTTTTATGACTCGTGGACTTCAACTCCCAGAATTCCCCAGTCAGTCATGCTGTCTTAAGAATTCTGGGAGTTGAAGTCCACGGATCTTGAAGTTCCTATGGTTGGACATTCTTGTTCTAGGACAGGGGTGGAAACTGATGGCCCTTTTATGACTCGTGGACTTCAAATCCCAGAATTCCCCAGTCAGCCATGCTGTCTCAGGAATTCTGGGAGCTGAAGTCCACAAGTCATAAAGGGGCCATCGTTCCCCACCTCTGCTAAGAAAATTCTAGAAAGATCTAAATTGGGCCCCAAGCTGACTCAAACTAGGCTATGAACCAGAGAAGACTAGCGGGCTTCATCTGATAAAAACGCTGAAGGCTTGCGTAAAAGTTGAGCCCTGGCAAAACAACCCACAACAATCACACGCTTTTTAGTCCCGTTGCCTCCCTCGATGCTCGGCCTGGTTCTTTGTGTAAAAAGAATTCCTGACAGCCCTCATTATCGTCTGTCATCCGTCAGTCTTGCGATAAATTCTGACTCAGTTCCTCCAAGCTGGAGGCTCCGAAGCAGAGAATGCCGTTCAAAGCATCCTCAGGGGAAACCGTGTGGTTCTTTCATGCGCAGTCAGGCAGGAGGCTGAGTTTGACCCAAATAAGGCTTTCAGCATCCAACTGAAGTAGACCTTCCATTAGCCATGATGGTTTGGAGGTTGGTTGGTTGGTTGGTGGTTGGTTTCGGAGCCTTCAAGTCATTGTCGACTGCTGTCGTGGCCCGCCAGTGGAGCTGGCAACAGATTCAGATAGTTCAGCCGAACCGGTAGTGGTTTGGCGGCCTAGGTCACTAGAAGCAGCAGCAACTAATGCCCCCTGAACCGGATCTCCTACGGTGGCGCCATCTTGATTTTTGGTTCTGTGTATGCGCAGAAAAATTTCTGTGGGCACCAAGCCGGCAGTAATTCTGGCAGCAACTCACCCCTGACCTACCTACCCAAAAAGACAATTCTCACGCCTGTCCAAAATTCACCATAGCTACCACCTTCTATTATTCCTCAGGCATTGTTGGCCTCACAGTCAACCATAGGTTTATGATCTAAGCCCCAGAGCTCACTGTAACAGCATTGCCTAAAAGGCATTAAGAATTTGTTAACCTAATTCTGTGAAGCTTCTTCTCCGCTAACACTGTACTGCAAACTGGGGCATACAAAACCTTTGCCAGACCAATTCTCGAATACAGCTCGTCTGCCTGGAATCTGTATATTGGACACTAATACAATTGAAGAGAGTCCAGAGGTATTTCATGAGAAGAGTCCTCCACTCCTCTACTCACAACAGAATCCCTTATTCCACCAGGCTTGAAATTTGGGCCTTGGACAACCTACAACTACGCCAACTAAGGTCTGACTTAATTGTAGTACACAAAATTGTCTACTACAACATCCTACCTATCAACGACTTCAGCTTCAACCTCAATAACACACGGGCAAACAATCGATACAAACTCAAAGTAAACTTCTCCAAACTCGATTGCAGAAAATACAACTTCAGCAACAGAGTGGTCAACGCCTGGAATGCTCTACCTGACTCCGTTGTTACATCCTCAAACCCCCACAACCTCAAACTGTCTGCTGTGGACCTCACCCCATTCCTAAGAGGTCCTTAAAGCGGGCGTGCATAAGCGTGCCAGTGTGCCTACTGTCTCTGTCCCACTGTCCCCATTAATTTGTACTCATTTCCTTTGTTCATGTCCATGTTCATACTTACACCTGCTATCTTGTCCATGTTTGACAAACCAAATAAATAAATAAAAAAGTTTGCCTATCAATTCCTTTCCAAGAGTGTGGGATAGGTAGATGTGGATGTTGGGTGGTGT